>PKRV01000318.1:2851134-3314033 GCA_003709505.1 Hyphantria cunea
ATATAGTACAAAAAATTAAAAGACGATTTCTTGGTAGTTGGGTTGGCTTGAATATTGAACGATCAACGAAGGCACGGGTCAGTTATGATTTAGAATAGGGCAGTTGTAGACCTTTCTTGTGCCAATCAGTAGAAAGCTGTCCTTTTCTAAAAACAGAACTCCACCATAATCAATATTGAAATTATATTTTTAAATCAAAATATTTGTATTTAAAGTTATGAGTTTTGTTAATTCGTCTACGATATCTAAGGACCTAACTCTATTAAATTATGATTAAATATTTTTATAAGCCCCCTTTACAATGATATATGTTTTTATATTCGACTCTTTTGTGTTCATGTTAAGGATTCTTGTAAAATTTGTTTTCAATAATTGTGCTAAGCAGTCTGAAAAATTTCCGATCTCAATGTGAAGATAGCAGCACTATTTAATATGAAACTAGAGAATGTAGTTGAGCATCTTTGTATTTATATTGTGTAGCAAGTGTATAAAGAAATGATTTATATCATTGTTAGGTTTGAAACTTCCCAGACTACCCGTCTGAAACTGATAATAATGAATCAATATTGGAATTTTGGAGCTTAATTTTGATAACCACATGAATATCTCCTGAGAAACTTAATAAGACACTTAGTTTTGATATTTGATAGTCTAGTGCTAAATTATCTGAAGAACCAGATTTATAATGTTAGTGTTAAAGAAGTTTGATGGGCCTCTTAGTCTAAAGCTCATTGGTCCTGATTGCTAAACTGGAAGACCTGGTTTTAATTTCCACCCAGGATAATATAATGTAAAAAAAACAAATTTAAGACATCGGTCACAACGTCATCAAGGTTCAAACTAAGCAGAGTTTGTGCTATGACAACTAGATTTATCAATCGATAGAATAGTTATATAGTTTTTTATAAATAAATAAATATTATATAGATTTAATGATGATGACTGCCTCGGTGGCGCAGCAGTAGCGTATGCGACTGCCGTGCTTGAGGTCTCGAGTTTGATTCCTGGGTCGAACCAAATGTTTGTATGATCTACAAATATTTGTTTCGGAGCATGGCTATTCTCTAATGTATTTATATCAGTTGTCTAGCACCCATAATACAAGCCCTGCTCAGCTCGGGACCAGATGTGTTAGATGTCCGATTTTTTTTTCATACAAACTTTCAACTCCCTCATTAGGAATATACATTCCTGTGTCGCGGGGATCTTTACAAACATACATGTAACGGACACAAAGTACACCCAGACTTAGAACAACAATTTATGGATCACACAAAGTGTTGTCCCATGTAGGATTTGAACCCACAACACTTAGCGCAGTAGGAAGTGGCGTGGCGACCACTGAAACCACTAGGCCAACCGTGTAGTCAATTTGGCCTAAGCAAGGTATCGAACCCGAGCATGTAACTAAGGTACCAAGGAGCCATGCTTCGGCATGAATGGGCCGGCATGACCGGAGTGATACCACGGCCTCACAGAAAACCGGTGTGAAACAGCGCTCACGCTGTGTTTCATCGAGTGAGTGAGGATACCGGAGGCCCATACCCCAATCCAACGCCCAGGCCGCCATAGTGTGGGTCACCATGCTGCATTGTTCTTTTTCGCATTGAGGATTGTGACCACCACTCTTGGATTCTGCTCATGCTTTCCATCAGGCAGGGCAGAGTCATTTTGGCAGCTTAAATATATATATTAAAAAAAAAACATNCGTGTTTAGCAGTGTAGGGTGTAGTATAGGTAGAAGTGTGTAGATTACATGTAGGCGTTACCTGGAGGAAGTGGCGAGGGGGCTGGCGGCGGCCCGCAGAGGGCGGCGTGCGGCGGGCCGGCGCCGGCCGCCCGGCTCGCTACTTGTACTGCAACGGACATACCATGCGGACTAACTACTCGACAAGTGGACACATTCATTTACTCACATTATATTCGCTTACTTTCACTTTCTCGTAACACAGTACTTGAGATAAGTTTTTTTTTTTTTTAATAAATTTAACCAAAATTTAAAAATCCTTTTTAAGAAGCTACAGCAATTTTATCTAAATATACTTTGAGAATACATTCTCTTGTAAAATACTAAAACCTATAGGCAAGGTGTTCTGTGGTCGCAATCAGTGCTGTGGTCACCTTCAGGGCCGTAGCGTAGACTGAGCTGTGACCCTTTAATCACACAACCAGATTATTTTATTGATTCTTTATATACTATTATATCTTGCTAAGTGTTATATTTTTCCTCATTTTTTCATATTGCATGACAAAAGAGAGCAGTATTAGGGGCTCAATTTAAACAAATCTTCTTTATGAATGTACCCGCCTCTCAATAAACAAAGTGAAAATGTAAAACATAAATATTGAGAAAAAGCGAAAATAAACCATTAAATAGGCACACATACATGCGGAATACAAAATGACACTACAAATACTTAGAATGAGTTTGACATTTTAAGTTTTATCTATACAGCACGACTTAACTAATATATTTTATAGGCAGCATTTAGTATTTAACAATACTAAGATACTAAAATCTTAAATGTCATGAGCATGCCTTAAGACCTAGTAATGTACAACCAAGCGTCAAAAGCGCAGTCTCACCGTAAGGTTCATATTTGTACGCTAGTTCTGTACCTATCTTTGTGCGTATGAGGTGTTTATTAAAATGACACACACACAAATACACATATATTTTTTAACTACTTTTACATGAAAAAATCCTTACTAACATTAAAAATTCGATAGTAATCTATCTGTTATGCTTTGGTCTCTGTCTGTCTATCTGTTATGCTTTGACACCTAAGCCACTGAACCGATTTGAATGAATTTCTTTATAGAGATAGATTGACCCTTAAAAAAGTACATCGGCTACTTTTCGTCTCGATAACCGACATATACGCGGGCAGAACTGCTGGCAAAAGTTAGTACCAAAATGTAGATCACAATGAGACTGCACTTATGACCTTTAACTATCCAACCAGACCAATATAATAGAACCCAATCACCAAACTATTAAAAAAGGCGATTTAGTGGTTAGCGATACTGACTGCTGAACCAGGAGGGCGTGGGTTCGTTTCCTGTCTTTAGTTCTGTCTGG
Organism: Hyphantria cunea; assembly: GCA_003709505.1. Classification (NCBI taxonomy): domain Eukaryota; kingdom Metazoa; phylum Arthropoda; class Insecta; order Lepidoptera; family Erebidae; genus Hyphantria; species Hyphantria cunea. The sequence continues at coordinate 2,854,217 of PKRV01000318.1, forward strand.
TATGACTATTATGTTATATATGGTAAACGGTGGGTGTATAATACACATATACATACACAGTGTAAGTGTGGATGTATGTATCTTATTTTAGTCTCGAACATTTGCAGTTTTTTAAAAAAACCTATCTCATTCTTGATTGTATTATTTGATGCTGACAGTTTAAATATAACTGATAAATAAACAGGAAATATACATCGGCTTAATCCATATTGTTGTACACACGGCAAACGAAATACCTGGTAGACTAGCCAGAAGTGTTTCGTGTTGAATTTCTTTCTAATATCGCTAACGCATCTATTAAATTTTTTTTTAAATAATCTTTTAAAACTTACGGAAAGAACTGGATCCCACGACACAGGGAATCCTAGTGTGGGGACCAGAGGTATTTTTGATACAATGCGTATATTTACTCATTAAATTATGTAGAATATTTTTGTGAACAAACTTTTGAATAAATAAAGATCATTATTTTTTTTTATTTTGACGTCATCAAATACATTTGATTCAGTTCTAATATATTCCTGTTTGTTGAATGTTAATTAGGCTAAGGGGGTATGTCAGTACTATGAAGAATTTGGGTTTTTAACGAACTATTACTACAGGAACTCGAATAATATGCATATACAAGTATACGAGTATAACTGAAGAAACGAATTATTTACAATTCGTACATTTAAACGTATAATAATATTTTTAACTAACACACACGTGTAAACCTAACCAGATATTTTGTTTGTCCCGTGTACAATTGTAAAATGCCCACTGTAAAACTATACTTGTATATAATAAACTTTAGACAACTTTACTTCTAATACATATAATTTTTACTTCTTTAACTACTAAAACTACCCCCTAAAATTACCCCAATCAATAAAGACTATATTCCCTTAGCGATAAGGTCCAAAGTTGTACTCACTTGGGTATATTGAGCGTAGTCGGCGGGGCTGGGAGGGCGAGCCTGTGTGGTTCTACGTCACGTGCCGGAGCCGCGTGGATGGCGGGCCGCGGATTACCCATTCGGAACGAGCCGGCCTTTTGTTGGAACTCCCTGGAATTAAGTTTACTTTATTTAGTTTTAATTTTTGACACTTAAATAGCACTTTAGTTTTAATACGAGGTTCTAAGATATCAGCATTTGTAATCGAGTCTCTTTGGTGATTATTACACATTAAATTATATGGTGACTTATCCTTAAGATATAAATCTAACTAATGTTACAGAACGCTAAGTTGTGTTTGTTTCTTACAGTTTTTCCACTTCAATACGCAAATAATCATCAGAGAATTTTTCATACTTCTTGACAGAGAGTTTCTGGTTTTTTAAATCTTGATTCAGAATAATCAAGTTCCCGAAAGTGAATTTACTATATACAAGAGTGTGAAGTCGCAAGTAAAAGCTAGTTATGTTTAGAGTTTTAATTAGAAATGTAGGAGTCAAGAAAATCTTTATATTCTGCACTTGCAAATAAAGAGGCTGAATTTCTTTGAAGTAGATAAATCAAATTATTATATACAAATTTTCAGGTGTACACTAAATACCTGTCAAACTCTTCCGCTTCATCTTCCTCCAAGTTGATGAACTCCTGGTTTTCCTCTGCATCACCGGTGTAGTAATTCTGTTCACGTTCAATCATGTGTGCACGTTCGCCGATGTGGTGACCTGCAAAACATCCAATAATTAAATAAATAAAAACTTCACTGTAAAACCATAATATACACAAATACACGTAGTTTTTGGTTGCTAAATGTTTGTGGACTTGCAGGGTCCCTCACAAGATGTACATTTAGGCGCCTTACAAGGCTGTCTGAAAGCTTGTTGCGAGTCGCGGGCAGTGGAATATGGGCAGGGAACGCTTATTGTGCCATAACTTAGTGAAGGCCTATGTCAAACATGGGCCTTTTTCGGGTGAAAAGAACTCTGGACATCATGTGTATAAAAGCAGTTTTATGGCAAACGGCAAAGCTACAGCACAATCTCCGGTTCACTAGATTAACAGGAATCACTCATAGTGTGGGTCATGCTGCATTGTTGCGACCGCTACTCATTCTTTCAATCAAGAAAGATATAGTCAGTATGGCAAGCATATACAAACGAAACTGTATTCCTGTTCGATTTTTAGCTACTGAACTGTATGAACTGTAAACCTTCGGTGTTGGGCAGTCATGTCGGTGTAGTGTGTCATGACCTTTATTCTTTACGGCACCATACAGAATTATACTTAAACATTATATTTAAATGGCTAGTTTATGACATGTCTGTCATGTCAAATATCTTCAAGCTCGATTCACACCCACCTTAACACCGAGTAAAATGAATTATTAAGTGCGTGACAGTTTATAACTATAGTCACGAGTGTGATGAATATTAGTAATGTTTTCAATCGGGTACGTATAACTGTTTTCCTACAGTGAACATAAAAATACTATAACTCCACTATGTAAAATTTTGACAACATTTTTATGGCTTATGCCACCAGGGCCATTATTACGAATCTATTAGAAACACCTCATTCATTAAAATCGGATTAGCAATTTAAACGCTACCGTAGAATGTACAAACATACATAGACAGCCAAAAATATTACGCTTCCTATTGGCTTCGGCGTAGTCTTGTAAAAACTAGTACTTAAATACGTCTATAATTATCTTTTTAAAACGATAACGTCACGTAAACATATTGCAATACACATATTACACACACGAATGAGTCAACTCGACCGGAGTGATAACACGGCCTCACAAAAAAACCGGTGTGAAACAGCCCTCGAGTTGTTTCACCTAGTGAGTGAGGATAACGGAGGTCCAGACCCAACTCCTCCCCCTATCCCCCAAAGGCCGGTAACGCACTAGTAAAACCTCTGGTTGGCGGGTGTCCGTGGGCGGCGGTAATCGCTTACCATCAGGCGATGCGTCTGCTCATTTGCCCTCTATTTCATAAAAAAAAAATGGGTTGTTATTATTTTATTGTTTGTGGGGAAATTAATACACTGGAAATCTCATTCTAAGTATTTAAAGACGCCTTTGGAAATATGTAACTGAAGAGTCACAAATATATTGCCTGACTTTGAACATCGTCACAAATAAGAAGTAGGAAAGGCGGGTCTCTTCTTTTAACGTATGAAAACACTCTCGGGCCGTCACCACCAGAGATATCCTGCTGGGTTATGAAGCAGGATGGGAAGAAACTAAAACCACACATGAGATCCAGAAACATCTGTTATTACGACATCCAGATAAATCCTAGCGCCTCAGCGGTTTCTCCGGTAACCTTGGCAATGCTGGGATTAGTTCACCTGGTTGGTCAAAAGGGCAGTTTTATGTTCCAACATTTTATTCTTATTAAGATCGTCACAGCTACTACAATTAAAGAAACTAATATATAAATAGAATGGTGCGAAAATATGAAAATAGTATGTAGAAGCTATCAATTTTATCGGAATCTTAATAAAATTTATATGCCCAGACTGCTTCCATTAAGACGCCTCGTTTGCATACAAAACGAGTAAGAAAGATGTTTCGGTAAAACAATATTTACATAGAAACTATAACAAACTATTTATCTAAAAGTGGAATGTTGTGGAATTGATTCCCATCGGATGTACCTTGTTTTCAATCTGACGTCAATGCAAGCAATTAATTTTAAGTGTTTAGATAAAATTTCTTCAATCGTGTTTTGCAATTTGAAATCGATTTAAAATAGGTTAAATAACTTTAGCTTTTCTTTCGTTAAATCCATTCATATAATAAAAATTGTAAACGGGCGATGTCTGTACATTAAAGATATTATAGAAAACAGACATACAAACAATAATTCACAAAACAACGGTTTTGTGAATTATTGTTTGTATGTCTGTGAGTGCGCCAGTGCTTATCTCAGAAGTGGCTTAGCCGATTTATATGCTGTTTCATCTTATGATATATTTTATGGAAGTGGGTATTTCTCAAGTGACCCATTATCTAGTTGCCTTCTTTGGCGGTTTTTTTGCTAAATTTAAATTAATTAGTAAGAAATTCAAAATCTATTTTAATTTGGAAACAATAAACTCTGCTTGCTTTGCTGTAAAATATTTAAATTTACATAAAAAACAGCTACCGAAGTCAACTAGTAAAATGAGTTAGTTGAGAAATACCCAAGTACTCTGTAGTATACGCTTCAATTTTATTTATTTGTATAGATATAGAAAATCAACCGCATTTATCATGAAGGTTTAAATTTGAAGCAATAAAGTGTGAGTATCTCCAGAAATACTAATGGCTATGAGGAGACTGAGGATAATAAACTCTCAACGAGGATTTGGCTGAATAAACATTGCATCATTCGCAATCACGTAAGCACGTTCATTGACATTTTATATTTTCATAGTTCAATGATATCGTCCGTATTTTAGGTATATTTTATGTTGGAATATCACAACCATAATTTCTAGTTCCTGAACGGATCCTGAATAGTTCTCATGTTCGCCGTTGGTGGCGCCAATTGTTTTCTATATAAATACATTGATTTCATTTCTTGTCTCACAATTTTATCATTCTTTATCAAGTACCGTAAACTGTTTAAACAATTCTATTCTGGTATAATTTCTACGTTTTAAATCCCAATCAGTTGGAATATAAACCTCAAGTTATTTAGGAACAAGCTATACAATGTTTCTTAGCCAGCTAGAGTTAATTTTTTCTTTCGTTTTGAGAACCCAGTTCATTTCTGTACCCCTTTTTTAACCCCCGACACAATAATAGAGGTGTTATAAGTTTGACGTCGACGTGTGTTAGTGCCTGTCTGTAGCATCGTAGCTCTCAAAACGGATGGACCGACTTCAATACGATTTTTTAAAATTTGACTGCCAATTTCCTTGCGGTGGTTCTTAGCTATGTTTGATTGACATCGGTCCTTCCGTTACCTTTCTTACGGTCGATTGAGTAGTTACGGCAAGCGTAAAAAACAACAATTTACATTGGCTATTAGAACCAGTTATAATTATTGTTTTATAATAATAACGACTGGTAAATATCACGACAAAGTTATAAGAAATATAATACTTATTGGAAATGGTCGGGTAATTCACTACATTTTTCTTTTTCTATGGAAAAGCAGAGCGAGAATATCACCGAATAGTGTCAATGAGAGGGCAAAAGAAATAACAGAACACAGGACACGAGGCATGAAGATGAGTTTGTATTGACATCTAGACGAAATGTGGAAGGATTACCGAAGAAAAGCAACATTGGAAACCAACCGAGGAGGTCTTTGTCAAAAGATACGGAAATTTAGGATTTTTTTATTTTATTTTTCTGAGAAATCATTACCTAATGAGAAATGTTATTTTGTACAATCTAGACTCTTGCAGTAAAACCTTTTCTAAGTAGGTTTGGATAGGGGTTTGGACAGATGGGTCCGGATGGCATAAGAAAGCGGTTCCCGGATTTCTCCCGTCTCAGGCACAGAGTGGCACACCGTGCGGTTTTAGTCGGTTCGATTCCGACACACCGCCCCGCCGCAAACCCCGGTGGGGTGAAGGCCCGAGGGGGTTTATACACGTAAAAAAAAGGGGGGGTTTGGGCAGATTCACGTAAGTCGTCAGCGTTAAGCGGCCACGTCAAGTATTAACACTACGAATATATCTGTAACTTTAAGTACAACTTATTGCGCTGAGATAGCTGTGAATGTATACATGCGTTTTCGTCTGCATTTCTTAAGTCATGCATGGCTCCTATCACTCTAAAGTGTGATGCTGCCCAACTATCCTAACCTATACGTTAAAAAAACGTCGTGTCATAGCTTTGTGTTTTTTAATATACATAGATATTTAAATAGCAATAAGGCACTTGCCCGATATTTATGTTCGAATACTATTTCATTTTAAGACTAGACAGGCAAACAACGCCCACCAAGTTCATGAACAAAATTAGTGAACAAACAAAAAATATAGATGTTACATCATCACCTCAGTCTATTAATACAGAGTTGAATGATACAGAGCACTACCACACAAATATTATTAGCATACTATGTATTTGAAAATGCACATTACATTTCAGTGTTATCCCTACAATTCAGATCTTAAGATTTATTGAAGATTTTATTGTGTATTAAAATTAGATATGTGTATCAATTTGTGAATGCAAACTACAGATATGTTAAATGCGTGATCGCCGTATACAAATCACGCCTTACTTGTGAATTAAATCATCTATGTATAGGCATAATCGTCAATAGTTCACTGCTGAATATAGATTTCTCTTTAGAAATGAGGGTTTGGTATACTAAACCACGCTGGCCAGACTCGAGTTTGTAGTAAGTATTACGTCTCTTCGTCCGTAAGAGCCCACCGTGAGCGTCTGTCGATTGTTACGCCTTCATATTTATAATTCATCTCTTATTTTATTTAATATGTCTACATTAATTATTGACTGCCTCTGTGGCGCAGTGGTAGCGAATGCGACTGCTGTACAAGAGGTCTCGGGTTCGATTCCTGAGTCGGACCAAATGTTTGTATGATCTGCAAATATTTGTTTCGGAGTTTGGGTGTTTTCTATTTATAATATGTATGTATTTACAAAAAAAAAAGTATATAAGTATTAATAGCAGTTATCTGGTACCCATAGTACAAGCTCTGCTTAGTTTGGGACTAGATGGCGTTGTGTGTTAAAATGTCCGAAAACATTTATTTATTATTATTTTACATTAGCATAAAGTTAAGACATTTTCGTTGTCTGTTCGGTTAGATATTTTAAAGTACCTACTCAACGGATTTTAATGCAGTTTTCAGCAATAGGTCGAATAATTCAAGAGGAATGTTCATATGTGTAATATGTTTACGAGCGTAAGTCTCGCCCTGGTGTGACCAAGCGTGGAATATCAATAACCCGCTTACTATCCCTTGTACAGGTCACGTATTATGGGTACGCCATTTAGTGTGGTGAATGTAAAAATAAAATGTTCATTAAGTACTTTTTCCTGTACCATTTCTGCTTTTTCGGTTAGTTAATAATTAGTAAAAAATGCTGTTAATTTACAAAATAAGTTACCTCACGAAATTTTCTTTTAAAACCAAAAATATACAATTTTATCAGGTTTCGCGTAACAGTGGTAAAATTGTTGCTAAATGAGCCCAAAGTCGAAGTTTTAATATAACATTACCTTATTGTATGAAACTTTGTTAAGAGTTGGGCTATTCTGGTGAAATTGGTCGCTTGGAAAGTTCATTTTGGTTCAAATTCTGAGAGGTAAGATTGAGTCATCTCAGTAAATAAAATATTGACCCTTTCCTATTAAGTCGAAATTTATGTGCAATCTAGTACAATGGGTCTGCGTAATAAGTGCTCCTTTTGTAAATACTCCTGTTATAGGGGAATAAGAGTAATTATTATAGGTTAGAGGGCTCGTATTCCCAGATTTGATTACAGCTCGAGTTATTTTCTCTAATCTATTCGTATTGGGATTGTAGGTCTGGAGGTATGTGACTTCAAAACTAGAGGATATATGTCTACGCTCCACACGCTGGCAGAATACCCATCGTTTTTGGAGCAGAGGCCTGGCCTCGTGACTGTATAAATTAGACAAAGTAGACGATTACAAATATTGTATGATAAGGGCCTAATGTGAATTAAATTCACATCAATTCGCTATCGATGCGAGCGCAGCGTTGCGATTGGTGAGATTTCATTTCGAGTCAATCGCAAAGCCGAATGCGGTTGCTTGCCGAAGTACATTTTAGGTGGAAAATTTTATACAATGTATTATATTTAATTTATGACAAAACGGGCACGTAAAGAACGAAAATGTAGGTACAAAACAAAATCGCTGGTTCAAAGTTACTTCGTCGGTTTCGTAGACCTTTAGTTATAGAGATATATTAATATGTTAAGGTACTGTAATAAAAAAAATTCTCAAACGGTTCTATTTGTAATACTGTCTGTGTAAACTCTGTAAGCTTAGACCACAGAAGCTAAACACTGACTAATGATAATAATTACAGCGTCAATAGATCTGGGACTAAGAAATATTCGGTAATTAGTAGTTTGAAGTTAAATGCCATAATGACAAGTATTAAGACAAATTATTAGCATTTGTTATTAGTGTTTCAATCTTAACCGCAAGAAAATAGTGTTTGGAGTTGAATACTTACAATAATATAGGTTTTTAAGTTCTTTTCTGCACCAGTGTTCATCCAAAGAACAGAATTTAGACAAAACTCATTTGATTTAACTACAAATTTGTATCAATGAATAATAACACTGCACTGCATTGGTCACCACACCTGTCTACTGAGTGGCGTGTTTCAACACGCCACTCAGCACACTCAGCACGGTACAAATCTGCCCACGATTTGTACCGAAGCAAGACTGTCCCGTAACCATTGTCAAACTATAAACGTTTTAATCTTTTTAGTTGGATCGGGTTGGATATTAAGCGCGCACACTGACCCAACTAAACTGTCTGGTTGGTAGTGGACCACACACATCACCACCCGGCAAACTATCGGCCGACCGATTCGAAATAAAGAGTTACTTGCCGGTTTTTGAAGTGAGCGGTTGCATAAGTTCGTAGTAATATTTCCTGATTCCAATCAAGAAAAATTGCTACACGAAGCTTGTCCCACAATTTCACGATTGAAGGCAATCGTGTAGCCCATAAAAATTTATAGTGTGGGTACTCCTATTCATCTTCGTACGGATTAAGAAACCATCCAAACTATCGGCCGATTGAAAGTCTACAGTTTGCGGGGGCAAACTTAGGACAGGTTTCGAAAGTTAAGTTAAGCATTTAAGGGAGGGTATATCTACCTGCACATACTGTACATTACGTGCCTAGCCTTTCTATCTCTTGTCCATCTACCCACCATAAGGGATGTATTTGTCATTTTCTTTTGATCTATTCTAAAATCAATTTACATTTAAAAAAAACAATGGCGTCAGGTATAGACATTCAGTCATACAAGCCCTGCCTTTAAAATATTAAGCATTGGCTGCATGATAAAGAAAATTAGATAAAGGGAAGATAATGAATGAAATATTCAGATATCTGGAGGAAATATGATAACATTGTTAAAGCAAAGTTAAGCAAGATTTCTCGACTAGTGACTGGTGTCATTATTACTACAAGAAAACATGAAATAGATTAACGAACGCGTTATCTACCTATAATAATACTAGACTGAGTAAGTTCTTATAACATCAGCTATCTGCTAGAGAAAATCCCGTCAAAATCTTTCAAGCCGTTCCAGAAATTAGCCGGAAAAAAAGACAAAAACAAGACTTTTTAATATGCGTTCTGCTGTCTTTTGTGTAACCCAAGAATAATGCCCCTAGATAAGATGCTGAAAACTTTGTAAATCCTTGTAACAAGGGCAATCACTAATCCTCCCTAATCTTTATTTAAAAAGCTGGCCAGTATTTTTTACCCTCAAACAAACAAACAAACAAAACAACAACCCATAATGTCCCACTGCTGGGCTCGGGTCTCCTCTCAGGAGAGGGTTAAGGCCATACGTCCCCACGCTGGCCAAGTGCGAGTTGGGGACTGGCAAGAATACGTTGTGGCTACGTAAATCTTGCCGTTGGATGTTTTTAAGCCGCCCGAAGGCCTCCAACTAAGCTTCACGACTGTTATCGTATGATAACAACCGGGACCGATTGCTTAACGTGACCTCCGAATCACGGAGACGCTCATGGTAACATGCCACCAGCGGTCACCCGTCCAGGTACTGACCGCGCCATCGTTGCTTACCCTCGATGATTGTTTCTAATCACCGAGTGCAACTGGGCTATGAGCGCCTCTCAATATTTATTTTTTTTTTACCCTCAATATTTATTATATATATATAACATTTTTTTCAAGGTCAGAAACACCAATGTGAATACACCAAACCTGCTCCAGCCAATAAACAGCTGTCGTTCTATCTTTCTTAAACTTATCTAATGAGCACTTACCAATAGACATTTTCTTTGTGCCAGTCCTGGAGTCCTGCACTGTCTTACACGTCTCCTTTATACCATGAGGTCCTATTTTTGTACTGCTGGATGAACTGTATACCTGAAAAAAAAATATCATTTTATTTTTCTAAAACCGCATTCTTTTTATCACTGATTCCAGATGGTGATTAAATGTGTCTAATTCTAGATTTTACGGTTGGTATGCAACAGAATTTCTGACCTTCTGGTAAAGATGTGTGTGTGGGAGATGACAGTGCTAGGTTCACATCAAACAAAAAGATTTATTTATATGATATAGGTGGCAAACGAGCAGACGTATCGGCTGATGGTAAGCGATTACCGCCGTCGATGAACACCCGCAACACCGGAGGCGTTACAAGTGCGTTGCCGGCCTTTGCACATTTGCCAGACGACAAGCACTGTCTTGTTTTATACATTAAGTATATCATGTCTTTCTACAAAAAGTATAATTAATTGACTGTCAAAAGTCTATAATATTAATATGTGAAGCAAAATCTTTGAGCTTTTTACGAAAATATGAACCGGGGATTAGGAAATTTGGTAAGTTCCCATGGACGAAAAGTAGACCACTAGGCCACTAGTAGTACATATTACTGGGCTATATGCCTATAAGCTAGACAGTTGCAAGAGTTCAGCCATATGTGCTGCTGAGAACTCCAATGTGAGGAAGCAGATTGTCCGAGGTTTGATATGGAGAGATTAGCTCATTGATTATCACGGTAATGTCACCAGTGAGTAGAGCGATACAACTTGAGGTATAGAATCATGTTTTGACTTACCTGGGGTTTGCCTCCAGGACCGCTGGACATCACCACAGTGCTGCTGCTAAAAGAGCTTCCAGCAGCCATGTTGTTTCCTAGACCTACAAACAAATTATAAAACAGGGATTTTGAGTAATTTACGATTATTTTTTATGTTACATGTATAGGTCATCACTTCAATTTAAGTAGTCTATGTATGTCACCCACCTTAGCACCTAAACTACTGAACCGATTTTTATGAATATTCCGGAAATCTAACCCACAATGCCATCAAGTCCCAAGCTATGCAGAACTTGTGCTATGGGTACTAGACAACTGATATAAATACTTATATACTTTTTTTTTTTGTGAAACACCCAAACTTCGAAACAAATACAGTCAAAACCATATATAACGGCATTGAAGGGACCGCATAATGCGGATGTTGTATTCGGTAGTCGTTATAAGCAATGTACACAAGTAAATAGTTCATATTAACAGTCACATATCTGTTTGTAGTATGCGGATAGGTTACTCTTATCAACTTGTTTTCAAGTAAAATATAAAAAAAATTAAAAAGGTTATTATGAAAAAAATATTACGCCCGAAGGCCTCCAACTAAGCTTCACGACTGTTATCGTATGATAACAACCGGGACCGACTGCTTAACGTGACCTCCTGAATCACGGAGAAGCTCATCGTAAGATGCCACCAGCTGATACCCATCCAGGTACTGACCGCGCCGTTGTTGCTTACCCTCGGTGATTGTTTCTAATCAGTGTGAGTGCAAATGGGCTATGAGAGCCTCTCGAAAGTTTTAAAATCAACCTGAAATTCACGCGGTGAACCATTGCATTGAATAAGTCGTCAAACATGCAAGGTCAAATAGCAAAGAGCGAGAGAGGTTCGGATAAGGTAAGACAATAATAATCATTCTTAGGCTTAATAATAAGCCTATAGCAAAATATTCCTTGATATTATTAGTTTAAAGGCGTAAATTGTTAGTAATGTTTTGTTTTGCTGGAATCGGTTCCTTAAAGCCGATGTATATCCATGAGTCTCGTCGTTTTAAGCGATAAGTCGTTGTATCCAATGTCGTTATAGGCGGTATGTATACTTAATAGTTTATATTCGGTCGGGCCTTCCTCTTCGGTTGTTATAACCGATGTGTCGTTAAAAGCGATGTCGTTAAATCAGGTTTCAACTGTATTTGCAGATCATACAAACATTTCCTGGGTAAGACACCCGGGAATGGGACCTGAGATCGAGATTAAGCACAGCCGTCGCATACGCTACCACTGCGCCACCGAGGCAAACAAAAGAAATAAATTGATGCCAATAGATTCGTGATAATCACGTTGGAGGGCGGCTATATAAATTTTATATAAAAATCATGTACTTGGGGGGGGTCATAGATTTTTAAATTTTATTGTAATTGTAGCAATAGTATATCATGCTTTGTAAAGCAACTACCATCATTAAATCAACAGCCTTTAATTCTATAACAGTAGTACCGTTGGGCATACCCATCTGCTTCGAATGGTTTTGCCTCCTATATGACACTGGTCACATAGGTTTGTATCAAGTAATCCTTTCTGTATAGTATTCACACAACACCTATGAAATAAATAAGAATAATATTTATTTATTACTCTTTCACAAAGGTAAGTACAGGTAATACAGTACAATGCAGAACAGTGCATAACAATTATTCCTTTGTAAGAGACTGGTGTCTATATTAGGAAAACCTGTGTTACAGATCACTAGGCACCATCACTAGGCACTAGGTACCATCTAAGTTGATCCAAGAGGTGGGACCTCTTGGATCAACTTAGATGGTACCTTCTATTACTATTACTAATGTATAACCATATATAGATGCAAAATAGATTAACAAATAAAATAACAATAAAATTACATTTATAGTTATTTTGTGAGTTTGTGTTCATAAGTGTTTCATTTATTTTCCAGGTTATTAGATCTCTTGTATATTATGCTACATGAGTAAATAGGTTTTCTGTATCATCATATGACAAGTTTTGCAACCACAAAGACAACGCTCTCAAATGGCAAAATAAAACAAGTCCTAAAGGCTATATTATATATATTATACTCTATGATAAATATACTATATTATAAATATTAAATTCACAAAAATAACTATTATCTACTGCTACAATTATATATCTAAATTTGTATAGGATGTGGCATTGTGGTTTATGTGACAGTAAAAAATTTGCATTGACCAATGAATGCAAATGATTTTATAACATATCAATAACAAGTTTTGAGTGTACTATCATTCTGAATAAAAATATACTCTTTGTTAAAACAAAAGAATGCTAGCAAATTGAGTAAAATGTTAATCCACTACTGAAATTGGGCCTCAGACACAAGTGGATCTATTGACTGCCTCAGTGGCGCAGTAGCAGTGTATGCAACTGCTGTGTTTGAGGTCAATAGTGCAATTCCTGGGTGGGACTGAATATTTGTATGACCTGCAAATATTTGTTGCATAGTTTGGGTGTGTTCTATGAATAAATGTTTTTCCAAAATATATATATATATACATATATGTATTTATATTATTTATGTAGTTCCCATAACACGGGCACTGCTTAGCATGGGACTAGATGGCGCTATGGGTTGGACGTCTGGAATATTAATTTATTTTTAATCTATTTCTGATGATGGATTATACAAACATATTTATTTATTCTTATTTAAGCCTGCAAAAGCAAAGTACTCACATATGCTACTACTGCACAATGAGACAGTCAATAAGTACCTTTATTTTGGAAATATATCCATAATGTGTCAGTATACAATAGACCTTAAAATAACTTTGTTAATACATGCAATTTGCATAAATAATTGAAAAGGATTGTCTGCAATTGCACTCAGGAAATGGTTAGGACTATCACATATCCTATACAGCGGTGATGCCATTCACTATGAGCTGATGATACTTATAAAAACCCAATATTGGTTAACACAATATCATTCCAAGTTTAGAAGTCACTCATGGTACATTTTTATTTTATAATCAAATCATTATAGCCACCATGCCAATCCATCAGCATTGTATATTATTTACAGCATGAAGCTAACTATAGAGAAATAACAAATAGATAGTTTATAGAAAACTTTACTATGAGAGGCCTATGTCCAAGACTGGCTATTACTGATGATGATGCAATTTTACCTTGTATCTTAATCATATTACTTACCGCCAGCGAAAAGCCTGTTCAAAGCAGGCATCTGGGGCATGAACGGCATCAATGCGTTACTACGTTGCGGGCCCATAATGGAAAGTGGACTATCGCCGCCCAGCATGGCGAATGGATCAGAGAACAGGGAATTCATCATGTTATTCATCTGGCGCATATGCCTCATATGAGATCTACAAAAACAAACAGTGGGTGTTAGATTGCTTACATTTTTTTCTGCACTGCTATATGCTGTTGGGTATTCTAAAAAAGTCATTTAGTACATTTTAAGACTGCAACATAGGATTTCTTGTAAAACACGTTGTATAAAAGAAGAATTTTAGAAAGATTTGGCTAAAACTTACCCAAAAAACGGATCATCCTCCACGTCGCCCATCAAAGATCCGAAAAGAGACATCTTTATCTTCCAAACTTAATAATACGGCGAAATTAGGGATAAATCACTATAATTGAAACGATTGGCAGTAGATCTCAAAGATGCAAGCGCTTCTTACGTTTTATTACTGAATATTGAATCTCTAATGAATCTCTTGACTAGCACATTCGCGAGCTATCGAGAAAATTTCCAAAAGTCGATGTTTATTTGGCATAGATTAAAGATTATAAAATATCAAATAATAGTGCAACACTGCTTAAAATCAACTAATAATGTCTGGTTCAAAAATTTACTAATTTGGGCGAGATTGTTTTACTTCTTTAAAAATAATAAAAATTTATATATGATTTTAAGATAACTAAAATAATAAAATATAAACTCGTTTATGTCTTGAAGTCTAATATAAATGTAAAAATTCAGGAACGCTTTATTAAATCGAACATTTGGAGCATTGCTCTTTATGGTTGTGAAACTTGTACAATAACTAAGCAGATAAGAAAAGACTGGAAGGCTATGAATTGTGGTGCTGGAAAAGAATGGAAGCAATTAGCTGGATGGACAAAATTACCAACTCAAAAGTTCTCGAAAGAGTGAAAGAGAAAAGTCTGGTGATATCTACTGCAGAAATTACAACTTATATGCAGTGGCGGATTGACAGATTTGCCGCCAGTAGATTATTAAGTTTTTGTCACCCTACTAACCTACAATTAAATATTTCTCTGCTCTTTTCAAATCCCCGTTTGATAACCCTTCCCGTCCTCCCCGTCTTCGTGCATCACACCGCTCCCTCTTTCTAATCCTCTCATTTCCAGCTTATCACGGGAATTGATTGACAGCCTTTTCCCACAATGGTTCTGTCTCTAATGTCACCCCTACCTGTTTGCTGCTGCCCCCAGGCCTGTGCTTTTAGCCCTTCGAGGTCGTTCAGCGACCTCCAGCGCTTGAACTGAGTGCAGATCCTGGACCATTCCCTGGTCTGGTGAACTAAAATGGTTCTAAACCTCACACAATCCCACTCCGCTCTCTCCTTGGCTCTGTTCTGTTACACCCACTCTGTAACAGCCGGACGTGATCTCCCAAGTATGTTATTTGGTCATCATCTGCGTCAGCTGATACGCGAGGGTGCCGCTTTTTCTCTCGGGTCATCCTCTCAAACGGTTCTCATCGTTATAACACTAGCGTACCCCGATTTAGCTATTTCATGATTCATTGGATGCTTAGCCATCCCTCTGTTTGCGAAATTTGCGGAAATTTGCGAGTCGCCATATTTTACTCATTCATGTTACGTGTCATGTCGTTAATATTGACATGTTAAGATATGCAGCCAACACTTCCGCTCACAGAAAGACCATGATGCCCAAGAATATCAACAGCTTCTCTGAAATGACAAAAATGTGAAGAAACTGTTGGACCGACGATAAAAATTCTGCCCGAGGTACATATATTTTTGGACAACTTCGGAAGAACGACACCGTATAACGCGACCGGTTCCGGAGTTGCATAGCTTGGCCAAGATAAATGTATTTCTGCACAACTTCGATGATACTAACGCCATAAACGGCTACGGGACTCGGAGGTATTTGCATATTATGCATTATTTTGATCTTGTCAATGTTCATCCGGAGTCCCACTCGTCTCGATGAATATTCCAACCCGGTCAGCATTTCCTGGATATCATGCAGAGACCCCGCCAGAATTACAATGTCGTCTGCAAATCGCAAGTATGAGATGTGTTGACCGTTAATATTGATTCCCCGTCCATTGGGTGTTTTGAAGACATCTTCCAACGCATCGGTAAACAGTTTCGGAGAAATAATATCTCTTTGTTTAACCCCACAATGCAATGGAATTGGCTTGCACTCTGTTCTTGTACTTGGTGCTAAAGCCCCTTCGAAATCCGGCCTGCTCCACGGACTGGAAATCTTCGAACTTTTGGGCAAGACGATTTGTAATGAGCCTCCAAAACAACTTGTACACATGACTCAGGAGTGATATCGGACGGCAGTTCTTCAGTAGTTCTTTTATCTCCTTTGTTGAAGAATAATACTACCACGCCCTTTCTCCATGCCCCCGGTGTAGTGCCAGTATGAACGACGGAATTAAATAACTTTGCGAGTTCTACTAATATAGGAGTTCCTCCGGCTTTTAGGAGCTAAACTGTAACTCCATCTTCACTCGTAACTTTGCTGTTGTTAAGTTTTTCGAGCGCCATCCCAATCTAACCCAGTTAGATATCAGGAAGCTCGTCTGTGAGGTGATGTGTTAGTCTGGAACGCAGTTCATCCGCGCTGTGGGTTTCAGGTGGGTGATGACGATGTCGTCGGCAAGTCGCAAGTGAGAGATGTATTCGCCATTCATATTTATGCCACGTCCTTTCCAGTGTAGCGTCTTGAAGAAATCCTCCATTAAATTTGTGTAGAATTTTGGGAAAATAGCATCCCCTTGTCTCACTCCTCAATGCAATGGTATGGACCTTGTTTGCTGATTCTGTACTTGAACGGACATGGTGGCGGCTTCGTAGAGACATCTCAGTACTAGGGTATATCGCCAGTCCACTTGGCTACGCTTCAGGGACTCCAGAACAGACCAGATCTCGATTGAGTGGCAGGCCTTTTCGTAGTACACAAATGCTAGACACAGGGGCTGATTATATTATTCTGTCTTCTGTATAATCTGCCGTACTATGCGGATGAGGTCTATGGTGCCATACCCGCTCCGAAATTTCTCCTGTGGTTGAATTTCGTCGAGCTATATATAGCTTGTAGACGTGACATAGAAGGGAAATGAGTCGATAGTTCTTCAACCTGGTCTTGCCACCCTTTTTAAAGAAAAGATTACCATAATTCTCCCTTCGAACAGGATAGCATTAACTAGCTTTTGAAGCTCCCTCAGTACAGGCTTACCTCCAGCCTTTAACAGTTCAGTTGTAACGCCGTCCTCTCCAGGGGCTTCTCCATTTTTCAACTTTCCAAGAGCCATCTCGATTTTGTCAGTGCTGACTTCTGGCAGATCTTCGGTATAGTGGTTCTAGAGTCCTCATTTTCGGGATCAGGTCGAGATGCATGCGAGGCGTACAAACCGCTATAGAAACATTCCACTTCCGAAAGGACGGATGGCTTCTACCGAGAGATTGTAGGAACACTTTTGAACCACGATTCTGCTCGATCGCTCTTTCGATCGAAAGAGTACTGGAGAATCGGAGGTCGTGTCGTGGGAGTTTGCTCTCTCGGTTTAGCCTCCACTTTTCCCATGAAGTAAGAGGTGGGTTTTTAAGTCGTTCCTTCATTAAGGCTAAGGTCCTTTCCGCAAGCCTTGGTTTTTTGTCCTCGCTACATTTGACAAAATCTCGTACCTTCTTCTCTGAGGATTCGAACCACATTTTCAAGGTTATGGTTTACGCCTGTTGTGATTTTTATGGCAGCAAATCGGTTTTCCACATTCGACTAAAATTTTTCAGATCGTATCGCGGCTATGATCCGTCTTGGTCGGAGCCAGTATTTCTTCAATGCGACACGTTAAGCCTTAAAATCGATATTAAGAGAACTTCGGACAAGTCGGTGATCATTACTGAAGTTAAACCTATTGATCACTGAGACGTCTCCGGATATGCTTTCTATCCGTCATGATGGAGTCGATATCATTTTTCGCCATAGCGTCGGGGATTTGCCATGTCCACTTCCTTTGGGGCCGTTTTTTGAAGAGTTAATCAAGAACAGCCCCTCTCGTTCGAGGAAGTTGTCGAGCATTTACCACCTATGATTTCTGCTTTCAAATCCATGGGATCCTACTACCGATTCGCCACAATTTTTGTACTCCCACTTTGGCATGGAAGTCACCCATAGCACTTTTGTAGTAGGTTTCAGCAGTGAAATGGATGACCATCGATATGTCATCGAACATAGCCTCCATCTGTGAGCTGAAGACGATGCGTACACATGCACTACCATGAGGCTATACCTCTACCTCTTAGCTAGCTTGACAATGAGTTATGCTACCGTTTGACATACTAAACATTTCTGCAACGTTGCCAGAAAAGGACTTGTTAACCAGAAACCCAACGTCACCTTGAGATTGTAGGTCTTCTTCACGGAAGTACATGAGATGGCCTGAGTCAAGGGTTATAGTGTCCTGCCCCTTTTCAGACTTAATGTAACACTACGATATGACATCTAATCTTGTCAAGTTCCACCTCGAGTTGAGCCAGATGCAAGGTTAGCCGTTATACGTAGTCAGGGTCAGTCAGTAGTGGTGATCTTTTTTTTTTAAACTTGTGGAAACCCCCTCGGGCCTTTACCCCACCGGGGTTTGCGGCGGGGCGGTATGTCGGAATCGGACCGACTAAAACCACACGGTGTGCCACTCTGCGCCTGAGACGGGAGGGATCCGGGAACCGCTTTCTTACGCCATCCAGACCAATCCCAGCGCTTGTCCGCACTGAAGTGGGCACCGTCCGATGGTAAAAACTCTCAATTTAGGCGACGTACGGCACACTCGTAATATCGCCCTCTCGCGGCTGGCCTGTGAAGCGGATGGAGGGGAAAGCCCGTCCCGCCCATCCGGCCACACTCAGGGCGGTATGAGGCGCTGATATGCGCGCCTCCACCGCCCGGTTCGCCAGCGGCGTATCGGGTCCGAGCGGAGATCATCCTCCCGGGCCTTCTCCACCGCCTCCTTCCGCGAGATGACTTCCTCGCAGAAGGTCGCGACCGCGGTTAAACTGCTCTCGCCGCCGGCCATGGAGCGTACGACGGCTGACAGCGAGAAATCTCCTCCGATGACTGAAGTGAGGGCCCGACGCTGCGCCGCCCAAGCGAGGCACACCGCCAGCGTGTACTGGGCCGAGTCCTCACTGCAATTCCCTCCGCGCGACTGAGTGCAAGTACTTCCCGAAGCAACCGTGCCCGGAAAGCACCTGCGTCAGTCGGAAAGAAAGGATCCCGTGCTGCCGCCCTGCCCACTCGAAGATGACCGGCTGGAGGGCTTCTACTATGGCGAAGCCAGCGCGTGGAGCCTCCAGCCACGAGGACCAACGAGCCATCGTAGCTCGACGGGCGGCTTCACTCCACACGCGTACCTCTTCGGGCGGAGGGCGAACGCCACTCTCCAACCGGAATTCAGCCACCCGTTGACAAACTTCGGCGAGCACTTCCGCCTCCAAGCCCCACGGGGGTGTGGGGGTGTACCGGCCAAGGCGTACGCCGCCTCGGTTGACATCGTGCGGTATCCGCGTATGGCTCTGACCGCCAATACCCTCTGAGGCCGCCAGAGGCGCGCCTTATTCTGGGTGGTCAGAGCCGACACCCACACCGGTGCACGGCGCACCGGTGTGGGTGTCGGCGTACAGCACCATCGACCGGACAACCCCCGTGTAGAGGTTTCTCGATGCGATGCTGGCTCCACCCAGACTGGGCAATAGTTGCCGAAGGGCAGAGGCAGCGTCTACCAGCTTCGGAGCAAGCTGTCGCAAGTGCTCGTCGAAGAGCCACCTACCAACGAGGATCAGGCCCAGACATTTCATCTGGGCCCGAACCGGTACTAAGACCGAGTTGACCACTATGGAGGCGCCGGGAGGCCCACGACGGGGCCCGTGGAAGAGCAGGGTGTCCGTCTTGTCCAGGGCCACCCGCAGGCCCGGCGCCTCGATGCGCCCGACCACCAGAGAGACACCCCTGGTGGCCAGACACGCCGCCTCCTGAAAGTTCGCCCCCCGGGCTGTGACCAATTTGTCATCGGCGTAACAAATTACGGCCAGCCCGGAAGGGAGGCGCTCGCGAAGGACCCAGTCGTACCCCACGTTCCACAGGAGTGGTCCTAGGACAGACCCCTGCAGAACGCCGCACGACATGGGTCGCCGTCTCAAGGCACCCTCTCGATCCTCGTACACGACGGTACGCTCCTCCAATTAGTCTGCCACCAGCCACCTCAGGTACTCTGGCACCCCGTGGTAGCGGAGTGTTTTCCTGATGCAGCTGAATGGCAGACTATTAAAGGCGTTGGCGATGTCCAGAGACACCCCCCACAGCTCACCGCCGCTTCGGTCACGGCCCTCAGGCGCATCGCGGCATCGACCTTCGAACGCCCCCCCCGGAACCCGAATTGGGCGTCCGACAGGTCTGGGCCAACATCGCTGAGGTGCCGGACGATGCGGGCAGAGAGCACCTTCTCGAACAACTTGCCCGCCTCGTCCAGCAACACGATGGGCCTGTAGGCCGCGACCGAATCGGCATGCCGTCCCGGCTTCGTAAGAAGGACCAGCTTCCCGCTCTTCCAGCACTCAGGGAAGCATCCGGACCAAACTAGCCGGACGCCAAGCTAGCGTCCAACACCTCCCTGAGGCGGTCCGACATGTGGTCGAGGGCTCGGGCTATCACTAGGGCTGGTACCCCGTCCGGCCCGGGGGCGGTGTTCTTGGAATGGATCCGAAGAACAGCCGCCCCTGCCTCCGATTCCCTGACGGGCAGAACTTCAACCTCTCTACCCCCGTCGTCTCCGACCGAATAGGCCATCGACGGGAGCGTATGCTCCGCCCGCTGCGGGAATAGGCCCTCCACCACTTCCTGCAGGAAGCTGGGCTGGAGACTCTCGGTAAGGGGGGAGAGAGAGAGAGAAAGAGTCCCGCCGTGTGGAGCTTCTGACGCACCGCACGATATGGGCGACCCTAGGGGTCACAGTTGAGACCCTCCAGCCTCTCCTCTTTTCTCCTCTTTGGCGCGGCGAATGGCCAGCTTCAGAGTTTTCCGCGTTTCGCGGTACTCCTCATGAAGCTGGTCCTCCTTGCCGTCTCCGCCGTGGAGTTGTGGTGACCTGGCGTGACCCGGAGATTCTTAGCACCCCCCGCCTCGCCGTTACCATGGTCGTTACCATGGTCGCCACCATGACCGTAATAGCGAGACTGCCAAGAACTAGGGGCCGTGGCTTTTGTTGTTTATGCCTGGATGTTTATTGCCCATAATCACCACCCTGGGCAGGCCGGTTGTTGATCGCAGGGCGTAGTTCTTTGCACAGGTAATGCTGGTGCCCGTCATGCATGCTGGCCTAATGCATTTAGCTACGCCTGTTGGGATTGGTATACCACTATTCGTCGATTGCTAGAACCTTGTTCGTCGTACAGCAGAATATACCACGTGCAGATGAGGTGCGCTTAGGACGAAAGATTTGCGGTTCGGCTCCTTACATCCCCATACATACTTCAGAATCAAGCAGTGTTTTTATGATTTTTTCTGGTTAGCTCGTTAACGATGAACCAACAAATGCTGGAAAAGGAATAGAAATGCGATACTGCCAACACCACCCTAACGAACGGGCAAGAGTGCTTGAAGCCAGGCTCGATAGTTTAAAACCACATTAAAAATTTGCCAAGGGTATTGTAAACTTTTTTGAAAGTGATGACTAGTTCCATAGGTGTAATAACCGAAGAGTATGTGTAAAATGTGTGAATAATAGTAAAAGCTAGATCCGAAAATTCAAGAATTTATTTTAAATTCTATCCTCTATGAATGAATAGAAACCATCTTCCGAGGCGTGATAACCAAGCCAAAGCCGTAGAAAAAATAAACGAAAAAAACTATTTAAAAAAAAAAGGAATTTACATTTTTATATTTTAACAAAACAATAACCAAACAAAGCATTACGAATATAGACATTATGTACTTAACATTCTTGTACAATTACACACATTTTTCACAAATTATAACCAACAAAAAAACATTACAAAATCTTTAAATAAACTTAAGCATATAGCAATAACCCTTTACTTTGTTCTTAAACGATAGCCAACCGAATAAGGTGCAGCACTATTATTGCCATGAAAACTCCATTTTGCTGATGTAGGATAGGCTGAGAAAACTTGATCTTGAAGACCGTTACGTAGCTTAACATTTTTTTCCGCAGCCTGCTGTAAGTAAACAACACCAGTTAGTATCAACGGTAATATGATCGTTGTCTATATAGGAAATAATTAAATTAATCGTTACCTTTGCATTAAGATTAGGATATTTGGCATTTACGGGCGTAACTGCGTCATTGGCTGCAGAATCTCCATTATACTTCTCAATAGGTGCTTCTAACGCATACTCTGCAGGGGCGATGCGAGGATCTGAATGTGTGAAGTGTCGAGCATTTGGTTTTATATTCTGCTGTGTGAACGACTGCGAACCTTTATATTGATTGTAGATAACCTGTTGCTGACTCCTACTTGGTGTTCTGCCAATGGGTTTATTCCCCACCAGTGCTGTTTTACTAACAGTCTGTTTCACATGACTGTATTTAGAGGGATTATCAGCAGTATGATACTGTCTTTCAACAGGTTGGCCAATAGTATTATACTCATAGGATTTAGGTGGTTTTGAATGATGAAAATGATGAGAGTGTAATAAATTCCTTGATGTATCGGCAGGAAGTATGGGGTCTTTGTACATTTCAGGTGCAACTGGTGGAGATGTATACGAAACAGGTGGCTGTTGTTTAACATTAGGATCTTCGGATCCTTCGTATACCGTTGGAAGAGGTCGGTTACTTATAACTGCTCCAGTATTAGGATCTATCATTTGCTGTTGGTGTGGCCGATACAAACGCTGTGGAATCTGATCGTTTTGTTGGGAGTATACTTGTTGTTGTATTTGATTATTATCACGCTGAGTATCAGGGTTTTTCTGACTTGTTTCCTCGATTCTTGACTGGTTTGGCTGATTGATTCTTGCTGACGCTGCTTGTGCAGCATTTATGACTGGCTGCATATGTGGCGATGCGTTTCCCTTGCTATCCATAACTTTGTTAATCCCTCTAGAATTATTCATCATTAATTTCTCCATCGTATCCATTGCAGTTCTTTGCTGGTTAGCAGGATTCATCTGAATGGCTATAGCCATAGGATCAAATCCTAGATCTCCTTTCATTACACCAGGAAACATCTCATTAAATTTTGATAATCCAGCGCTATGCTGACCATAAGCAGCATGGTTGTCTAAGTGTTTCGCATTCATGTTTCCGGTTGGCCTTGCTCCTGAAATCATCTGATTCATATTACCGTGCATTTGATTACTGTGTGCGTTTTCGACCGCACCAGGGAATGTGTTCTGTTGCGGCATATTGTGGGTGGTTTGCATTTCAGGATGCCCTTGTTGCATATAACCAGCAATATTTTGCATAGGCCCAGATTTATATTGCTCATGACTATTCTCGGTAGATTGTGGCATATTACTGGGAATGTTACTTTGGGGATTCCCTATATATGGAATTTTGTTTGGTCTTGCATTACTACCAGTCATCATTTTCATTATATGTTGGCCCATATCACCTATTACTCCTCCTGAGCGTTCCATCTCGCGATTAACGTGTCCCATTTGGCCCATCCCTGGTCCCATCTGATTCATCTCTTGCCCCATCTGATTCATTCCTTGTCCCATGTGACCCATTCCTTGTCCCAATTGATTTATTCCTTGTCCCATATGACTCATTCCTTGCTCTTGTCCCATGTGACCTATACCTGGCTCTTGCCCCATGTGACCCATTCCTTGTTCCTGCCCCATGTGACCCATACCTTGCTCCAGCCCCATATCCCTCATTCCTTGTTCTTCTCCTTGCCTCATATGATCCATGCCATGTCCCATATGCCCCATGCCGTGTCCCATGTGCCCCATTCCATGACCCATATTACTATGCTCCAAGCCTTGTCCCATTTGACCCATTCCTTGTGCGTTTTGATTGTTCATAGCTAAATTTCCGAAGTGGAGATGAGGGCCATGTATATGACCACAATGCGTATTTGGATTTCCCAAAGGTACTGTTGGCATAGAATTTTGGCCCATATTCCTTTGGTTTGAATTATTTGTTGATGGTAGCCCCATCTGGGGGCCCATGGGACTATTCATAATAGTGTTATCAGGATTGATTGATTTCAAATCTTGGTACACCTCTTGAACCGCGGGTTGCATCAGATTACTATTCAAATAGTTGTAGGTATCGCTGTATAATTTCGGTGAATTACAATTTCCCATGCATCTACGGCCACCAAACGGTTCACCGGCACAAGGTGAGTTATAGCCTTGATGTTGACCATAGCCACAGTGTGGCATATTATATCCACCATGATGTCCTGTCATTTGACCTGGATTATAATTCGCTTGGCCGGAATCGGAAAAAAGTTTTCCCATACAGCCGCTGAAAATAATTAGATGAAATATCAACACTAGTATTCTTAACCTTCTATTTCATTACTTTCATTCAAAAGGCCATATTTAAATAGGATACTTTTGATGCCATTTTTTTGATAAAAGGGCTATTTTGACGGTTTATGTAGGTATAGGTACATATCAAATGTAATATCAATATTTGTCACTTCTAAGAATGAAGTGGACTTGGCTAGATAGAACTCGGACTACCAAATGATAGAAAAGGACAAAAGTTAAATCATTGTATCTTTCAAAAAATTATGGTAAAAGACGAGAGCTTTAACAACCCTATTTATCTCAGGTGGGATTTTTATGTAAGCTACTTTATCCTATTTATAAATCTTGTAGAAGACCATGACTTCTGGCTGTTAGTAAAACGTTTATCCGGTCTACTAATGATGTCTGATCATCAGATCACCAGTGAACCGCTAAGGCGCTCCTAGCCCAGTTGCACTCGGTGATTAGAAACAATCACCGAGGGCAAGTAACGACGGCGCGGTCTGTACCTGGATGGGTGACCGCTGGTGGCATGTTATCATGAGCGTCTCCGTGATTCGGAGGTCACGTTAAGCAGTCGGTCCCAGTTGTTATCATACGATAACAGTCGTGAAGCTTAGTTGGAGACCTTGGAGCGGCTTAAAAACATCCAACGGCAAGATACGTAGCCACAACGTATTCTTGCCAGTCCCCAACCCGCACTTGGCTAGCGTGGGGACGTATGGCCTTAACCCTCTCCTGAGAGGAGACCCGAACCCAGTAGATCACCATGAACCATGCTCCTGAAAATTAGTTTGCCGACTGACTCGCCGATTTATAATTATTAATCATTATTTATTTATTTAGATATTCAGATTTAGATTTTTGCTCGTTTAGATAGATACCTATACTAACAATGTGGGACAAACAAAGCTTAATAGAACATCAAGGTGATGAAGTTTATTTACACCTTTAAATATTTTTTAACGAGATCGAAACTATAGTGTCCTCATAATAAATACTGTGTACTCATAACTAAATACTCACCAGTTGGCGCTTTGTAATTGATTTACCACACTCCCTAACTCGTTTAATATTTTTTGCTTATCGAGAGCCATACCCTGAAGTTTGTAAAAACAACAAATTTATACAAAACTTTAAATTTAAACACAATAAATTGTTCAACAAACTTAAATTTTGGATATTAATAATTTTCTATTACATAAGAATTTTGTAATGCCACGATGTGTTTTGTTTCTTTGTGTATATTATTTTTTACCACAATTTTAAATGATGATATTTGTTCGAATGTAAGGTGTAAGAAAATGAGGTTTTAATGCAATGCAGTATGTAACTCACATATATGACTATTAAATCGTTCACGGTGTTTGGCAAATTGACAGATGCTATTACTTCGCTAAAGAATACTTATTTTTCTACGTATATTAATTTTTAAGCCCAAAATTTTACAGTAAGGAACATTCGAAATTCACGGTCCACCCCTGCTTATTTTGATACCGAAGATTACTGCAGAAGGAATACCTAAAACAAATACTTCTGGCCATCTGGCCATCATACAAGTTGACGTATTGCCTGATAGTAAACGATAACCGCCGCCTATGACCACCCCGCAACACCAGGGCGTCACTCGCACACACTCGCAGATTAGGCCCGTTGATCGGGGTCCGGCTACTGCAATGCTGTCTGGAATATATATCTAAGAGGCTCGTTCAGTCCTTTATCTTCCTAGCAATAACAGTAGCTGCGGTCTGTTATGTCTTAATAGAACTTTAGGAGAGAGATTTAGGTAACCTGAAATGAAAGGAAAGTGGATATCGGCTATGTTATTACAAAACCTATGGGGCACTCGATAGAAAGCGACTATCATCGCCCATGAAGACTTGCAGCGTAGGAGTCACAACCCCGTTGCCAACCTTTGAGATAGATACCAAATAATATTTTATTTGTTTATTGGTCAATACAAAACCCAAGCTAAAATTAAAACTTTAAAAACCCCCCTACGCAAGCACTTAATCGAGTAATCATACGCCAAAATGCCTTACATCATTTTAGAAAAGAACTGACACTTACCCTGCACCACAAGGAAACTAGTTTTTTAAATGAAAGAAACCGCATCGATCGGTCCATCCGTTTGAGAACTACAATGTCACAGACGAATACACACACACACACAGATATGATGTTGACGTCAAACTTATAACAGCCCTTTCTTGCTTCGGGAGCTGAAAACCAAACTAGACCGTGTCACATTTTGCTATTATTTTTCTAATAAAATAAGTTTTATTATTCTAAAACATGCTTAATTTTACCATTGACACAATATTACATACACTCACCTATACCACACCGTACTCCAGAAAAGTTCACTTAAATCTAGGTGGCGCGCAAAGTACGTTTCAAGAAACAGTTTAACAAAGTTTAACAGTATTTAATTGATATGATTCAATTCTAGTAATTATATTATTATTTTCATTTGAATTACATTGAACATAAATCTTTCTTTCTAATGCTTGTTTGCAAAAATTATTTTTCAAATGCATAACTAAAAGTTATCACCTATATGTCGTTGCAATCGGTTTAAACAAACTTTTAAATAATGTCACCTTAACTTCGCTAGGTGTCACATTTTTGTAATATAAAATGATGCGAGATGACAGCGCCAACTAGCGGCTACAATTACGTCGGCCTTTGAAATGTCAAATGGCTGGTTGAATTACGAAAAGTAAACAAACAAATAATTTATATGAAACATGGTAATTTAAATGTATTCAATTCAATCTCGTAGATCTTAGTATAGATAAAATATTACTGATATAATTATTTGGAAAAAGACATCCATTGATACATTCTGTACTATCTCAATGACAAATAAACTTGACAGTTTATTTTTGGATTCATATCGGTGTAGGAGCACAGAAAATATCGTTGCAATTCACGATTTGAGACACTTAGTGACATCCAGTAAACATTATGCTTACTGTATATCCGCGTACAACTCTACCTTTCTAGTATGTAAGTCTATTAATACTTTATTTTCTCAATGATTTTACTAATAACAACAAAACACGGCAAGTGAGTTATAATCAATATTACTTTTGTAAACAATAGCTGTCAGAACAAGTAGTTTTTTTGGTAATAAGTTTATTATTGCGTTGTTGTACTAACTTCAGACACAAACAAGATTTTTTTGGTATTTATTTTATTCCCCAGGCCAAACTTATGCATAACATTAAGCTCGAAATCCACACTACATCTATGTAGTGTTTAGTTATTGTCTGTGTCAAGGTGTAGCATAAAACTTGTAAATGTCCAGAAAAGTGTACGTCGTTGGCGTCGGTATGACGAATTTTAAGAAGCCTGATGGCGAAAGTGACTATCCCGAGCTAGGTAAAGAGGCCGTGGTCGCTGCCCTCGCTGACGCTCGCATCAAATATCGTGATGTTCAACAAGCAGTATGTGGATACGTGTTCGGGGAATCTACTTGCGGGCAGCGAGTATTATACCAGGTTGGCATGAACGGCATTCCCGTCTATAACGTCAACAATAACGCCGCCACCGGCTCTAGTGCACTATTTTTGGCCAAACAACTAATTGAAGGAGGTATATCTGATGTTATCCTAGCCGTAGGGTTCGAAAAAATGCAATCTGAAGCACTCACTGGAAGCACATTTAGTGATAGAACCCACCCATTAGACAGGCACATACAAAAGATGACAGAAATGGCTAAACTTGTAGAGGCCCCTATAACTGCTC
Source organism: Hyphantria cunea (assembly GCA_003709505.1). NCBI lineage: Eukaryota > Metazoa > Arthropoda > Insecta > Lepidoptera > Erebidae > Hyphantria > Hyphantria cunea. Next base: position 2,882,435 of record PKRV01000318.1, read on the forward strand.
AAGGTTTTGGCAATGCTGCAATAGAACACATGAAGAAGTATGGCACAACTGAAATCCACCTTGCCAAAATTGCTGCTAAAAACCACCGACACGGTTGTAAGAATCAAAGGGCACAAGGCAAACGTGAATATACCGTAGAAGAAAGTGTTGAAATCTAGAAAAATCTATGGTCCCCTCACTAAACTTGAGTGCTGCCCTTATAGTGATGGCGCCAGTGCTGCTGTTCTCATGTCAGAAGAAGCTGTGATCAAATATGGTCTGCAGTCAAAAGCTGTAGAAATTATTGGTATGGAAATGGCTACTGACACAGCCGCTGTGTTCTCTGAGAATAGCTTAATGAAAGTTGCTGGTTATGATATGACATCTTTGGCTGCTCAGCGTATTTATCAAAAGACTGGAATATCACCAAAGCAAGTTGATGTTGTTGAACTGCATGATTGCTTTGCTGCAAATGAAATGATCACTTATGAAGGTTTGCAGTTATGCGGGGTGGGTGAAGCGGGCAAGTTTATTGATGCAGGTGATAACACATATGGTGGCAGAGTAGTTGTGAACCCAAGTGGAGGTTTGATAGCTAAGGGTCATCCATTGGGAGCAACTGGCCTGGCGCAGTGTGCTGAACTAATCTGGCAACTTCGTGGTGAGGCTGGAGAAAGACAGGTTGGTTATATTTTTAAGTTTACACTGCTTGAGGGCTATATTATATATCTGGTAATGCAATTCATTTGTAAATAACGTTTTCTATACACTAAATGTTTAAAATAATTTTAAAATGCAATCTTGTAAATTCTTGGCTACATATGAGTATATCAATCAATCATCAGCCTATCGCAGTCCACTGCTGGACATAGGCCTCTCCAATTTCACGCCACTTAGTTCGATCTATGGCTTCTCGCATCCAGCTCCTGCCAGCCGTCTTGCGCAAATCATCGCTCCACCTGGCTTGTGGACGTCCTACACTACGTTTGCCGAGACGCGGTCTCCACTCAAGAACTCGTTTACCCCAANATATGTCATCGAACATATCCTCCACCTCATCGTCTGAGTGAGCCGAGGTCGGTGCGTACACTTGTATTACCTTGAGGCTATACCTCTCGGTAAGCTTGACAATGAGGTACGCTACCCTGTTCGACACACTGGAAATTTCCACAACGTTGCCAGAAAGCGACTTGTTTACCAGAAACCCCAGTGAGTATAAGGAACATTATTTATAAGTTTTGGCAGCTAAATTCTTACAATGTACAATACCTAAAACTGGATATGTATGCCTTTGTATGTCGAAAAAGTTAATTCAATTGTTATGCTTTTGCATTAACTAAATTGTTTTTTGTTTTTCAAAGTAGAAATGCTCTAGTTCTCGTAAAGACATAAGTGTAGTATTTTAACCTGTATAAAAAATGGTACATCCTTAGATTGTATCACTGATGAAACACTGATATTTCGTCAGTTATATTATAAAATATCTTCAAAAGTATGCACAGGTTTTCTATGCGGGTTTCACCAATATAAATGATAATTAAAAAAGAAGGGTTATGTGTATAATAATTGTGCAGTTAGTAATATTATACTTAGTAGAAAAATCCAAGATTTCAAAGATTTGTAAGGTGTCGTGGTTGTAAAAATCATGTCTTGAGCGCTTAGCGCGGTATGGCAAACACCGATCTAACTAGATTGATCAAAATAATGTACTACAAAATTGTATTAATTTACTTAAAATATCTCTAAAAGATAATGCGCCGATTTTCCTGTCTCTAAAAAGGATAACCCATATTAACCATTTTATTTTTTAAACTTTAAAAAAAAAATGGTTGTTTACGAAGCAATCGTAAGCTGTAAAGTATTACTCCTTATTTAATTAAATAAACCAAGAAATTGTGCGATTAATATACAGCTTATAGCAGCTATAACAGTTTTATTTTCAGTATATGAAATATATCACCTAAATTTGAATTTTAGATATTTATAATTATAACAAATTCCCAATTGAATCATATATCGTTTCGACCATATTAAAAAAATTGGGTCTCGTTGCAGATCCACTCCATGCCGAAGGATTAGGCTGCGTGAATATGTCGCCGGCATAGGGGTACCGGCACGGGCCGCAGAGCATCATTAGAGTTATGAATAACACGGAACTGGCTGTTTATTTCCCCCATTGTGTGTTGCATTTTCAACTTGCCTGAAAATCGAACTTGTGACACCTAAAAATCTTCACCTTTAGATTGGGTTTAGGAAACAAAAAAGCAATGAGAATTATTATTTTTAAGTTTTTAATTTCTTAAGTTAAGAAGTTTAGGTGACACAGATAAAGACTATAAGCGTGCCAAAAATATTTAGCTGATTCATAAATAGTCGAGAATAAAATCTTCCTTCGTAAAAATCGTTCTGAGAGGTATATACTCGAAGAGATGCTGAGCAATGTATGATGCATATAAAAATAAATTTCAATGGTTTAATATCCTCCTGTTAAATAATAGGAAAAAATAAGTGTCGTCAATCTCGTGCGTTTAATTTTCTTCTTCTTTTCATGCGTTTAATTTTTTCGCCTCGAAAAATATCTAATGTCAACGGAAAATGACAACTGCGTCTGACGTTACAACGCAGCAACGCTGTCATTGTGTCAAATCACGTGATAATTCTTGACCAATGAACACAACAGAATTTTACAACGTCGTATTTTTAACGCAATAGTTGGACTTTGTAGTTTGTAGTTGGTCGTTGTCCGTTCACTTTATTTTAATGTAGTTAGTTACAAAAGATAATACTTTGTTTTATCATTTGATATCACTATCAAGTCCACTTGTTGTTTTTGCTGTATTGATATCTTCTCCTGAAAGTTCCCAATTCATTGTTAATTCGCCGTTCGGGGAAGCTGTCGTCTGTATCAAGAGGTAATTATAAAACTTTCCAAAATGCCTAGAAAAGTGTACGTCGTTGGCGTCGGTATGACGAATTTTATTAAGCCTAATACCGGTGGTGATTATCCCGAGTTAGGCAAAGAGGCCGTACTCGCTGCCCTCGCCGATGCGCGTATCAAATATGATGATGTTCAACAAGCAGTATGTGGATACGTATTCGGAGACTCCACTTGCGGGCAGCGAGTGTTATACCAGGTTGGTATGACCGGCATTCCCATCTATAATGTCAACAATAACTGCTCTACTGGCTCGAATGCATTGTTTTTGGCCAAACAACTTATTGAAGGAGGCATATCGGACGTAATCCTAGCCGTAGGATTTGAGAAAATGCAACCAGGAGCACTTAGTGAAGGCACCTTTATGGATAGAACTAACCCGTTGGATAGACATACATTGAAGATGGCAGATATAACCGAACTGGTAGGAGCCCCCATAACTGCACAATATTTCGGAAATGCTGCTATTGAGCACATGAAGAAGTATGGCACAACTGAGACTCACCTTGCCAAAATAGCTGCAAAGAACCACAGACACGGTTGTAAGAATCCTAGGGCACAAGGCAAGCGTGAATATACTGTAGAAGAAGTGTTGAAATCTAGAAAAATCTATGGTCCCCTCACTAAGCTGGAGTGTTGCCCCACTAGCGATGGAGCTGGTGCTGCTGTTCTCATGTCAGAAGAAGCTGTGATCAAATATGGTCTGCAGTCAAAAGCTGTAGAAATTATTGGTATGGAAATGGCTACTGACACAGCCGCTGTGTTCTCTGAGAATAGTTTAATGAAAGTTGCTGGTTATGATATGACATCTTTGGCTGCTCAGCGTATTTACCAAAAGACTGGAATATCACCAAAGCAAGTTGATGTTGTTGAACTGCATGATTGCTTTGCTGCAAATGAAATGATCACTTATGAAGGTTTGCAGCTATGCGGGGTGGGTGAAGCGGGCAAGTTTATTGATGCAGGTGATAACACATATGGTGGCAGAGTAGTTGTGAACCCAAGTGGAGGTTTGATAGCTAAGGGTCATCCATTGGGAGCAACTGGCCTGGCGCAGTGTGCTGAACTAATCTGGCAACTACGTGGCGAGGCTGGAGAAAGACAGGTTGGTTATATTATTTGGGTGTATTCTGCTTGGGATGCATGTATTACACCAGGTAATGTGTTCGTCATATCCATACATTTTTCTTGTTCTGTATCTGGAAAACATCTTTTTTGTATTACCATTATTATTATAATGATTTAAAAAAATTGTAAAGCTAGTTGGTTAACACCAGAGTCTGTATAGTACGAATATTCAGTAACTCATCAGTCCAATTTTAAATTTTTATTTTCTCAAAAGGCTGGTCCCACACTTGTGACGCATCTGGTGTAGTGGTTGTCCATGGGCGGTGGTAATTGCTTAGCATCAGTTGACACGTTTACTCTTTTGCCCCATATTCTATATAAAAAAACTTGGGATGTCCTAAATGATTTAATAAAACAAAAATACAGTGCTAAAAGCCTTAATTTATGCTATGTATTATTATGATATAATCAAGCAACATGCATTATTTTTTTTAAGTTAATTATGTAAGTAAACTAATTTCACATTTTCTGGGCCTCGCTATCACATGTATTATGTGTGTTTATAATTATATTGTTTCTTTGTTATTATGTGTATGTTTAGTATACTTGGGTTATTGACCTTTTGAATTAAATAATTTATCTTTGTTTTTAAGAACAAATTGATATGATTTGCACAAGTATAGAAACAGCATTAACAAGAATTAGATCTACATTTTTTAATTGTATTTCCTCAATTATGAAAGGGCTATCTTCTATGAAGTATCCTACTATGAAAGGTTTCCTATAACAATTCCTATAGATACAATCACTAATATTATGGTAAAGAATTCAACATCCACAATATTTATCATATGTCATAGTGTGTTACTTTAGTTTTAGTTTTTTGTATTTGTTCAATAACTACTCTTCATAATCTTGCTGCTTGGAAAGAGACATGCCCTAATTCTAATAATTACTGGCTCTAAAGAATCAAGTTCATATTCAAAAGTGTTACTTTATAAAAAAAAAAATAGTACAGCCCTGTAGTTTTGTAACTTTTCACTCTACAATCTATGGATTTTTAGTAACCATTTTTATTAATATTTCCATAGTTTTTTTTAATTGAGTAGAAACATTTGTTAATCCTGTTATCAACTAATTAGTTATGATATGAAAATAGAAACTTGATAATTATCATTTCCCAAGTCACTTCAGGATTGGCATTCACAGTGATTTGTTTGTTAGTAAGTTATTTCACATTATTTATTACTAAAACATATAAAACAATTCTGCATTTAAAACTTTCACACTCAAATTACCATATTTTGTTGCTTATGTATCATAATTTATAGGTTATAATTTTAATTCTTTTAGTGATTGAAAAATATTATTTTCCTCAGTTAAATGATTAAACTTAATTCAGTTGCTCAGGCATATGGCCTTGATCTTATATTGCTATTCAAATCAATAATTTGGCAATAAATAACTGGTATTGGTTTTTTTTAACTTTAATTCTCTTTTTTAAATGAATGTGTACATTATGCAAAGATCTTCCTCTATAATAGGATGCCAAGTATTAAATTTTTATTTAATATTATCGTTTTCTAATTTTTTACTGAATAGCTGTACTATCAAACTGTAAGGATATCTCGTTTTCACTAATAGCGGTTATCTGTTATTTATTATGGATTATAATAATCAAACATATATTGATAAGGAAATATTTTTTCTTCGACAAAATACTTGGTTACTCGTAACTTTGTTATGTGTGCCTGTCCTATATTTTTAATTTTTAAACTGTTCTCATTGCTGGTTAGCGGAAAGTTAATGATGAACTGATTTAGTATTTCAGAACACATTAAAACTATGATTGTGATTAAAATTATAGTCTAATATTCTTATATCTCTAATGGCTTAGCTGTTGGGGTGATTTGGCTGTTGTGACGTGTTAAATAAACGATTTTCGTGTTTGTTTGTCATACGTACGTGTATGTTTTGTTTTTAGTAAAAAGTATAAACATTCTTATGTTAAGTTTTTCTAACAAAGCTACAATTCTTAACAACGTGACGTAGGCTATTAATTAAAAAGTAGGTACATATTTTGACCAGTAACGGTGCAAAGGTCTATACAATGACCATTCTAGTTATACTGGTTAACGAAATGAAACAAGATATTTAACACCGGGTAACCTCTACAAAACGAATAAAGCTTGGCACTCGGTTGTACTTTTACGGAAAGCGGACCCTAGGCTTCACCACAGGCAACCTGGAGTAACGTTTAGATGATGGTAATGACTCTGTTGTATCTACTATTGAAGTATTTAGATAACAATCTGGCAAACGCCCAAACCGTGCAAATAAGGGTAAAAAAAAACAAAAAAAATTACATTGGTAATGTCAACACATCTTTTAAAATCTCAATCAAGTAAATTATTATAGAAATTCACGACTAAATAAATTAAACTGCTGACGTGTACTAGCAAAAAAAACAAATCCTCGAACCGCGGTCGAAGACGAAGGAAGGTCATGTTGTGTGAAGTTTAGTCTTGTCAGATTATTACTATTCTAAAACATACATGATGCTAATTTAAACACGCCGCATTGGCTTGCAGACAAAACAGTCATTAGTTCGTGTTTCGTATAGTTTTCAGCAACTATATCCAGTTGTTGAATGTTTTTGAAGTTTTAACGTTCACTCGAAATACAAACTTTATTAAACAAAGAGAAAATAATTTACTTTCGTTCAGAAATCGGTATGTCTCTGTTTTTATCTGTTCTGTTTTAACGACTCCTTATTAAATTTACGTAAAATATCGTCAACTTTCTCATTTATATAAGTTGTGAGATTTCTCTTTAGGTTCTTTGAGGTTGTCTTGAGTATTTACAGACACACATGCATATCTATACTTACATACTAAAGTAACTCGTGTCTGTCTGTTACGTATTCACGGTTTAACTGCTAAATTGATTTGGACGAATTTCGCTAAAGAGATCGATTGAACCTTGGAAAAAGGATGCTACATTTTGTAGCAATAACCGACATACATGCGGTTGCGGCGGACATGACTTATCTTACAAAAACCTTCAAGCGTCGTGTTTATAAACATTAGTCGTTTAGAGAGAATAGGTGCATTGTATAAAGAGATGACTATTCCATAGAACCTGTACTGGTGTTTAAGTTCTTCTGGACGGTCCAGTCGTGATTCATTCAAGGCGAAAGTAAGAGCTCTCCTCATCCAAAACTTAGCAGAATCATCACAAATTTGATACTACTTTAGCATGTTTATGTATGTATATATGTTTTATGTGTACATATATATATATGTAGATATGTATGTGTGTATTTTGTATGTGTACTTAGATATATCATATTACTTAATTTTAGTTATTTTTGTATGTAAATCTTTGTATAAAAAGTCGAATTTTGTTTCTTAAAATTATTCTTTTCCGAAAACTCGATTATCGATACAGAGTCTCGGAGTTCTAAAAGTAAGGATCTGGTCTTAACCAAAGAATGAAATACAGTAACACTTCATAAAAACAGATAAACAAAATACAACTAGTATTGGCATTACTGGTAGATCGCCTTCATAAAATTACATAACATATGACAGCACACATTACTTAAAAAACGTATCTAAGAAGTTGATCGTTACGTCACCGATCGTATCGTATCTTTTTAACGATTCTTCAAATATTATCTAGATCTATTAATCATGCTACTGATCCCAATGACATCGAAACGACGCAACATTTCTCTTGTTTTCCTTCATTTCATCCAACCGATTGACAAGTGTCATAACTCAACATTGAATAGCCGATAATACTATCATAAAAACATATATTACCTCAAAGAATTTTGGGTGTGCTTCGTTTTAGATAACCTGTTATATAGTTTTAGTATGTATTGGTCCACCCAAATGGCGGTTATCGCTTTAAAGAGTAGCCTATGACCTTCTTAAAGAATCAAAGTATCTTCATCAAACTGTGCAGCGATTTAGCTGTTTACAGGCAAACAGACAGACAGAGTTCAGAATTTACAATATCAGTATGATCTTCATGTATAAATCTACCTTCCGTAGGGCGGTTAAAACTGCATTAAACGCCATACTTAATTTTGCAAAATAATTCAATTGCGAGCAAAATATTGATATAAATATCACTCCGAACGTATATATCTATCCTTTTTAAATGACATTAACCTTTAGGGTTCAATCAGTATCACAATCAGAATTTCCGCTGTTATTCTCATTGTATTCAGAATTATAAGGACAGCCTCCCTTTATCACCACAACAGGCATTTAATCAGAAATTGGTAAATTCTTCAACTCCATTCTGTCCAACTTTCAAGGTAACGTTTCGTCTCGTGCTACGCCTGAAAAAGAATCGATCTTGGAACAGCTTTTGCTCAGAGAACATCTTAACAATTACTTGGATGGCTATTTAGAATGATTTCGAAAAATTATAGCACCACCTTTGTGTTGTCGTTAATAATGCGTCATCCAGGCTCATGTGAACCTTTCCTGCAGTTTGCTCAAACAACCCTGTACAAATATCTAGCGCCCTTTCTACGTTTAGTATATTTTCAGACTATATTTCCAGTCGCAGAAAAAAAGGTGTATAATTTAATATCGACATTTACAATTGCCACGTCTACAATAAAGGTCAGAATAACTGTGATTGTCAGTTTCTGTTCTGCCGCGTTTTTTGCGTTCGTGTTCTTGGTTACTATTTTTTAACTTTACGTAATTATATGTCCTATTGTTTATTATTTATATTGACGTGCTCAAACTTAGCAATATTAACACAATGAAGTTTATAATACGTTTCGTATTGTAATCTGTTCGTATTCGCACAATGTATCGTATATTTTAACAACATTACATGTATTGTTGATAAATCACTCACAACTTTGATTGCCTTACAGGGTTTCTGAACGTACCGTATACCTAATGGTTAATAATAAAATAAGATTTTTAAAGTCAATATAGCATTTAATATTAAACATACAGCAGAGAATCGAACAGAAGAAACCTAGATATGTAAATAAATCTTTTATTATTTAGTCTTGCTTTCGCGCTTGCTACTGTCGAGCGTTCGCATAATTATTTTTTCTATTTACTTGAATAATTGTGCTCAGAAAGTGTCTCAGTAATGCGACGCAAGCGTATAGAGTATAGGTATGGATTATATAAATTTGAAAATGACCCTGTCTGTTATGCTTTCACGGTTAAACCGCTGCACCAATTTCAACGAAATACTATATTCTTGAGGAAGGATATAGGCCACTCTTTACAGCGATAAGCGGCTGTCGTGAAAAGTATTACGAAGATACTCATCTGCAGGAAGACATTTAGATAAGTTCAACTCAATCATTCTAAGATACTTGGGACGTAGCACTGTAATTAAAGTAACAACGTACTTGATAAAAACGATAGCTCATACGATTATTGCCAACACTCTCTGCAATGGGCAAAGGTCTAATGTTATCAAGCATATCATAACATTTGCGACACAGGCTTTAAATACTTTACAACAACAAGTATGTATAAGAGTTTTATTAGATCCTTTATTTTTTTATTCGATGATAGGATTAAAAAGCGTTTTGTTAAAAACATACTTTTAGTAAATGTGTTTATAATTCGCGGTTTTATCAGCTTTATGCTGGATATTTTGCCGTGGGGGAGACGCTTCGGCACGAATGGGCCGGCCCGACCGGAATGATACCACGGTCTCACAGAAAACTGGTGTGAAACAGCGCTTGCACTGTGTTTAACCGAGTGAGTGAGGATAACGGATGTCCATACCTCGATTTTGTTATACACTTATACGATTAGTGAATAATTTACTACGGATAAGATATTAATTTACGAAAAATATCGAAGAAAACCCGCCCCGACTTTACGTACATATGAACGTCATGAGAACACTTATGTTTCTACTACCAATAGCTATCTAGAGAATACGAGAACAATCAGTCTTTGATTCCTATTTTCTTAATGGCGAAAGTATTCTTCACTGGAAGAGCACTGGCGTAACTTGGTAACCTCGACACGAGAAGACCAAATTCTAAACTTGCGATTTTCTTTTTTGTGGTTATTATTGTGGCTGTGTAATAAAAAAAAACAATAGTTGTATAGGCATACATAATATTACTTGTATTATTATGACATACCTACTTTATTCAAGTAAACTATTCATACCTACGTCGCGCATCGTCCGGAGCTTCCTACTTTTGGTCGGGGCCGCAGGCCACGCAAGTTAGTGAACTTAGATTGTAAATGGTGTCCTTATTTGTTAGAATTTTTAAGACATTTAGTTTCTCAGAATATTTCATTTTTTATTTTTATTTTCGGATAAATTAAACATTCCCAAATAAATCCAACATTTTGAAATAGGCCGTGGTTTTATTTAATTGTCGTATCATGTCGAAAATCAATATACCACATTTTTTTTCTCCAACTTCTACATCTACTTTCAGTCGTGCTCGTCTTCTATTGGTCTAAGCGTGATTTCAACTATCCTAAATTAGGCACACCAATAAACACATTAAAAAAATCGTGGAAGTCGATTAGACTCTACTCGACTCGCTCGTAAATACTTATTACTATATTTGTAAGTAGGTATCTCATAATTTCACGAATGCTATCTGCTAGACATATCTAACTTTAGACTAAGTACGTTTTACCTTGTGTTGAAATTTTAAGCCATTCCGGACAGATACTATCGCAAAATGTCTACTGAAAATCTTATATTAATTATGAGATTCTTGTTCCTGCATAAATTAGCATCTGGTTTGCCTGTGACACACAATTTAATACATTCGTTTATTACAAAAGACCTGGGACGTAATTAGACTTGACTACGGGATAGTACATTATAAACAGTACACTTGAATTTTTTGACACTATTGGCTGTAGTCTTCATGTAACTGCTGTAGCCACCTTGGCTACCTTATGCACCAGACGATTGGTCGCCTTTCTGGCCCGAGGTATAACCACTTATTATTTACATATTATAATTTATACAATTATAATAAATATTTACATAAATGAAAACTACTAAATGAATTATGACGCTAAATTTAAATTATATGAAAACTCCGTTATGTCATCTATATGCTCAATATTAAAAGCATTTCAAATTTGCCAGGTACCACGAGCTAAGATCGCACTTCAACACAACTTAGGACTCGGTGGTGCAGTTGTCGTCACAATGTATCGCAAAGGATTCACAAATGTCAGCCCCAACGCTGTCGCCGCCGGCAACGTCGATGATTTCAAGGTATCCAAATACATGAAAATCCTCGAAGAAGCCATGGAAACCGACTCAGACAACCTGATCGAAAAAGTTAGAGGAATCTACGGGTTCAAAGTGAAGAACGGGCCAAATGGTGTAGAAGGCTACTGGGTCATCAACGCCAAAGAGGGGAAAGGCAAAGTGACTTTCAACGGTACTGAAAAACCTGACGTTACCTTCACTGTAAATGATGATGATGTGGTAGACCTTATCTCTGGCAAGTTGAATCCTCAGAAGGCTTTCTTCCAAGGCAAGATAAAGATCCAGGGTAACATGGGTCTCGCTATGAAACTGACTGATTTACAAAAGCAAGCTGCTGGCAGAATTGACACAATTCGCTCGAAATTGTAAACGATACTGATATTACATTATATTACTGTGGTTATGGACTTTAAGGTTGGGGGTATTTTTATACTTATCGATCATACACAAATATTAATATATCACTGCGCGAAGACAAAATGGCGGTGATATACGACAGTCACAAGTCCAAGGCAATAAAATTTACTTTATGAGAGTAAATGTAGATTATAATGATTATCCAATCATTCCAAATGATATTTATAAGTGGTTAAATCGCATTATTATTGTTGTAATACAGATTTTTTTATAAAAAGTGTTTTATTTGCATCTTACGGGAATAGTAGCACTGTGTTTGGAAATACGATCTTATTTACTTTGACCTGAAAAAGAGCAAAAGAACTGGTTAAACAGCATTTATCGCCTATTTGACCTCGTGATCGTAAGTGCATTGGCTTGTTCTCACGCCAAGCTAAAATTCACTTCATAACCGCAAAAATTGTGGGATTCTGAGGTCGTATCATTTGCTACTCATTGCTGTTATTTTTAAATGAATTTCTATGACGTATATTCATGATTAATAATAATTACATAAACTAATTTTTTGAATGACAATAATTTGGGTGTTCATCTGATGCTGGAGTCAGGAGGTGCAGAACGGAACTGTAAGAGCCTAATTGTACTCCTCGACTTGCTCCTATTCCTGATTAAATTGATGTAGGTATCGAATTGTTAAGACTTAGTAATTACGGGCTGATGATGAAGTCGGACGGTAAAGAGGAACTCTTGCATATTTTTTCATTCGGTTAGCCCAATGTCCACTATTTAATAGTAGAAAAAACTATACCACAGCACTAAAAAGGTTAAAGACAAGACTAGGAAGATCGCATGTAAGTATTGGATGTAGGAATGCAGGTTCAATTCATAATCATAGCAGTCGTCCAAAAGACGTCCATTGCTGGACATTTTCACCACCCCAGTAACAGATTAACTCAGTCAGTCCTGTGCCGCCTGCGTCATGCGAATTCCTAATAACTTTCTAAAGATCGCCTAATCTCCGGAGTGACCACCATCGGTCATCACACATTTAAACTTCATAGAAGTCATAACTGGGAAAATCATTTGCAAGTCTGCATGAAGGCACATTAATGGTATAACTGACACTGGAGTGCCCAGTCATCACTTCCATCCACTGGTCGAAGTGTTTCAAAAGTTCAAAAGGTTTACAGGTGAACTTGTTGATGAGATATTTTGGTGAAAACATGTCTTTGATGTTTTCTCCTAGTCGCTATTTAGTCGAAAATTGACGCCAGGTCACTGATTTAGTCTTAATTCGATTACTGTAGATGAACGTCAGCATCTCATGGTTTTAAACAGTGAATTTTGGGCCAACGCTTTAACGAACGAATTTATTCCACACTGGAGAGGCGAAATGCATGCAACAAAACATTATGCACCGGGATCGTAGCGGCTAAACCGCCAAAATTATCAGGTCAGTATGCTTTACAAAAAAAGGTAAGTGAGTGACATAGTTGTTTGATTTTACGAAGGCGATTGGACTTAAGAAGTGATTGAAAGTACTGTAGTTACTGAAAGGAATTTAGTGCAATGAGCTCGTGCATTATTAATCGCTCCACACCCACAAAGCCTCAAAGTGCATTTTGTACATTTACGAGCACAATCAAGACAAATCAGCTTTCGTGAGTCAAAACAACTGAACCTATCATGCATGTGATTTTGAATTTTTGACTAAAATTGCGAATGAATTTTAATTAACTACATTAATAAAAATCTTAATATTTATTTGTTGAAAGATAGTAATTATGTAGACATAGTACTTGTTGTTTTTTGTAAAAACTTCGTGTTTTGTTTTCTAATTAGTATAATACTAGCGTACTCTCTTTCAGAAGAAATGTTTTGAATTAAGTTTATCTCAGCTTTACGTAGTATCGTTGCTTTCGAAATTGGCACTGAAAGAGCAATTACTCAGTTAAACAACGCTTTCTTTTTATATTTTTAATGATTATTTGTTTGCCATTTATGGACAAACTTTCTTTTTAGATAGAAAGGTAACTTTCAGGAGTTGAAGAATAAACTCGGATACGAAATCATATCAAACCTAATTTTCAAATCGTTGTCTTTTTACTCTGAATCGTAATAAAAACAATATTATTCAGGTCCCACAAGCTAAGATTGCTCTTCAACATAACCTTGGAGGCGGAGGAGCAGCTGTCGTCGCCATGTACCGCAAAGGATTTGCCAACGTGAGCCCGAATTCCGTCGCCGCGGGTAACGCCGACGACTTCAAAGTTTCTAAATATATGAAAATCCTCGAAAAAGCTATGGAAACTGATACTGAAAACCATGTTGAACAGTTTAGAGGAATTTACGGATTCAAAGTCCAGAACGGCCCGAATGGACTTGAAGGGTACTGGGTTATTAATGCCAAAGAAGGCAAAGGCAGAGTCACTTACAACGGATCGGACAAACCTGATGTTATATTTACCATCAACGATGAGGATGTAGTAGACCTCCTCTCTGGAAAGCTGAATCCTCAGAAGGCTTTCTTCCAAGGCAAGATTAAAATCCAAGGTAATATGGGTCTTGCTATGAAGCTAACCGCGTTACAAAAGCAAGCGGCTGGCAGAAGTGACATGATTCGGTCGAAATTGTAAATTTAGTTTGCTAATTTAGATCTGAACTTTGACATTAAAGGAGTTTTTATCCTTAACGATAATACAGCAATATTATATACATGATGATAAGATAGTAAGGAATTAAATTAACAGCTATTCAATGCCGGTTACTTTTTAAGAGTCAGTACAGTTCCAAATGTCAAAATAAATAAATTTATTTTTGGTAAAAGATTGTATTTGTAAAAAAATTTTTTTTTTTGAGTTATGTAAACCTGAAGAGTTAGGTTGAACGTGTTAATTTCAGGAAGCACTGGCCCGATACAAAAATTGTTTCAGTGTTCGATAGCCCAATGATCAGGGAAGGCTACATATCATCACGCTATAATCAAAAGAAGCTGAGTATCGACGAAATGTGTTTGAAAAATCGGGCTAAATATTTTAATAAACGGTTATAGTCTCACAAAAAAAATGTATTGAAGATTTGTTTCCCCTTACTAGTTCTAAAAAAAAGCTCGCGTTAACATGATGTCTATCTTATAATAAGGTTGGACCACTTTAACCTTTTTAATGATGGTAAACTTCGTCCACGCTGTTATAACATCAAGCTACAGACGAGGTTGCATGAGTAAGCTTATTTAATGAATATGACAGATATGGGAACAAAGGATTGTGAATGAAAATCGATGGTAGTCAGCGAAGTTTAATTGGTAACACAAGTATTGCTTTGGTATCGCTTCAAGGAAGTGTAAGTATGGAAACTGCTCGGCCATAACACAATTTTTGACAAGCCAATTATTGTGTAACGTTGAATAAAATGTCATTTACAATTACATGTGGTTGCGTTTCTCCCAGAAATATTTTAATTTCTTTGCAAGGAAAACGTAAATGATTGTAACAGGGCCAAGAAAATGTCTAGAAACGGGTAAACGCGGGCTGCCTAAGAATTTTATTTTTGGCGCTCTTTGGAGACCTTCTTTCAGTAGTAGACTTGAAATATGTCAGCGTAATCCATAGGTACCTAATACTGCTGTGAACAAACGAGACGGACGTTGAAGTGCAATCTTAGTTTGTGGCGGGCATTTTTTTATTGCTTATTTGGAATATAAGTGAAACGACTGTGTAGGTTTCATAAGTGTACTGCAATTATGAGTGCATTTTTTTGTTAGATAAAAAAACTTGCTTATTCTTTTCTCGAAACCGGTTTTGCTGGCTTACTGCCCTCTCGATTACCACAGCAGAATAATATTAAATAGAAATATGGTAACAATTGCACATATCTATTTCAAAATTATTGAGTAAAAGACAAACGAGCAGACGTATCGTCTGACACCCGCAACACCAGATGCCCCACAAGTGCGTTTCCAGCTTTAAGAGGATTGGGGGAGGGGTTGGATCTCCGGTATCACTCACTCGCCCGGTGAGACACAGCGCTGTTTCACACCGGTTTTCTGTGAGATCACCTCGATCACTCCGTTCGAGCCGGCCTAGGCATGCCGAAGCGTAGCTGGACCGATTTCAAAATTAAAACTGATAAAGTAATGAAAAAATATTCGATTAAAAATCAACAAAAACCGCAAGTAATACCGCAGGGCGCAAGTACTTAAAAATATATAAGTACTTACTCAATAGCCAATGAAGTTTAACTTAATTAATACCTACAGCAGTCGAGTTATCATGACAATGCTATTGGAACATACATTAACATAACTTTCAAGGCATAAAACTATAAATAACCGTTCGTTTTAAACCAATTTAAGTAGTTTTGAATAGCAAATTGTATTATATTATTCAGTATATACCTATCACCCTGTCGTTTTGACCGTGTGTCAGTTTTTAATTTAAATTAAAAGGAGCAAACTCGGTAAAATCGTTTTCTGTGCAAACTGGTTGTAAAAAGAGTAGTTACCATGGGTAGCAACGGATTTATTCAAGTCAGCCCCAACGACGTCGCCGTGGCAGCCAATCCCGACGATTTCCAAATCGCCAAATATATGAAGATGCTGGGAGAAGGCTTCGAAAATGATACAGAAAACTTAGTTGCGAAGTTTAGCGGAATTTATGCATTCAAGGTAAAGAACGGTCCAAATGGAGAGGAAGGTTACTGGATTGTTAACACCAAAGAGGGAAAAGGTAAAGTGACTTACAACGGTTCGGAGAAACCTGACGTCACATTCATCATAAACGACGATGATGTAGCTGATCTTATCTCAGGAAAATTGAACCCTCAGAAGGCCTTTTTCCAAGGGAAGATCAAAATTCAAGGAAATGTCGGCCTTGCAATGAAATTGACCAATTTACAGAAGCAAGTTGCCGGAAAAATTGAAACATTTCGATCAAAATTATAAACGAAGGTTAATTTGGAACTTTTGGAACTGCTGATTGCTAAATTGTGTTATTATGCAGTTAGAATTTGTGCTCAGGGATAATTTTTTTATTAATTTAGGTCAAAGTAAAATTACCTTAACCCTCTCCTGAGAGGAGACCCGAGCCCAGCAGTGGGACATTATGGGTTGTTGTTTTTTTTTTTTAAAATTACTCATTAGTCAGTAGACTAGATAGTAATAGCAACGTCCTACTTGTATTAGTATGGCATTTACAGAAAAGAGGGATAATTTTTAATTGTCAAGTGTTCAGTCATATATCTAAACATCTATTTAGACAAGTAAATGGATCGTTTTTTTTTTGTTTTTGCGAAAGACGGTCCCCATTTCATGTCATCCACATTTTTTATATTTTTTATCATTAATTCCATCACCACGAAGACTTGAAGACTCGAAGACTTAGAATTGAAGACTTGAAATACTTGACATTGGCAGAAATAGCTGATCCGGCTGATTGCCATTCATCAAAAGAAGAAGACAAGTAAATCCTTTTTATTTTTTTATTTTTTTCGTGAAAGACGGTCCCCATTTCTTGTCATCGACATTTTTTATATTTTTTATCATTAATTCCATCACGGCGAAGACTTGAAGACTTAGAATTGAAGACTTGAAATACTTGACATTGGCAGAAATAGCTGATCCGGCTGATTGCCATATCATCAAAAGAAGAAGAAGACAAGTAAATCTATATCTACATGTATGCATAACTAAATGCAACATATAAAATAATATACGGTACTTGCAGTAAAACCTCTTTTTTACAGTTTTTCTGTCTGTTTGTACCGAGACATTGATGGATGACGAACTTTTACGGAATAGCTGATGATATTAGGAATAACTTTGACTACTTTTTAATACTAGCTTTATCCCGTGGCGTTCCCGGAGTTGTTGTTGTTCAGCAAGTTACTTTTGAGTGTCGGACCGATACACACATGTTATATGTGCCCAGTTTTATTACACAAATAATTCATTTATCGTCTAATTGTTGTCGCTCTATAATGATCACATAACTATTTGATATGTTAATGTTATACTTAAATATTAAAATATCATTGATAGTTATACATAATTGTATGTTTTATTTTGTGTAGTACCTACTTGGTTACTGCAGTCGTTTGTTTTTCAGTTTGGTTCACCCCTTTAAAACTAAATTTTTATGAAATGTTACGGTGCATGAGTATCAATTTTTACAGATAATTTTATAATAAACTACGCTTGTCTAATTGCCTAATGAAAGGACCGACTTTGCAGCCCTTGAAAATGTAAAAAACGAAATGATCCGTTTAGACAAATGTTTCTATTTTTGACACTAAGTGTTGAAATCGTGAGTAATTTAATGTCCCTAATTTACAATTAAATTCCTCCAAGTCAATAACTAATTTAACCTCTTTGCCGTTCGTTGGGGTCAAGGTTTGACTACAAAAATGCTGTGTAACGCCGAAGACCTTGAAAGACTTAATATAATCAGTTTTTGTCTGGTGACGGCTCTAGCCTGTTTGTCATTCGTGCCACTAAGGGAGAAATCGAGTTTTAAACAAAGGACAACCTAATTGTGAGACGAGCATGATAATGGTTCTCTATGTGGCTTTTATGCTATGTTATGGTTAATTTATCATTACCTCATTTCTAAGGATGGGCCTATATCTAGCTGTGCACTGTTGATGCTGATCATAATGATGTGTTATGGTTTAAAAAAATATTGAGTTTGATGAACGAGCACAGACTGCATAATTTGGGATCAGACAACCACGTGAAATGAAATGTAACTATTAAAATATACCTATATGAGGTACGTTTCGTGTTGGTTGAAGAAAGTAGTAGGTATCATTTTAAAACACTGGCTTCTTGTAATTCAATTAACGTGTTTTGGCTTCTTTTAAGTCTATTTTCAAAATAACGAAAATTTATTTTTGTGTTTACACGGCAGCTTAAATGTATTACTGTTCCGTGACTATTTACAGTAGATAGATATTATATCTATAAGTGGACTCTCCATTTTGCATGATAATATATCTATCTATATATCTAGTTATATATCTGCATAATTTTATTTGTTTTACAATATAGATTACCTAAGTACATCCATATAATTCAATATTTTTTATTGACAAAGATTGTAAAATTTAATGTCGCTAGCGCCACCTCTTACAAAGGGGGCGAAATATTAAGGTAAGTTGTTATTGAACCGCCGTTTTGGCCGTTGAATGAACGTGATTGGTTTGTGAAATACACAGATGGCGTAAAATCACTTATATGTAGGGTGGTATACCCTGTACAAGTTAGCTTGATCTTTTTGACAGATAGGCTAGTGATGGGAAACAAAATATTTAGTAGTCCAAAAAAAAACTTTTTAATATTCTTGTAACTGAGTGTGTGAGATGGTGATGATGTATCATCTGTGAAATTCTTTATTGCACTAGACATATACAATATTGGGTAGATAAGCAACGATGAGTGGGGAATATTCATAATAAGTGCCTAATTAATATTGCAGAGTTATTTTTGGACCTCCCGCCAAATTTAAATAGGTGGTTCAGACCATGAAAGTAAACAACTTCCTAAAAGAAACACCGGTCGAAAACGGAAAAGAAAATCAGACCTTCCATACGAAATCGACCGTCGAATCGTCAAATTGATTTAATAATAAAGGTTTATCTACAAAACAGTTTTTATTAAGGAAGAGGAGCACAGCCAAGATCATCATCATCAGAGTTGTCGGAGCTTGTGTCATCATCTCGAACTTCAATTATTATTTCGTGTTCAGCAAAATTGTCGCAGTGGACGTCGCACGTTTCCTGTGAATGAAAAAATAATATTATTAATAAAATAAATGTTAAAAAAATTATCAAGAAAAAGATTTTTTTCTGACCTTTGATTTGTGCCCATATCAGCTCTATGGCATCATATTGACAATGATAGGGTGGCAATCTGTTCTCTGTGTGATCGCGCTGCTTTGCTGCTTCGTCCAATAAATATACTGGCTCCCTCAATTTGTGTGTGGCCATCAGGCCAAGCAGTTCGCACTTGAGTATTGTCATGTCGGCATTTACGTCCTTGTTTATGAGCCACTCTATTATATCGGCTTTTTTGTTTTTCGTCATCGGAGTCTTGTCAAGTTGCGTGGAATGATAGGATGCATCATCCATTATTATTGTATGAGGATCATCCAGGTTGTCTTTCTTTTTATAAAACCATTCCGAAAAAGTTTCGAAGTTCATCTCTACGTGATACTATTTCGTTTTTTTTGGATTTAAATGCCAGTTGTTTACTGGCATTTAAATCATGGCACAAAGTCTTGGGTAGTACTTGCATGGCAAATTATCAATCTTCCCTTTTCCTTATGGTACTTTTGTAGACAATTGGGCAGTATCATCGTTCCATTTTTTTAACAGTGTGATTGGCATTCAACCAAGCTTCATTTAAAAACAATACTTTTCCCAATCGGTAATATTTTTGATAAGAAATCGACTCGTTTGAGGGCAATGTCATTCTTTTCTGGAATACTAACCATAAATGTGGTTCCGTATAGCCGCACATTGAAAATCGTCAATATTGACGGAAGATTGGATACGCCTACGTTTTTGATTAGGAGATGACAGTTTATTCTCCTCATCACCTTCTTTACCATATTTTTCCGAAGAGATTCGTGTCACAGTAGCTAATCCAGTCCCCAAAGCGCCAGATACACGTTGCCGCTCTTGAGACAATGGCAATAATGGTCCGCCATTTTGTGATTCGTGCTCCAAAATAATCGCGTAAGCGAATCACAAACTCACGCATTTCACTGTTGAGTACAGTTTTGCCCGCCCTTTTAGGCATGTTTAACA
Organism: Hyphantria cunea; assembly: GCA_003709505.1. Lineage (NCBI taxonomy): Eukaryota > Metazoa > Arthropoda > Insecta > Lepidoptera > Erebidae > Hyphantria > Hyphantria cunea. The sequence continues at coordinate 2,902,839 of PKRV01000318.1, forward strand.
AAAGTTCAAAACAATAACTTAAATTAAACAATAATAATGTTACAGGTAGGGAGTACTGCTTCCTCTTAACTTCTTCCTTTAACCTCTTCTTTCCTCTTATCTTTACTCCACACTACTGATCCCGAGTGTTCCCGACGTTCGACTTATATGGCCAGTCGATGGAACGATGGAATGCCTAATTCAAATTAGAATTTAATTTCTTTTTACCAACCACTAGCCAAAGAGACCCCAACCAAAAGTACCCCCGTTCGTAACAATAACTTAACAATGATCTTCAATAATGTATTTTTGTAATCGATATTTGTAACAGTTACTGCCTGTTATTCGTGTGCCATCCGTCCGACCGATGTAACACTGTACAAGCGTCTATTATTTTCAGTGTTCCTATTTAAAATTTATTTGAAGCAATAAAAAGGCTTAAAATTTTCGGATAACGCTTTAATCTTTAAGGATTTTTGTGTTATATGTATTTTTTAAATATTTTTTCAATTTTTACAATCATTAAATTAAGAAAATAATATGTTCGTCATTGCAAGTTATTTCGATCAGAAAAATTTAAATCTGTCAAAAAGATCAAGCTGACTTGAACAGGGTATAATCGCGGTGGTCATGAATTTTTATATAATAAGGATTATGACAGCTACTAAGAACCACTGAAATATGTATTTATCTGATGAAATGGGGTTCAAGGAGTACACAAATCGTATTTATTTCATATTTAGAGCGAGATTAATAAAAAATAAAACTACAAAATTCAGCAATCCGCCATGCTAAGTTGAACGCCTATCCGAGCTATTGTATAAAGGTTACTTTGTTCGGATATAATCGACGATCACTCAACTATTTTTGAGATCTATAATTGACACTGATTGACAAATGGTGACGTCGAGTCTACGGCTGGCTTAGTGGTTTAAAAGGTCGCCGCGCCCCTATCTGCCGCACTCAGTGTAGTGTGTTCAAATTCCACATAAGACAACACCTTGTGTAGTCCACAAATTGTTATTCTTAGTCTGGGTTTTATTTGTGTTCGATTAATGTATGTTTGTAAAGTCCCCCGCGTCACAGGATGTGTATTGCTAAAGAGGGATTTGGACTTTAAAAAAAAGTGTGTGTACTTATATGTACACGTATTAAAAGTTATGCTTCTTTGGCGTAACAAGATAAAAATTTGAAAAACTAAAATGTTTTTTTTTTTTGGATTTGGCAATCTGTGCCGATATCGACAATTCTGCCAATGACATATGAATGTAAGAGAAACTAAAATGTTGACTATAGCTAAGTTCAGGGTGACGGTTTTTCGTGACGGTGTGCGCGCGCTTCATTAAAATTTACTCTCATCATTTTTCCCTAACGCGCCAAAAGAAGTATAACTTCAAAAACACATAGGTTGTAAAACAGTACCTACCAGTTATGGTTTGTAGCGACCGTAGTCGGTGAATTCTTATAATTTCTTACTATCATTTAATGTGTGTTGAAGATTAATTCATTTATATTATCTCAGGAAAATTCGTATGCAGTCTACATAATTATTAGCAATGTTTAAGTCGTTATGCGATTGCTGTGCTAGAGGTCTCGGGTTCGATCCTGAGTCGCACCAAATGTTTGTATGATCTGCAAATATTTGTTTCGGAGTTTGGGTGTTTTCTATGAATAATCTGTATGTATTTACAATAAAAAAGTACATATGTATTAATATCAGTTGTCTAGTAACCCGTAATACAAGCTCTGATTAGTTTGAGACTAGATGGCGTTTTGTGTTAAAATGACCGAAAATATTTATTTATTTATTTATTCTTAAAGTAAAAAGTATAACTTATAATTTAGAAGGCTTAACAGAAATTTTAGCCAATTTAGCGCCAAAAAATAAAACTATTTGGTATATTTTGTAAAGATATTAAAAACGTTTTCTTTATTTATAAAAAGTACTTACACACGTTCAGAACCTCATTGAAACTATATTTTTTTTAAATGGTAATAGGTTATAACTAAACGAAATAAAACACGTCTCTTGGAAATCATTTCATTTTATTGCTCCACAAGGTAGGTACTTATAAGCTTTTTTATTTTCAAGTAAAAACACACTTATGAAACCACATGTTACGAACATGTGTGTGCATAACAGAATATTTGTTTTATTTATTTATAATCTTACATCTAATCTATCAGGTACTTTACAATATACAATGATGGTTTAATGTTAAAAATTGAGAAAAAAAATTTGCTAAATCCAAAAAACATGAAAGGAATGCTTTTTGGATTAATGGTTTCCAAGCTGCATTTACAAATATTTCTGATATAAACACACACAATTCATAATCAGGCCGTTTCTCTAACACATGTGCCTTTATACAGTCGCAAATAATGATAAATAGATGTGTAGTTTGTTACAGTTACAAATTATGTCTAGTTAGTATCCCTGTAAATTATAAATAATGTTTACATCAGAGGCTCTATAGAAATATACACATTTGCCACCAACGGTATACAGGAAATTTAAAAAATAAACCGGCAAGATCATAGAGAAACTGTCTTGTACGAACAACGACTTAAGTATATAGCGACGAAGATCTTAAAGCGCGTGATAAATAAATACCAACCACAAAACGTACGTCAACAGAGACGCTTTAAGCTTATTCTAAAATTACTTAGATCAAAAACATGTTAAACATCATTTAATTCCAAGTAAAAAATACATTAAATTTGACATTTTCCTTCGCGCCAAAAGATCGTTGTCGTATTTAGTAAGAAATGTAACTCAAGCTCCACAGCTTGGCTTTCATATTTCAATTTGCTGACACATTTAGTGTATTGAGACTGCGAATAAAGAATCCCTTTCCATGAGAGACATAATGTCCATTTTCTTATTTATGGAAAGTGACAGAAGACACTTAATACACAGATATAATGTTGTACTCTTGGAAATTACCGAAACTCATCTGTTTTACGTTATTGCAGTTTTAAATCGCCATTTTATATTTAGATAGAACGGTTACATTCTTCACTATACTATTTTTATTCGTAAAAGATGTCCTTGACTTCATAAATGACAAATACGAACCTGCAAATCCCTTTTTTTATACTAATTTTGATAGATATTTGATTTAGACAGGCTTCATGATGGATAATATTTGAGATGACGTAATCTCGAAATAGCACAATTGGCGCCAATACTTTTTTATTCGCGAAACAAGTTATTCAATATTTACCAAAGACTTTGATTTTATATTTTTTGTTTGTATATTCAATTTTGAATTTATAGCAGGCAATCGTAGTCTTTTATAAAGCAACAGAAATGGGTAGGTGGTCCAATTAAAAAATGATTTTTGAAACAAACTAATTTGTTTCTAAAATCTTTTTTTAGATTTAAATGGCTTTTATAATTGATTAGAGAATTTATTGCCATTCCTATCAATAAAATCCGCCATGCGTTTTTAACAATTATTGGCACAAAACAAAACATCATTCGTTTCAAAAAAATATAATCCAAATGTCACCTGTAGAGGTTAACTTTGCTTTACCCATCTTTACTTAATCTGCAGTCTTCCTAGTTTGTAGAAATGGCAACAAATACTCGTATCCTATGAACTTTTTTTTAATTTTGTCAGCGAAGCGAGCAACAAGACAAATATCAATGCCATCTGGTGCAAAAGAAAGAAACTATTCATTAAATGAGGTGAATATACACGTCAATTAGTTTGTTACGAAATACATTAATCCTGTTTGTACACAAATTATCTCAAACGGACTGTTTCTACACATCCTAAAGCGTCTATTCACCTTGTTCGACTGCAATTTACATCTTTTTAGATGTTGCTACATCCATAATAATGTATTTAAAACTGATGTATAACAATCATACATGAGATCACAGAGAACGTTAGTACTCTGGCAAATCACCAATTACTCGAGAAACTCCCCCTATGCCGTGAAACTAAAGCTGCCAAACCTTATTCATGTACATTTATTAGCAGCATTTTAACTACATGTGTTGAATTCTCTTCCATCTTATTTGACATCTGTCATAATGGAAAGAGACAACAACAGTCCATAGACAAAGGCACGCTTTATAGACAATATGAATAAGGAGGTTAGTTCACAGCAACAAGTATATATTACATTATAGTTTACAACAGCCTGGCAACCATACATAGCTTCGTACCGTACTTATATATTAAACAATTATTTACACATCCGCCGCTCTCACTGCCTTTGAATAAGAGGTATTAAAAATAATAACTCTTGAAATAAAAAAGGATACAACCTATTGAGTGTCTTTAGAAAATAGAATATAATAATAGGCATTTTACGTTCTTTAGCACCATCCATAACAATATTTTATTTGCAATTAATTAGGCAGTGAGAGTATAAATTGAAACTTTTCCATCGATACAATAAAATACCTACGCTAATATAATTAAAGCGTTATTTAAGGTTCAAAATGGCTTAGCCATGTATCATTTTTTTTTCAATTTTGCTAAACCGAAGTAATATTTTCAGACGAAAAAAATCAAACTATAAGTAATTTATATAAAACGATAATATTAAATTAGGACATACTGGTTTTCTCACACATGAACTTCAGGGCTGCTCGACAGGGTACAGACCCGAAGGAAGCCCTTCATCAAGGAGTAAACAATAATAATAGAAAACCAAAATATTTGCCAATAAATACTAAATTATATACAATTAATTACTAAGTTAGCCAAGCCAAAACATTGTAGCACCAAAATTATCCAACAAATAGTACTGACAGAAAAGTTTCATATAATAATATATATATGTAAGTATAAATATGAGGTACCTTAATATATAATATAAAGACATCCAGTCCATTTCTAATGTAAACTATTTAACGTTTAAAACAATAAGTTACTCTTATTACACGCTTACGGTACCTACAATGTATAATATATATTAATAATAATAATAAGTAAATGGTAATTTATATTTCAAAGTGTCTCTGACTAGAGATAAATCTATTCTAGAACTGAAATCTTATTCTATAACAACTAACTACGTAACATAGCACTCGTTAAAGGAAAATTATCATGAAAATCGCTTCGATTTCTTTCTCTTTTTACAATTTGAGCTTCGCTAAAGTCGCATTGTGAAATTTTATTTCAGGTTTTCTTCAACAGAAATTGACTTTAGCTAGTTAGCGTCCTGGAAAATGTATATAGTTATAATTTTTAAGAAAATTTAACTCACTATCGTAAAATTAGACCAGAAAAAAACTAGAACAAAGCCTCTTCAGCCTGAATTTTCTACAACAACACTAAAACCATTTTTACCAAAGACAAAATTTCTATTTTTATTCTAAAAAAAAATATTACAAACAGTGAGAAGAGTAGGCATTGAATACTGATAATGAAATTGAAAAAGTATAGATAGGTTATTCCACGTATTAAAATGAAATATAATACACACGTTTTTTAGTTTAATTATCGTAGAAGGGTTTTGGTTTTCTTCTTTTTAAATAAATAACATAATCAATGTTCGTATAGTTGTCCCCTATCCGTTTTATAACACATTATCGGATTGTGAAGTAACTTTAGTAAGATGATTAGACTTTGCAACTCACGCCGAGCACAGCTAGACTTAGATAAAAAGGCCAATAGTATGTATAAAGATCTTAAAAAATACATAAATAAATAAATGTCTATGGTATCGTAAAATATGCAAGTCCACTATGTTTAATTATATATATTTTCCAGTTCGCTAATGTTTGACCGAAATGTGATCAGGAATTACTATGGAAATACAGTAGCCTCGAATCTGGTACGAATCTACCATTCTAATATCTTTACATCAAATATACAACAATCAATAAAAAAGGTACATTAAATTTATACCTCCTTTTTTTACCTCGAAGAGGTTTTATGACATTATGACCTTTGTAATTATATTATACATTGAACTAAAATTCTGAACAAAAGTATAAAAAGGTAAGCAACTTTGTATTTTGAACTTGGATTAAATTGTATGAAGTTTTTAAAGTTTTTATAATAAATTGTTGTTGCAAGTAGTAATAATAAAATAACAGGAAAACTTTTTTAATCTTAACTACCGCTTAGTTTTAGTTTTTTAATAGTTTTCTGAAGATGGATCTATTTATAAAGCAATATTTCATTTTAGTACTCAAAGTAAGTGAATCTAATCTTGAAATTATTATATATATAACAATATATACTAATATCCTATAAATGTTATTTAAATACTGTAATTATCACACTAAGACAAACTGAGTAATTTCTTTAAAAACATATACGTAAAATCTTGAAAAATATGTATTTGCGCCAATAAAAACTTACTTGAATGTTTAAAACAATGTAAAACACCCAACAGTTACATGACAGTAGAACTTCTTTGCATTTTTTGACATATGTACATCAATGACATGAGTTTGACAAATGTCAAATTCAAATTTAAGGCGATATTAAACATACCTTCTCTGACAAAGTTAATATAAATTTATCAGTTACAGCATCTGTTTGTAATCTATTAATTATACATTTGAATCACTTTATACAACCTTTTTTACCGTTCGATACGAATATTAATAATTCTAAGATCCTAGTATTAAAAAATGTCAGTAGGAAGAGTCTACTCTCTATAAACAGAAAGAAGTTACTTTCGTCATGTAACTCAGTTTGTTTAGTGAGATAAACAAATTCACCTTCAATGCTGACCCCATTTTATGTACCTTCAAAATCCAATCTAGGTTTATTAGACATGTACATTTAAACGGATGTTTTAAGAATCTAACGTCTGCTAGATGGTTAAATTCATACCAGATAAAAAAATTGCCCAAGGCTTCTATTAATTCATTACTTATACCATAGACGACCGAATGTAAATCATTCTCCTTAGTGTTCATGGACACGTTTAATACGTAAATAATAATTGCTCAGTCACAAAAAAATATACACTAAATCAAAATGCACCGTTACTTGCAATGGCTAAAACGTGTGGCTCAATAGATAATATATAAATTATGTTTTAAATTAAATCTTCTAGGACCGCCTTATCGACTATAGACAATACTATTTTTTAGAATTCGAACACTTCCAAGCATCAAATATTTCTTTTCCAAAACAAAATCACAGTGCTTTAATAAATTAAAATGCTCCCAAAAGACACACAACTTGAAATAATATTGACATAAAACTATAGTTTGTGATGATAAAGTGACATTAACGTTACAATTAATCGTAGTATTGACCGAAAGACTAAAAGAATCTACTTAATTTAACGTTGTATTCGTCTCAGTAAGTTTCTTATCGTAATGTAGGTACTGTGTGCTTTTATGTTGATTAATCAACACAGCAATAATGCTAAAAGACCTATTTTAACACTTCAAAGATTATTGACAATGTTTTAACAACCAATTTTTTAAAATACAAAACCTAATTAGTCGATAAAGACAGGCAGTGATGATACACTATTTTAAAAATTATTGCTCGATAAAAACAATTTGTAGTATCTAACCAGCGTTGCCAGTTTTTTTTTTGTCAAATCGGGATTTAAAACTTTTTAGTGAAAAAACTCTTTCGTTTAAGGCGGGACAAAGTAAAAACATAATTACGACATATGAGTGTATGAGTGACAAGAAAGCAGGTCGTTCTCAATATCAAAAGAGCTGGTGCCATTTCCAGGGAATGGTCTGAGTAGTGTCTTTGAATTTTTTTATTTCCTCACAAATTTATGTTTATGATAAAGCATTTTCATTACCTACACTTTCGGGTCCGACAGTTATCCCCGAAAATTGGGATAGAGCCAGTCCTGCCCGGGACATTAAAATTTTGATACAAAAATTGGGACTCTCCGCCAAAATTGGGCCGCCTGGCAACGCGGAATCTTACTGAAGATCAGTGTCTTACATCGATTTTTTTTCTTAATTTAGATCAATGTTTTTTCTTTATATACAATGAGGTAGACAGTGGGATACACCCATATTAAGATAATTTTGTGGTCTGAACTAATTTATGTATACACATAGATATTTATTTGTTATGTAAAACTTATATCTGTCCAACTAATTACCTTTTTTTATAAGACTTATTACTTAATATTTTTTTACAAATGGATGTAGTTGACATGATAGCTTGGCTAGAAATAATTTGTAATTTTTATGTAGTGTGTAAATAGGAGGACAGATAAATAACCATAGACTGAGAATGCATGTAGACCTGATACACCATAAATATTTTTTTATTTATTGAATATGCCTCTCTTAGACTACCATTGGCTCGTGTCTGTCTGCAGACATGTTTCTTCATACAAGTAACACATATGAGGTATGATGCATGTATCAGTTTAATTGTTTTCATTAATTATTACTATTTGGTATGGCTGAGGTTTTATACAGAGTTATTTATATAAAAAGATTTAATTAAATAAATTAGTCGAGCAAATTGTTTTAAGAAATAGGACGATGTCACACAAATTTGTTTTACTTTACTGGACATAAACATTTTTTACTGTGCAACACCGCCCCCGAATTTTATCTAATTGCATTTTTTGTATTGGTATGTAGTTGCTATTAAGAATATGCTTATTACAAAATATTACTAAAACACAAGTATTGTTTACTGTATGTACATGCAACTATTGCAAACAAATCTTAAAAATAACCCTGTATAAATTATGCTTATGGTTGTAGTTTAAAAACTATTTTACTATATTATATAATGTGAGTATTATGTTAATAAGGTATTGAAAAGCACGGAGTTGAGGTTATATGGTAAGGTAACAGACGTATCCTCAAAATGGCACACGTTGAAGATACTACAAGAAACACTGTATATTGTACAAAAACTAATTTCATTAAACTGTACTTGATATGATTATGTACAAGTATTTCATCTGCATCATGATATTGTATAATCTGTGGTTAAAATCGATAGTTTCATCGAAACTGGCATGCTCTTGGCAACACTGAAATTTTTGTCGCCACAAAAAAATATTCAAAAGAGTATAAATAGAAAGGGGTCTCAATAGACTCAGTTGAAAGATCAACAATATCCAAGTAGAGAAAAAAATATTTACACGGTGCTGCGTAACCAAACGGATACATAAATGAACAGCACCTCAAAATTTTGTACTGTTGAGACGCAATGTCACTGAGCGTTCATCGCGAGACACTGTTAGCGCAACCTAGTGATGACGCCGGTAGGTCAACATGGTGGCGGCTCCGGCTCCTCCTTAGGCGACGACGAATTCGGCTGGGGTGGCTCATCGACGGCGATCGCTCGTTCCCGCCGGGTGATTTCGGCCTCTCGTTGATCGAGTCGTGCTTCACGCCGAATAAGTTCTGCTTCGCGTTCGTCTAAGAGTCTTGCGCGTTCTGTGAGCCTCGCTTCTGCATCTAAAAGTCTTGCCGCGAGCTCTGAGTCGCTGTGCGGGGGAGGAGACGTCGATGATGTAACATCATCGACGGGCGGCGTTAAGGGTTTCAGCGAGACGTTGGGTTGATAGTCACGCTCGAAGCTGGCGCAGTCGGCGACGCGAACGACCCGTTCTGGGTGTTGCAGTATTGGCTCACGTTTATCCCAAGGTCTGAATGCTGACAGCGCCCTATAGTTGATGGCCGCATAAGGGTCGAGGAGTAATGCGTACGTCGCCGTTGCGTAGTCTTCATTTCGCATTTTTTTCGGCGGTGATTCCAGAGGCTCAGTTTTGCACACCACTGGTTCAATCACCTGGAATAAAAGAGAAATAAAATATATTAGATATAGAACTTCTACTATATCCTACTTCGATGATTTTTATGTCTGACTTATTTCTTTTTATAAGTAATCAAGTGTCAAGCTATTCTGACCTGTTTATGACACACACATAAACAGGTCAGAATGCGTTTAAAATTATTCGTTTTGTAATCTAAAACATCGCATTAGAAGATAAACCCAATTGCATTAGAAATTACTTTCTATTACTCTATATATAAATATATCTCCATTTGGTGTAAACATGTTTGAGTATTGGAGTACATGTTATCAGTTGGCGTATTGCAAATATAATTAGTATAATTATAATATGCGGATGTTTAAAATGGCATTATTGGACGTTTTAGTTTACTTTAATCGTAAAAACCTTTTTTATAGAATTCTAAATCATATCCTAGTTGAAAACGAGATATACTTTAGTGTCAGTCAGTCATTAATAAGTTATTTAGTGAGATTACAAATATTAAAAACACACAAGGGCACAAGAGAAGAGGAAGAACAAAAAAATTGTGGTTGGATTGTGTATAAGAGGAATTGATCAGGAAGGCAGTTGAAGGAATTAGGAAGGAACAGTGAAATGACGAAAGTGGAATGAAAGAATAAATTATTACTATTACGATTTTTATCTTGGCTCTTATTGTGAATCTTTTTAACGACGTAAAAAGATGGGTGTTATAAGTTTGACGCCGATGTCAGTCTGTGTATGTGTCTGTCTGTGGCATTGTAGCTTTTAAACGGATGGACCGATATCGATGTGATCTTTGTCATTTAGAAGCCAGGTTCACCGGCTCTTTTCAAAAATTATGTAAGGCATTTTTGGCGAGTGATTACTCGATTGATTGCTTGCGCAAGGGGTTTTTATAAAGTGGATAGTAAAGACGGGCCAGCACGCAGGTCGGATCTTAATCACATCAAGCTTGTTCATTAGTTTTTTCTTTAAATTTTGATGTACCCAGTGTCACTCTCACGACAACTCGGAAACGAATCTATTGACACCACTCACAAAAAAATACGACAAAGCTGTTTAGGCTCTAGGGCGTGCCAAAAAATATACATATATTCATACATACACTCGAAAAATATAACCCTACTTCTTTCGCAGTCGAGTAAAACATGAGTCCAAAATGGCCTATAACCTGGTATTGCTAGCTTGGTGATTTTCTGGTGCATTTACGTGACCCTGGCAAAAAAAACAAAGGCAAAAGCTGACTCCGATTAAAAGTGAATCAATTTTCATTTTACATTTTTGGCATATTCGAACTATATCAATTCAATAGATTTCAATTCGTGCGAAATGGGAAATTGGCCAGCTTAAGCGGTTGATATTACAAAGTTGTCCAATTTAACATTTGTGCTGTGTTTTACTATTTTTAGAATAAAGCCTAGTTTACTCAACCGAAAACCGAGTCACTTCGGTTTTTTAAGTGTCTAGATTGAAATCCAGGTTACCGCTAGAATGAAACTGTCTGATGTGGATTCCATGTACTTACCGTTCCAAAAACCGGCATTGCGAATATAAATAGATGAAGTGTAATAAGATAATTCTAGTGTGTCAAGTGTCTACGGCGGTACCAAGTAAAACTGTTCTAAGATGGTACTAGTACAAGTTCTGAAGACATTTCCACTGCCGCTTTCTGATAATATTTTGGAATAAGAGATAAGAGAAAAGGTACTCTATACAGTCCAGAGCTGTAACTAGTGCAGATTTGTGGATAGATAGATTTGTTTGTAATTTGACGCACGGATCGCAAATGGTTTTAGCGGCCACCACGCCACTTTCTACTACGCTAAGGTGTAGAGGGTTCAAATCCTACATGAGATAACACTTTGTATGATCCACAGATTGTTGTTCCGAGTTTGAATGTTCTTTGTGTGCGTTTCATGTATCTTTACAAAGTTTATCGTGACACATGATATATAATTAAAGGGGGAGACGTCGTTTTAAAAAAATTGGATACATTGTTTTCAACAGTATAAGATAAACCTACATGGGAGCTGGCAGGAGCTCTTTGTATCAATGTAGATATATATATTTATGTAGACTAAACATATATAGACTCTCTACAAGTAGTTTTACCATGTATTCTTCGTCAGTCTAGCTTTCAATGAACTCATATCATTAAAATCTGTAGCGATTGTTGATGCTTATATATCAGGAACTTTATTTGACGGGGGCAAATCCTCATGGATGTCCTCCGCCCTTTGTCTGACAGACTTTTTTTGACTAAAACCCCCCGGTGTTCCGTCTCTCACCTACACCAGGCATCACGGGAACTTAAAAGGCAACCGCAATCCCCGACTGGTACCGGCCCGCTGCTGCGGGCCACGTCTCGTCAGCAAGAGGCGTGAGGTATTTGACTCCCCTCGAGACTTCAAAGAGGGGCGCACGATAACACTACGCGCCGCCACCTCGGGTCCGGTTGGTTGGGGGACGACGAACAAATATAACAAGAACCCTAACATAGATCTTCTGTATAGTACAAAGACTGTCCAAAGCGACGGACATTAACGTATGTTACATGTTTGAGTATGTCACTAATAGTTGTAAATGTACTCAGAAAATATATCATTAATATTATTATTAAAGTATTAATCCATAACTCCCCAAGACGTCCGTCCCCGCACCGATAGAATCGAGTTATAAATCTGTAAATACATTCATGTCTTAGGGTCACCATTCTGACGTCAATCCATATATATCTTCTTGTTCTTTTGATGAGATGGCAACCAGCCGGATCAGCTATTTCTGCCAATGTCAAGTATTTAAAGTCTTCAATTCTAAGTCTTCGAGTCCTTAAGTCTTCGTCGTGATGGAATTAATGAAAAAATATAAAAAATGTGGATGACATGAAATGGGGACCGTCTTTCGCAAAAACAAAAAACGATCTCCTCCTTCATCTTCTTTTGATGAGATGGCAACCAGCCGGATCAGGTATTTCTGCCAATGTCAAGTATTTAATGTAAAGAAATTCCACTACTCGAGGCATCCACGGAATGAACCTTATGTCAACATATCTTCAAATGAAGTTATTATATCCAAATAATCGCAAAAACAAAAAATAGCTCTAGATCCGGCGAAGTTAGGATATGTACAGACGGTCCCAAAAAACTAAAGGGTACTGGCGCTAGCGTATTCTCCAACGACCTAAATTGCAAGATATCAACTACTCTAGACAATCTAAGCACAATCTTCCAAGCAGAATATGTTGGCAAAATCAAACCAGCACAAGCAGTTGCAGCCAGAGATATGAGAGACTCAAACAACAAAATTTGCCTCTGACAGTGCTCCGTGCTTCAAGCCCTGCAAAACAACAAGATAGATAGATGGAAAACTCTTTATTTGTACACCGTAATACAGATATAAAAAAAAGTACAGAAAATGACAAATGTACAAAGGGCGGCGTTATTGCCGAAAGCAATCTCTTCCAGGCAACCTTACAACAAAATGACCTCTGCCCTTAACAAGGAATGTCATGACAATCTCCAGTCCATTGCATGGCATGGCATTGCAGTCCATGGCTAACGACGCTGCAGACGAATTAGTCAAAAGGGGGGTCGGTCACGAGAGTTTGTGGACCGGAACTACTATTACCCTTACCCCAAGCCCAAATAAAAACATGGCTGCGCGCCAATACTGAAGAAAAACACAAAACCCAATGGAAAAACAACGAAGGATGCAGGCAAACAAAACGTGTAGTTCCGGTAGCATCAAAAAGACTATCCCGCCACCTGATTAGACTGAAAAGGAACAATCTCAGGAACAATGATTGGGCATTGTCCCCTAAACAAGCACTATAGGCGCAACAGACAACCTCTGTACAGGGGATGCATGGATGTAGAAAAAACTCTACAGCACGTTCTCACAGAACATAAGAAGTATGGCAAATTAAAGGGCAAGATATCCTCCAACCGACAAACTAAACATCACTCCCGGAAACATGTAGTGCCCTGAAATGGATGCTAAGCTTTTGGAATGATCTAGGATGGTTGGTCAACGTTGTGTGATATTTTAAACATCAATATATTCATGTTCTATTTACAAATATTTAAGTACTTCTTCTTCTTTTGATGATATGGCAATCAGCCGGATCAGCTATTTCTGCCAATGTCAAGTGTCTTCAATTCTAAGTCTTCGAGACTTCAAGTCTTCGTCGTGATGGAGTTAATGATAAATATTATAAAAATGTGGATGACATGAAATGGGGACCGTCTTTCGAAAAAACAAAAAAACGATCTCCAATATTTAAGTAGGTATGTCGTATTGTCTAGGGCAAAGAGAATTGAATGAAGGCGCATAATATTTGAATGTCTTTTGGTGGCAGTACAAGGACGGGTTATCTGATTCTTTGATCAAATACACGTTTTAAAGCAATACATATTGCGTTAGTTGTTGTTCTGAGAATGAAATTCGACCTTTGACGTTTTCTTCATGAATGACTACAGCATCGTTTTACCAAAGAGACGAACAAAGAACATGTCAGCTCAGACGAAATTAAATTGAACTTTCTTATCTTTCAAAATCGTACATTAACGGAAGTGGAGTAATCTTTAATTGTGAAGTGTTTTGGGATTTACATATGAGTACTGAAAGTATAAATTTAGCGCTATCAGTACAGCACATTCGTCTTACATAATGCAGGTATGAGGAGGTGCGGGGACTGAGGGCAGACGGTGCGCGTCATCGCTGGGAGGGCCGCCCTCTCACGGGTGTGGGGCACAGATGTAGGTCGCGGCCAGGCCGCAGACGACCCCCAGACGCCAACCTAGCCCTGCTCTGACGCACGACTCATGACCAAGAAATGCGTAATTGCGACAAGTGTTTAGACAAAAAAAGGCATAGATTATTGAGATTTGCACTCCTTATTTCGCGCGCATTTTATCAGTTCTGTCTGACGTGCATTCTGTTACTAAACTAAGTTTTTTAATTAACTGTAAATTTCAATCTTTTTCAAAAATTATAACATGAGTAGCTAATGAAATAACACGTCGATATGTTATCAATGAAGTCATCTTTAATCTCTACGTCTGTATTACATTTTTGTTAAGACAATACACTTTGAACTCTATTTGCAGGGGATAGGTCGTAAAATACTTTCTAACGAGCCCGTCAAAATGGCGTCGCGAGCGTTCAAAACACTGGCTCCAAAACAATGTACGTAATGAGAGAACGGCGGGGTTTCCGTCGAGACTCATCTGCGGAACGTGTGTTAAGATAACCAGGATAAAAGAGCTCTCTCGCCGCCCCTCCCCCACGCATCACTTAGTTGTAAGGGCCCGGTGTGGGTAGTTCAATGGGTTTTCTAGAATCAAGATAAATTGGACGCGTGGGCGCGACCCAACTAACATGTTTTGGCCTACTTGCGATTCACTGACTATTTTTTTGGTTCGTGTTTAAATTTTCACTGTATTGCATGTATTTTAACCGTTTTGATTTAAACAACTCAATGTATATTGACTAGATAAATTAGGAACCTATATAAGTTCTGTATAATATAGTTATTAAGGCCTTGCAAAAACTACGAACAGATGTATCAACTCTAATATAGCTCTAATCTACATTATTTTAGTACGTATCGCTTAATGTCTTACTGCCACGCAGCGGCCTGATATAATAACTAGGTTCTACATATTACGTAATTTATTTCGATGAAGAAAACTATTATTACATACGTTAGAATATTGTGTTATTGATGACTTTAAAAACTCTTAATATACCTACACATATTTATATTGATGCTTGATTCTTCGGTACTTGTTTACGTCATTGAATTTCATCTGAATTGTTGGATAGATTTTAGTGAAACGTTTTGTATTTAGGTATTTCAGTATTTCAATGAGTCCCGGATGGTTCAGATTTAGTTCACATTTGGGCCCAAGAGATGGCGTTGCCAGCCTACAAATTTGTTTTTAAAATTATATTTTTATCGTATTTTTAAATAATAATATTCCTTTGTTTTTGTCAAAATATAATCTGACTTTCATGCAAATTAAGTTAAGGCAAAAAACTTCTGGTGCGGCTGCTAGTAATTATAAATTTTATTGTAGATAAAGACACCTATTTAATACAAATTATTTTTATAGTATTTTATGCTTTGTTCACTTACTCGTTTTTTTTATTTTTTTATTACATGTTGTATTTATCACTCAATTTTGCTTAATGTGTCTTTTATTATAATTAGAATACGTATAATAAAGGAAGACAAATTATACAGGCTAATATACCTTTTTTCTCCTGTGCGGAAATCCTCCCAGCTGCCTTGCTGGTGGCATGGCGGACTCGAACCGAATAAAACCGAGTACACCCTAGAAAGAAAACCCCCGGAACCCTGTCGTACCTCGGGCCACCTACGGTTTGTAGACCTTCTGAGGCTAATATACCCTTAAAAAAACTATAACTACATACGTGTACACTGAGCATGCGTGAAACGATTGCTGTAAGAAAGTCAAAATAATTTCCATAGAGAAAACAGTTTCTGAATGCGAATTGGAATCTAGTCTTTCGAGAACCAAAGCGCTGTTTCAAACAAAAGAAAAAAAAATATGCTGATGATATCCATTCGCACAGCATGCATTTGCAATTTTTAACAATTAAAATATTTTTTTACTAACCATCCAATTCTTATTTTTAACTTACTTTTCATTAAATTTAATGAGTCGTTTGTACTTTATATTACTAATGAACTTAGTATTATTTTACTTTTGGTTTTAATTTAATATATACATTGCCGTTTTGATAAACTATTCTTAACTATAAATCATTTTATTATTTCTTACGCTACCGATTATTCCGGGTTGAATCTTTTGAGATGTTGCATATAGACGAATGTTGGCCCTTCTCGAACTCAAAAGGTGCCGTACGTAGAAGTTACCTTTACCATTATAAAATGAAGTCGCTATAGAAACGATTACAGAGGAAGGTTTATACATGCATATTAAAATGGAGCAAAGAAGAGAATTTCAGACTTCAATGGCCGGGTCGTTTCATTCATAATGTCTGAATCTTGTAAGATGTTTCGTTATAAATATCAAGAGCCTATTTTAAAACTCAGTACAGGTCTCGATATTTATCTGAAAATTATTCTTTGCTAAGGCTACATTATTGCTAATTGCCCACAAATTATATTTTTGGTAAGTCACTGTAAAGTATGCCTTATGCCTATTTCAAAGCCACAAAAGACAGAACCTCGTCGTAATATTCCGTTTGTTTTGCAGATTTTTTTTGAAATCCTGAACATATAACATTTTTCCTCAATATACAAATAGATTAACTACTCACGTTTACCATATTGACAGTGCCAAGCATTTTATACAGAATAAATACATTAAGTTACATGTTACCATTTACGTACTCAGATCGGTGGACACTTCGGCATCAACGGGTCAGCTCGACCGGAGTGAACTAACGGCCTCACAAAAAACCGGTACGAAACAGCGCTTGCGCTGTATTTCACCGCGTGAGTGAGGATACCGGAGGCCCATACTCCAAACCCACCCCACCCCTTTTCCCATCCCTCTCCCCATCCCAAAAAAGGCTGGTAACGCACTTGTAACGCCTCTGGTGTTGCGGGTGTCTATGATGAGGCGTTACGTATGCTCGACTGTCCCTATTATTATTTATATTTTTTATTGAGATTGTAAGTTTTACTGTGGGAGAGCTATGCTTCGGCATTAACGGGCTCGACCGACGTGACAGCCTCATAAAAAACCGATGTGAAACAGCGTTTGCGCTGTGTTTTAACGAGTGGATGAGGAAAACAGAGGTCCACATAGGTACAGAGCCTAAAGGCCGGCAACTCGCATGTGACGCCTCTGGTGTTGCGGGTATCCATGGGCGGAGATATTCGCTCACCATCAGACAATGAGTCTGCCCGTTTGACTCCTACTCAAAAAATCACCAATCATAAAGTCACTTGTGACAAGACACCATGTTTGATGTTAAAGTTTATTTCAGATAGATACACCTAAATAATGTATATACATATATTCATTAAGTGTAACAGTTGGCGAACATTCTGGCGTATCTTATACATTTCACGCAGAGTTCATTAATTCTGATCCTCCCCGTTTCTGTTGCCAATAAATTAAGATAATTAATTCGTGTAATAGTGTGTAGAAGTAAGTAATGATAGAAATATAAACATACAAAGTATTTTTTTTATGTAATAGGGACAGACGAGCATACGTATCGCCTCATCATATCCCATCCAGATATCGACCTCTGGTCTTGGAGGGGAGTGATGTGGCGACTTCCACATACAGCGGCAACATAAACATATGACAACGCCATCTACCGAAGATACACTGAACTACGGAGTAACGTAGTATATCTTCGGTAGATGGCGTTGTCATATGTTTATGTTGCCGCTGCATGTGGAAGTCGTCACACATACATACGTGACCAAAACTAATAGGATAAATAAGATAAAGATCTGTGTGTAATAAGTTGTTCATTATTTAGCCACTGTCTACAGTCTGAAGGTGATAACACATTATATTAATATCTGTGTATTACATAACACATAAATACCTAGCCAGAACTAAATTATATATTTATATTTCTGCTTTGTGTTCTGCTACATTAGGGTTGAACACCACAGAAATTATTGAAAACGTTTTTGAGATTTTTAATATATAAATTCTTCTAGAAATTTTTGGTGTCTCTCGCATCTATATAAACAAATTAAATTGAACTGTCTGTTTGTAATTTCTATTGTATTAATATACGGTACTTACATTTACAAAACGATAGATAGTGGCAACCCTGCTGTAAAGCACCGTCAATGAAGACGTTTGTTTACATCAGTTGCGCGTGCGCAACACGTTGTCGAAACGCACTGAATTAACTAAACGCAATAATGTATCAGTTTACAAAGCAGTAATTTTAAAATACAATTTTGTATAAGTCCCTACAAGTGCCTAAAACCAGGATGGTTAATACGTTTGTTGAAGGCCTTTATTTAGAAATGGACATTCAACTGCAGAGAGAAGGAGAACCGTTGTTGAGATAAATACGTATATTATGAATAAATTTTGGGATCAAGGGATCGTGGGACCACACATAGAGTAAAAAACAAAGAAAATACTTCTTTATTTATAAATATTTATGTATTTTTTTCCATCAAAACTTGATATGTTTGACAGTTAGGTAATGTGATTTTGATTTGTTGATTTCAAATGTGATTTGTTTTGTAAATAATAAGCCTGTAATCAGTATCGTGATATTCGCTGTCATCTGTCAGCCATAATATTTTGAATGCTTCGTTGATTTAGTACAAATGCCTTGCGTAACTATGAGCTAAAAATATTTTTTATTCATCTAATCTGCCTGATGGTTGAATGGTTTGTGACCGTGTGGCGACGGATTAAGAAAACGAAGCGTCACTACCCTTATTCCTACCGTAGATGTCGTGAAATTCGACTAAGCAAGCGCACTACGCAGGGCATCTTCACTGCAAAGAAGGAAAATTTGTAACAAGAACTATATTTACACGTCTAGCGAGCGTGCTATAGCAGGCCACTCCTTTCTGAGGAGTGCCCTTTGTCTAGCGGTGGACTATGACAGGCTGTTCTTCTTCTTCTTTTGATGAGATGGTCACCAGCCGGATCAGTTATGTCCGCCAATGTCAAGTAGTCTTCATTCTAAGTCTTCAAGTCTTCGGCGTGATGAAATTAATGATAAAAGAATTTAAAATGTGGATGACATGAAATGGGGACAGTCTTTCGAAAAAACAAAAAACGATCTCTTATGACAGGCTGTTGGTGAAATATGGTGATGATGACAACGCTGACCTGCCAACTCGGAGATGGAATGTGACAAATAATTGAATTAAAAATTATATGTTCTCTATCTCAGTGTAATTAGGTTTAATATTGTTCTATCTATCTACTTTTTGGTAATATTTCAGGCGAAAGGCAAGGCGAGGAAACGCTGAACAAATCATAGACTAAGAGCCATAAACAAAACAAATAATTTTGATATGTCATGTCAAGTAATGTCAACCCTAAGGTTATGCACATGTTTTTAAGTTAATACCCCGCGCTATCATATCAGCACTTATCTCAACTATTTATCACTAAAATAAAGTACCATTAAATTTATCAGTGACCTTCGTCTGTCAGTGTCCTTTGCAAAAACATTATGTGATAACTACGTCAGTTCATAGACTTGAAACCAGATAATGTAGATACCTTTCATAGACATGTGTATCATCCATTTTTAGGTTTTCGGACGGTTAGGAGATCGTTTTTTGTTTTTGCGAAAGACGGTCCCCATTTCATGTCATCCACATTTTTTATCATTAATTCCATCACGACGAAGACTTGAAGACTTGAAATACTTAAAATTGGCAGAATTAGCTGATCCAGCTGATTGCCATATCATCAAAAGAAGCAAAAGAAGAAGAAGGTTTTCGGACCCCAAGGGTAAATTTGTCCGTCTGTCTGTACGTCCGTCTGTCACCAGGCTGAATCTGATGAACCGTGATAGTTGACAGTTAAAACTTTCAGAGACGATGTATTTCTGTTGCTGCTATAACAACAAATACTAAAAAACAGAATATCATCTAAAAGGGCTGCCAGCAACAAACTTGATTTTTTTGTTCGTTTTTAGTCGATATTGATAACGGCAACAGGTAGAGGCTTGAAATGTATAGACAATGATACGGAATTCTTCCTGCGGGGATTCGACACGCGCTTAGCCGATTATAGTATCTATGTACATATTTACCTGAACCGTTAATAGAACGATTACATTGGCTGAATGCACATATCGTGCAAAGCCAAAGGAAAATAAATAAAACGATTTACTGTGGCACTGCCACGCTCGGCGCAAATGAGGCGGCTAGACTACAAATTTCGTTGCTTTATCCAACTCAGCGAGGTCAAGAATTTAAAAAATATAGTTAAAAAAAAAAATTAACAGACCAATGCTGTTTATCTAAGAAACATTCATCAATTTGGGACAATTCAGAATCTCTATTTGCGATGGTCGCAAAACAATTGTGTTGGTTTAGTGATTTTCGAAATAAAACAAACGTTTAACTGAGACTAAGACTAATATTCTTTAACTATAGATAGATAGATAGAAAACTCTTTATTTGCACACTATAATATTACAGTTAGAAGAGAGTACATAAAATGTGAGACGCGGTGTACAAAGGGCGGCCTTATTGCCAAAAGCAATCTCTTCCAGGCAACCTTAGGATGGATCGAAATGTATACGAGAGACAGTGGTAGACTATGTTTTCAGTGTTTTGCGTTTTTGTTCAAATTATCAAATTTCCCAAGAGAAAACCAACCCGTAAGTAAATTAAGTCACCTAAAGTGCTTCTATACCTCGTGACGTATTCGAAAATAACTTTCAATCCTGATCTTCTATTGTGACGAAAATATAAAACGAAACCAATAAAACCAAACGACAACAAAATCATAAGAATAATAGAGACTACACAAGAAATGAAAAAATATAAAAAAATACTATTCAAATTTG
The DNA here is from genome assembly GCA_003709505.1 of Hyphantria cunea. Lineage (NCBI taxonomy): Eukaryota > Metazoa > Arthropoda > Insecta > Lepidoptera > Erebidae > Hyphantria > Hyphantria cunea. Next base: position 2,924,052 of record PKRV01000318.1, read on the forward strand.
GAATTCTAAGTAACACTTGTACAGTACGAAGCATTCTAATTCTGTCTCTAGAACTTGGATTTAATTTGCAACGACGATACAAGCAAAAAAAAGATACATAAACGTAAACGTGTCATTCTCAAGTGCCTTACAGAGTACAAACCTTCAAGAAAAGGACGTAATCCCAACTTAAAGGTCGGCTGCGCGTTCGCTGCTGAGTAAATTCGTTGGAGATTCATTAGAGAAAGGTTAGCAACATACTCGTATTAGGGGTGACTAATACTGACTAATACTATGAGTGGCAACCGTAACTATAATGTATACGAAATTTGCTTTATTTTGTTATCACGCATCAAAAGTATGTTTTGATAAAAATTAACATGAAATATTTGCAACACGTCTAGCTTTTCTGTCTGATATGTTATCCTAAAGATAATTAATCCAACTGTTATCGATAAGACAGTTGAGTATTATGATATGCGATTATTATATTTTTTCGGTGCGTTACTACCTCATTTCACGCTGTTATTTAATAATGATGAGTCAATATTCTTTAGTAATATTATATATGCTATCAAGCTCTTATTAAGCTGGAATTTCAGAAACGTATCATATACATTATGACATATACATTATCTAAACGTAGATACAACATCTCCCTATGCTCTATGTTACATACTCTATGCTGTAACGTAACTTTTTAGTAATTTTTTTTTCTTTGACAAATTAGTTATTCAATAACATCTCTTAAAAATGGAATGCTTAATAAGTTTGAATAAAGGACTAGTCGATAAAAAATCGAGTCTTTTCAAGTGAATACTTCTTTAGCCGCGAAGAGTACTTTAATGTACTTTAATTTTACAAATAACATTCCAAGGTATAAGTTTTTACTTCTATCGGCAGACTTTATTGACTGCTAATATGTTTTTCTTTTATTATAAGTTTTAAATGTCGTAGAAACGTTGGAAATACTCTTTGGCTACGTTAAAAAAATAATTTAGAATTTTAAGTTTAACTTTCAGTTTGTATGAAAAATAAATTTTGAATAAACGTCACAAAGCATTTGAAATCAGAAAATCAAATAAAGTTGCCCGTTACTTAATGTAAACGAAATTTTAATTATCTTGTCAGAATCACACTGGTTCGTAAATTTGAATATTCTCACAACAGTACTAGCCTGTGTACGTGTTTCCATGACGACTAAACACAATTTCTCGCTGAATACAGCATATAAAAATATCTATTACGTAAGCCTCCGACGCACACCACCTAGGGGGTAGGGTGGCCAGACACCACCTTAGAACACCCCTCGACCGACCAAGGTCAACCCGCAGTCTGCGAGACATTTGCCAAGGAAAATACAGCTATATTCGCCCCAAATTAAGATTCAATTTTGATTCCTTTCACGTGTTCATTCAATTTTGGGTACTGACAGTTTTATATATAAGGTTGAATTTGGGATGTTTCATGTCAGGGTGTGAATGTAGTGTTTGTAGTACTAGTATATTATAGTCCGAGGGCAATCAATGAGTTTCAACCTTGTTTTATGAATTATGTATAGTATAGAATTGGCGCGCTAACTTGACATTTTAGTTGAAGACTCGGAGCGGGGAGGACGAAAACGGGGACAGTGTGTCGTATAGGCAGACGTGAGCCACTACTGGCTTTGATTGAACTACGTTTATTAGGCCGAATGTGTGTATGTCATTACCTCAAGGATTTTTTTTTATTATTAAAACATTTTAAGATACATAACGATATACCTACCTATCTAGTTATTTTTTATGAGTAACATTCCTTTTGTCCCTCATAAGAAATTAGTATGTTTGATATATATCTGTTGAGTTGCTATGGGAAAAAGACATGGATAACAGTGTCAGGTGTCCCCTTATACTTTACCATTAGCCAGCATATAAATAATAAATAAATATTTCGGACATCTAACACACAACGCCATCTAGTCCCAAGCTAAGCAGAGCTTGTGTTATGGGTACTAAACAACTGATATAAATACATATATACTTTTTTTTGTAAAGACATACTTATTATACATAGAAGACACCCAAACTCCGAAACAAATATTTGCAGATCTTACAGACATTTGGTTCGACCCGAGACCTCAAGCACAGCAGTCGCATACGCTACCACTGCGCCACAGAGGCAGTCATATAGATGTATAATGTATTTTAATAACGTATTGGAAAGGTTAATCGCGTTTCCGACTGACAAAACGTATACTCGATCTATCGTTTATGTCATTTTGACATTGACAGATTAAAAATAATTTATGAATTGTCACAGCTGTTTGTTAATTTCTGTGAGAAAGTAACACCCGGGTTGGTTTATCTGCATCAGTGAGCTAATTGTGATTAAGGTGACCGTGGACAATTACTGTGAGAGCTTCAACCACTCAATTCGAACGAATTTGCTCAATTTAAATACCATGTTACTTTTGAACTTTTGAATTACAAACGGAATTTTCACATCTTAAAACTCTCCTAATATCTTTTTTTTTATATTATTAAAAAGGCAATTGTATAAAGATTTAAGATAAAACCTTAAACCTTTTTTTTCGGTCACGAAAATTAGTTATAATATATACTAATATATTATAACTAATTTTCGTGACCGAAACAATCTAACCAATTTTCACGTTAACTTTAAAAAAATCATAACTTACAGAAGTGAGATAACGCCAAAGGCCAAGTTATTACGGATGTTGGGTAACTCCTTGAAATTTATAACTGTCTAAAAAAATGAATTTCTCTATGACACGTTTATTTTAAACCGATATTGCTTTTTGAACTGAAAACTTCATAGGCGCGGTGCGCGCCCTTAGGATGAACAAAAATCATGGAACTCGCTTCATTATCGTCGAACGCTTTCCCTGAGCTATATGTTTACCGTGTAATATGTTTTTGTATATGTGGTATGATCAAATATTAAATTTTAAATTGGTTGCTAACACTTTTTTTTTTCAAACCAAATATAATAATCTAATAGCTCGACGATACAATCTACAAGTTACTTAGTTTTCACTTCTATCATTAGTCCCCCCCCCCAAAACTGCCCTGATTTTTTTTATTACCTTTCATAATTATTCTTCTTCTGTATATTTCCTTTTATAACATGTTTTATACCCAAAGCAAAATTCAAATAACTTAGCAATTATAGTGTACTCTGCACGTGCTTAGCGTTCAAAGCTTTTAGTATTCTCAAATTGAAAGGACCACAACCTTCAATACAATTCAATACGCGAATAAATGCCAATTTAATAAATAGATATTACTTGAATGTACCTAAATGTCACAACTTTCACACAACCAACTACCATAATGTACAGTTTTTTAAAGGCCACTCGGATTAGCCGATATCGATCAATCTAATGGCTTTTTGAGGTTATAATTGATGTAGTGCGAAGGTGTGCAGCCGAGCAGTAAAGGAGAGTAACCGTAAGTGATCAGTAAAGTTGTGAAACGAGTGAGATTATAAATGGGGTGACCAATTACAAAAGTCACACAAGTAGACGCGGTAAAAAAGTAATGGCGTCGGTCTCTGCTGTCATTAATGTCAATGTCAGCACACTCGAGTACGTTGACAGGGAGTTTTAAAAATAGAACGTTTCATTTGAAAAAAATGGAAGATAATTTAAGATATTACTGTTTGTAAAACATTGTTCTGATGATAATGAAGGTCTCATTTTATTATGGCCGGCAAAAATCTTTAAAGCAGAAGCAGTTTACAACTTCATTCGCCAATTAATTCATATTTTTACTTATATTTTCTTTACTTTTATGTAATCAAAAGAATTTAACATTAAAACAATCTAGGTTCGGTTTCCATACGTCCTTTTCGTACCTACTACTGCTGATATCATTGCCCTTTTTGATTTGTTGGACGAAAAATACAGGTAGATTGTTTAATCCATGACACGAATAACTACTTAAACTTCCTAAATATATAGAGAATAGGTAGGCTAAAGAAAATTAACTAAAGACAAATATCGAAATAAATAATTTCTGATGAAAATTATTCAGGACCATAACCAAAAGTGTACGATTATAATAAACGGATCTCAATAAATAACAGCTTTACTAAAAACGACCTTAATATTATATAAATATTATACAGCCAAAACGGTTTAAAATATTTAAAAAAAGAATTTAAGCAAAAAAAATAAATTTGTATTACTTGGGACATGGAATGGAAATGGCATTCCATATTTCAAATAGTAAACTTATTTTAAAGTCGCTACTTACACAGAATACCAGAAGAAAAATGCGCTATGTCTTATTGCATGAATTAATATTAACATAAAATCTAAAAGAAAGATTAAAAATCTTATGGCAACAAGTACATATGTCGACAAATTGTTTGTAAGAGGATAGCGTGTACAACAAATAATATGTCAGGGCCGAAGGCAAAATTGTTTCCAGAAACAGTTTACCGGCTCTTACCACCAGAGGCACCATGACATTTCTGGAAATAACTACCATCACTTTTCATGGAGGAAACAATCAACGAATAGGTCACGTAAGGCGTCGATAAACGATTTATAAGACCCTTTTTTACAACTACTTTTATTATTTTGATAGATATAGTAGTTAAAAGACTCTGATTGCTGTCTGATTGGGTTCAATTTCCACCCAAATATTTTGGGATTAGTAGGTAAGGTTATGGTGTATTGATATCGATTCAAGCACATAAGAGCACTGTAAAGATACGGAAACATTGAAACAGACCAGGGTGATATAGTAGGCTAAAACCTCCTTTCTGAGAGGCCTATGTCTATATCGTGGACACAAACCAACTAAAACTTTGTACTTCTTTTTACTCAAATTATATTAAGGGAGGAGTATGAAATTTCGCTTACAATTAAATTTTATGGAGGAATGCAGCAAAAAAACCGAAAAAAAAATAATTGTGATCGAATTTCGAGCACTGTGCGACTACCAGTTATATAAAACTAATCCCCTAGCACATAATATGTAAATACATCCATATGTATCCCTTAATGTCCCGTCATGCAAAACAATTGACATTTAATATCTTGAACTGACTCACTCCATGAGAGTCATCATAACAGCCAGCCGATCGTTGATTAGTGGCTAACGGAAACAAACATGGCCATTGAACCAGAAGCCGCGTGTCGGTAATAAAATAACAGCTGTAAACACCGTCGAGTACAATTTTAATAGGGTTTCATTTTGCATATGACACTCCAGAATGTTAATTATGTTGTTTTGTTCGCGAGGTCGTATCGCTATCGCTTGTTGTCTTGGCTCAAGTTCTGACAGATGAGCTTGATATTTTGACATTTGAGTTTGACTGACCGTTTAAGTGTCAGTTGTCATTCATAATACATGTTTCTTACATTTTTTTAATAGCACAGTGTTAGTAAAAAAAAATTAAACAGCAGAGAAAAAGCAAAGACAAAATATTCCGTAAAAAATATAAAAATAAGACTATATAGTTTACTTTTGTAATTGATATCGTGGCCAAGTTGTAAATATAGTTTGCACCTTGAGTGTTAAGTTACCGGAACACAAAACACCTATGTTGTTTTTAACATACAAGTTCTCGAGAAGTGTTTTGTTGTCACTTGATGATGTGTTATAGACGTTTTAATAACAACTTCACGTATTCTCGTATGTAGCAAAAACAAAGTTATTTTGGCTTCGATAATTTAATTACATAATAAATCAGATGTATTGTCTTTTTCACTACACACGTTTTTTTTACATCAAAGGAATTCGAATTCTAGATGTGCTTGAAAACTCAATAAAAATATTAAGGTTGTATAATCTGTATGAGCTAATCTTTTCTTGTGGAAATCATAAGTACCTATTTAATGTTTTCGCTTTCATTTGACCGGATTTTGACTTTTTATCTAGATTGTATCGGCCTTGGTATAAGGTTGATTATTTATAAAAAGTTAATTATTAAGTAACTATACCGATAATGAGTCTAAACCAGCTTTCTAAGGAGGCTTACATAAAGCAGTGGCAGCGTTGGACTGTAAAAGCTGTTTATATCAATCATTATTTCAGGATTGAATGATTAGGATTGGTACTTTATTATTTTATAATAATTAGGTAATACTAATAAATAATATAATAATAATCATTTTGGTGTTAAATCAGAAGAAACCACATTGCCAACCAAAAATAACACAACAACAAGAGGGGAAGTGTAAAACTTGTCATGTCTTCGTCAGTTATTTTTTAAGAATAAAACATATTGTAGATTTGAAAATAGAAAATGGAATCACTAAATAACCTAAAAAACGAGGAGATTCTTCGAATTCTTTTAAGATTACTGTCATCATCATGGGATATTTTCTTGTAGCCTTCGATGATCTCAGAACCCATGATTACACACTTTGAAGAATTCGCTTTAGCAATTAGTAAATATTTCGTTTCCCAACTTCCGCTGGGAGTACGTATATGATAAATAAGAACATCAAGAACGCTTTGGTGACCGGCCAACAGATCAAATGTGACACTCACGGAGTACTAGAAACAGTCGTGGTAAGATGGCCACCGGATGTTTTTACTGAATCACGGCGGCTTTCGTGAACAAAAGATTCAATAACCTCAGGTTTTACCTTTGATGTGATATTTCAATAATCAAATAATCATAATGTTAAAAATCTTTAATTTATTTATAGTTTAAGAGCAGTTAGTAAGCTTCGTGGAACCTATGACGAATACGAAATTCATTTTTTTTGGCGCCATTTTGCGTGTCAGAATATTTTTTTTTGTTGTTATGTATGTGTACGTGAACTTACTATTTCACTCAACCATGTTGTCGTCTCCTGACTCATGCGGTTTATATTTAAATAATGTTTGTTGAACCAGATAATGTTTTTTTATTAACAAACGTGTTAATATTATTTATTGGTATGCAGCCGACATTTTTTGAAGTATTATAAAAAAATTCAACTGAGAACATCAGTCAAGTATTATTTTTGAGCAATAAAGAAATAATCTGAAAAGCCTTGAAGTTTATTGATAGCGTGGCATTGTAGTGTTCGATCAATGAATAAATAAGTGCATAGTATGTATCTACGTAATCAAGTTTTTAAATAAAGATATGAAATACATAACTTGGTAGCACATGTTACGTAAAAACTATTTTAATTTCTATAAAAACTTTTCTAATGAAAACTTTTTATAGTCAGGCCTTACTTATTCTTATTTAAACTCACACTGCCTTAGTTATATTGTCAACGAACACAAATTAAAAATAACGTGGCAAAGTATCCAAACAAATATAAATAAAATTACAGTATTTACTATTTGATCAAGTTTTTATAAAATCTTCAGATTTGGCCCTTCCAAAAATAGAAGCCAATACTGTGCGCCATAGAGAATTTACATTCTTTTCGGAATTTGGATATCATGAATATTCATGATATTTAAATTTAGAACAAAATCAGTATATTGACATTGAAAATGATAAATGGAGAGCTAATGAATACTGATACTTATGTTTGACAATAGACAGTACCTACTAGATAATCTTTATCTAATGTTATCTGCATATTAATGCGCGAAGAAAAATCATTTGCAGCCTTGTTTTAGCAATTGTGGCTAACGTAAAGATATTAAATAAAATTATTAATCTATACACAAAAGTGCTGGCGGCTTAAATTTTAATCTATTTGTGCAATAAATTAAAAACTTAGGTAGAAATGGCTATAAATACTACAGAGATCTATTATATTTGTTATCTGTCATTGTTAAAAAGTGGTTACAATGACAGTTCGTGTCAAGCTAGCCAACGAAATAAAAATAGACAAAGACTGCAAAAAAATGAAGGTAATGTTTTTCGAGTGTAAGTATGTATGTATATTTCTTTGGCACGCCCTAGAATCTAAACGGCTTGTCGTATTTTTATGTGAGTGGTGTCAATAGGTTCGTCTTAATTGCGAGAGTGACAAAAAAAATTAAAAAAATTAAAGATTTTGGCAGTGTGGTAACAAAATAAAGGCTTTTAACGGTGACTACGAATATATATACATAAAACTCATAAGTTTTATTTAAAAAAAAAACGTATTTTATAAAGATGACAGATATTGACGCAGTCGGGTTTTTTTATAACACTCGACAATCCGAATTTTGCAGATATGTAGGTATGGTGTCGACTCGAAATCTTTATTAAATAAATATCTATTAGGTACACAATTTTTTACATCTATCTGTGCAATATTTTTAAATTCATATATATTTTCATGCCTAACAAGCTAGCGAGTTCCAGGAAATCAGCACGGTATCAATGATATAATTGGTTCACGTCAACATGCATTAGATTCGCTCGTTCTATATTCAACTTTGATTTAAATTCTCGAATTACTCGCGCACGAGCTAACGATATCATGATGTCTTTTGGCAACAGCGGGGGGCATGTCGTTAGTTAGCGATTCATACCAGTACAATTAAAATGGCAATTCTAGATGTTTCCATAGCGAATGTTGTTTAGCTCTTTTAAAAATAAAACGTGTCATTTGAGCGTTGTACATTTTGGACGGCTTTTTTCTTCTCGCAGTCAGTTGGGAGCGGTCGTGTTTCTCGGTTAATACCTTAATATGTTAAGGGATGCCTTATGCTCCGGACTCTTTATTAAAACATTTGATAGTAAACAATAGAAATATACCTACATGCTTGTAGCATTAAATTTAAGATTGATATAAATGATATAACACATTGAATAACACAGAATACTTCACTGGAAGAGGAACTATACAATTCAGTGTTGCCAATTTAGAATTTTCAACTTGTTTGGAAATTTTCAGTTACAATGGTAATATAATATTAAATTTTTCATCCGTAATTCTGGAGTTTTAAAGTAAGAAAGATTTTATTTTTTACTTTCGGAATGTTTTTTTTAATGTATGGCACTGTTAAATGACTTTACTCTGCCTGATGGAAAGCTTGAGCAGAATTCAAGAGCAATGATTACCATACTCATTGCGAATGCAGACAATGAAACAATGCAGCATGGTGACCTACACCATAGCGGTCTAGAGATGCTTCTGCATCATTGGGCTGTGAATACAAAGTAAAATACCAGCAGGCCTTATGTAACAATATCGGAAAGTAGGCGACGCAGTAATTGCAACGGTAAAATAATCGCACGATAGTCGTCTAGGCTATAGGCTAGACATACAAGGTTGTGACGCTTGTTAGCTGACCATTTATTGCATACCCACTTATCATGTGTGGGACGTTATGTAAGTAAAATAATATATTAGAAACAGCATTTACGACTGATGCTGTTGTATATTTCCAATAAATCATATGCTATTTACGTATCATAGTGTAACTAGAAATCAAATGCATATTAAAGGATTGTTTGAAATAAAATTGATTGTTTGAAATCAAATTGATTGTTTGAAATCAAATGCATATTAATTGAAGGTGTGTACACTTTCAATTTAGAATACTATCGCAGTTTATAAATTTTATTTTAATTAAAATACTTCGAAAAATGGATTGGTCCATACTCTAATGACCATATACACTAATAGGTATATCTACTACGAGGTACCAATCACACTTTTGGTAAAATCGATTATGGACGGAAAACACAAAGTGAAAAGAACGGTATGTGTATGCTCTATATCAGACAGTAATTGCTTATGGTCGAACATTGCATATTTTATTTATGTAAAACATCTGTTATCCAAGAAAACCCATTGCCAGATGTAAAAATTAAGAACCTTCCAATCCCCGCACTTGGTCAGCATGGGATCGTATGGCCTTAACCCTCTCCTGAGAGGCCAGCCTTGGGACATTATGGGTTGTTGATAATGATGAATCCGTATAATTATGAAAGCTACCTTAAATATAAAGTCGTCAATAGTCTACCTCTAGATATAAGTCTCTCCTTAAAAAGGAGGTTTTGGCACTGGAGGATTAATCTCAAGTTTTTCTTCTCTTTGCAGTCCCTTGTCCTGCTTAGTTGGACGGCTCTAAGGACACCCATTGGGTGAAATTTCAGCACGAACGGGGTGAAGCCAGCCCGTTCGTGCGTAGACACGCTCGCACAGAGGATCAACTTAAAAAGATAGCATCGTGTTATCGTCACATGCAGAAACATCACTAGGCCGCCATGGCTTGGGTCACTATGCTGTTGGATTGTCTGCATTTGCAATGTGTATGGTGACCACAACTCTTGGATTCTACGCATATTTTCCATCAGGCAGACGTATCGCCTGATGGTAAACGATTACCTCCGGCCATGGACACCCGTAACACCAGAGGTGTCACAAGTGCGTTGCCAGCCTTTGGGGGATGGGGAGGGGGATAGGGGGAGGGACTGGGGTATGGGCCTCCGGTATCCTCACTCTCTCGATGAAACAAAGCACAGGCGCTGTTTACACCGGTTTTTTGGGAGGTATCACTCCGGTCGAGCCGGCCCATTCATGCCGAAGGGTGGCTCTCCCACGGTAGTTTGGGAGGCTCATACATACAAACAAAAATAGGATATACTAAATAGTTTTAATTAGTCACTATACTTAGTAAACCTGTAGTCGAAAGAATTTAAAGCGTACACCATGAACAGGCCAGTTCTGTTTGAAAATGACGTAAAAATGTTTATTGTCACGGCGAGTGTTGTGATAATATGACAATTGAAGAGACGAGTTGTGCAATACCATTGTAGGGCGACACGTGTAACGGGGGCCATACTGTCTAGACGAACAATAACTATTAGGTAATGTTATATTATTGAAATACTCATCCTTTATTTTTACACTACAGCCTTATATTATGAAGTTATGTATTGTTATATATTTCTATGTAAGTATATACCGTAGAAGAGCGTGGGATAAGTATACGAGCTTTATTTATGAGTGTAAACCGATCGAGTCTTTTAGTGACACGTGTAAAAATAATGTAAGTAAATGAAAACGGTATGTTTCGAGTCAGCTATTCTACCCAACCGATGTTTATTGATGCATAATGCACAGATATTTGACCTATCATTGATGTTATTGTTGATATAGTAAGGGCTATGTTTAGCAATTGAGGTATTTCGCCTGAGATATTGATAAAAAATCTCGCTTTAACTGTAATTTCTTGTTTTTGTGTACTCAAGTTTTCATCCCCGGGTCAGCTCATTTATCGACGAATCGAATCATTTAACACTATAGAACGTACCACTGATAGACACCAAACATCAACGAAAAATGTTGCAAAGATTGAAAATTTAACTATTCGTTCTGAGAGACAGACAAAATTACGCGGATCAGTAGTGAGAAGATAATATTTGTCAATCCTATCATGGGCATAGTTGTTATTGCCATCTTTCAAACTTCATTTCGATTACTATTGCCCCCATCTGGTCTTCTTTGTATCCATTTCATGTAAAACAAAACAGGATGTAAAATATATTCCTAATGTAGTACTTGTCTTAAAAAAACTCATAGTATAAAATTGGTGTTATTTTTTTTATGGAATTGGGGGCAAACGACCATACTTATCGCCTAATGGTTAGCGATTACCACCGCCCATGGACTCCCGCAACACCAGAGGCGTCACAAGTGCGTTGCAGGCCTTTACGAAATGGGGAGGAGGATGCGGTAAAGGGTTGGGGTAGAAGCCTACCGTGTTCTCACTCACTCACCGGTGAAACACAGCGCAAGCACTGTTTCACACCGGTTTTCATTGAGGTCATGGTATCACTCCTGTCTATCCGTCATCAAACCACGATGAGATAAAATAAATCGTTGATGTAAATGTTTTTAAAATAAATCTGGGGTCGGCAACATCTATTCGTTGATGACGGAGACAAAATGAGTCGATTACGCTAATTATGCCCGTTTCTTTTGGGAGTTGCCAAAAACTAGGCATTTTTAGATAAATGTTTACGCAAATCCCGTCAAAAACCATTGTCACTTTTTTTCGACAATGTTGTATGAGTTGGCAGCCATTTTGTACTTCTAACAATACGGAAATACATATATTAGCTCAATTAAAGAAGCTGAAAAAAATCGTAATGGGTGTTTTAAAAAATTAACGCAGATTTGTTTTGTATTTTACCAGTTAGGGATGAAATTAAAACAACAAAATAAAAACACAATAATTGTACTAATTATAAGAGCAGTATTTTTGAGCAATTGAACCTTGTGATACCATAAAAAAGTAACATAAAAACACAAGAATATGTCAGAATTGATGGGTTAGTATAATTAGTAAAAACAAATGCAAGATAGGTATTACTGTCATACCGACTTCTGTAATATGTTATTATCTTAATTCAGCAGTATTAAGGGATTGAAAATAGACTATAGGCTTTTACTGACTGTTTGCCTTAAAGATCGTTATACGTCAAGGTAGTAGGAGCCACGCTGATTTCAGCACGAACTGCCCGGCTCGGCGGGTAGGCGTGGTTTGTGGATGGGCCTCTGGTATCCTCACACACTCGATGAAACACAGCGCAAGCGCTGTTTCACTCGAGCCGGCCCATTCATGCCGAAGCGTGGCTCTCTTACGGTAAAACCATAGATTTACAAACACGAGTAATCATTTCTTTCAGACGATTTCATCATCATCAACAATAGCATTTAATAGTCCATTTCTGGACCTTGGCCTTTCCTTAGAAAGGTTTTGCGCAACCACGCTGGTCAGACGGATTAGGGTTTGTTTTCTCGTTTTCCTTTTCTCTTGATTTGAGCGACTTTATAATTGTAGGTGTATATAAAACACTTTTTACTCTAATAAAAAAAGAAAACCGGTTTATGTCTAAAATCGGTTTGAATAACTTCGGACAATGCCGTTTAATAATAAGGAAAACCGTATTCAGAAATCAAAACCATTTAACGAGAATTGGCCGTTGTTCCACATACCACGAATACCATCGAATATAATCATACTGTAATCGTATCAGGATGAGATCAAATCTTAGTCAAAAGTACATTTTGTTTACTACGAAATATTTGGCAAGGGTAACACTATCATTTCGCTAATGAATCAGACTTTGTCGCGTGCGCGGCATTTGGGGAATCTCGCTCCTCACGGCGGAATGTTGGCAGCGATACCAACATACAATAAGAACGTTTAAGATATAAAATTTAGATCTGGAATACTGGAAATTTTTGAAATCATCATCGTATACGTTTATTTCAATAAATCGAATTGTATTTTTTTTCAGAGGCAGGTAACAGTGATGAAGTGCTTGACCGTTGCAATACCAAAATCCTACGGATATCAACAGGAAAGGTTTTTCATATCAAAAAGGTCAAAAACCTTTTAACTGTCGTTTTTAGTAGAAAACAATCGAAGTAGGTTTATGTTAATATTTTGTTATCTTATGATAAAGATAGCTAGGTCTTTGAACTAAGGAAACAATTGTATATAAGTTTATTATTTAACTACACTTTATACATACAATGAAGTGGCCATCATTTACAAAGAAAACACATCCATTTTTTTCTGATTACATAATTTTAATCACAATAAGAGTGAGTGCTCCTTATTGCCGTCAGTCGGGCATATAATGTGTTTTAAAATAAATACACATATATAATCCTACATCTATATGTACATGTTATAGATAATACACACAGGTTTAAAATAGATTGTACCCATTACACAATATTATTTTGTCCTGAGATCACCTGGCATAGAAATAACAATTATTTAACCAGTAGAGAATGAATGCATTAAATTATTAATTAATAAATTGTGTTTGTAGACTAGTTTTCAATTAAAGTATGTATACAGTACTATGTGTATTCTGAGGCATAAACTACATTATTGTAAACTTTCATCTAAATCTATTGAGTAATTTTCTATTTGAAAGAGTGACAAACTTTACTATAAACTACGATCTTTTTCCCGCGTTTCGCTCGCGCAGACGTCGATATTTTCATCCCCTATTTTCCCCCTAGGTGTGACATTTCCAAAATACCTTTTTTAGTGCTCACTTACGTTATATAAAGAACCTACATGCAAAATTTCAGGATACTAGGTTCACCGGTTTGGGCTGCGTGTTGATCTCTGTGTAACTTAGTCAATCACCTTCCTTTTTTATATTTAGATAATAATAGTGGAAAGTAGAATAGGAACGCCTAAAATACATACACATCTTAACACCAAATATATTTTTTAATCAGTCCTCATTTCCTAACTGCCACTTTTATACACAGCCAAACACATAACTAAACAACTGCAAAGATGGCGATAACCTAATGTCAGGTCAAGTCGTAATATTTTTATGACTAACTCCAGCTAGTTCCAACCGAATTACAGTCAGTGTTGCCATTCTTGCACATATATTTCTAAATAACATGTGATAATTTTTATTATGAGTCTCTCTAGTGTAGAGTAGAGTTCTCTAGCAATATAAGCCTCATTGTTAATATTTAAATGTCTTTTTTTTATCTCATTGCTTTTGAATTTCGTAAAATGTATAGTTTGTAATGATTACTTAATCGTTTATATCTCATCTTTTTCATTCTAGTAACTTTCTAAATATATGTTTTAATATTTTTTGTAACTCGTTTGCTTAGTTGTTATTAATATTTTTGCTTGCTTAAGTGAAGGAGTACACACGGTATAATACCCCTTCAGTAATTTATGGTGTACTGTATAGTTGTGTATATCCTTTGTTAGAGATCCTAATTGAAATAAATAAATTATTAGTTAAGGAATATGAAGTGTCAATAGTTTTATTCATCCCATGGTGTTATAAAAGCCGATTAATGGAGCTTATTACGCAAGACAACTGTACTTCAAATAGAAGAAAACTCGATAGAAACCTTACACGACCCTGGTACATACATAAATATCTTTTTACAAAAAATTAATATTCATTGTAATTATGGCGGTCACCCATCCAGGTACTGACCGCGCCGTCGTTGCTTGCCCTCGGTGATTGTTTCTAATCACCGAGTGCAACTGGGCTATGAGCGCGCTGGTGGCATGTTACCATGAGCGTCTCCGTGATTCGGAGGTCACGTTAAGCAGTCGGTCCCGGTTGTTATCATACGATAACAGTCGTGAAGCTTAGTTGGAGGCCTTCGGGCGGCTTAAAAACATCCAACGGCAAGATTTACGTGGCCACAACGTATTCTTGCCAGTCCCCAACCCGCACTTGGCCAGCGTGGGGACGTATGGCCTCAACCCTCTCCTGAGAGGAGACCCGAGCCCAGCAGTGGGACATTATGGGTTGTTGATTGATTGATTGATTGATAATTATGGCTAGTCTTGGAATAGAATTAAGTAGAATAATTAATTAGTAATACATTAAGAAATATCTATAATTAACATCTAAATAATTGTGCTGGCATCATTCACAGTCTTCTTTTAGAGCACGATTCATTGATTAAATTTATTACTCATACTCTTAACATTAATAATTATTATGTCTTTTAGGAACCTAATCTAACAAAAATCGTCTTAAACTGTCATTTTGGTCTATGATTTTAGTATTTGTCTCAGGGCAGCATAACACAAAACTATATTTGATAAAATAAAAAAAACCTTAAAACCAAAAGGCTCTAAAAAGTTTCATTTATGGTCAATCGTTTACAGAGTTGCCGGCTTTGACTGGAATTATGTGTGCGTACGTCGTTTGCGCGCCAAATTTCCCGCACGGCTGTCATTCCTCATTGGTGACATGTTTTTCGATTTTACTTTTGCCACGACTTTACAAACACTGAGATTACACTGAAGAATATTGGAAGAATTTATTCTGTGATATATTACAGATTTACATGTCAGAATTTCATTTTAGAATCTATGTTTAAACTCATAATCTTCATTCCTTCATTAACCCTTTGCTATTTGGCTGGGTTATAATTCACCTCTTTAAAACTATGTATGTACTGTATTTAAAAACATTTAAGAAAGTCTATTTACCTTATGTTCTGTTTAGTAGTTTGGGAATAGAATACTGGGCGCCACATATTGACTGTTTTTGTATCTTATCATATCACACCAGAGATTTACGCCAAAAGAATTCAATGCCTAATACAGTATGCAATTTTATCTAACTAGCCATTTAGATATTCGAGGTCAAGAACCTTTAACAATAAAACATGTGCTTAATGGTACCTTAGCACTATGACATTAAATAACTGTAACCATAAACAATATAGACCAAAAGAATAATTGTAGTCAGAGAAATTCTTAATTTTTTTTAACTTTAGCTGAACGACAACCAGAGACTAAGGACAGTCTAAATCTCTATAATCTTTGCTCATGTTTTGCATTACGTCATATTTATATTTGACATGCACAGAACGAGAAAAATTAACTTTTCTTCGATACAATAGTAGTCACTTTTCACACATATAATCTTACTTTATAATTACTAATCGAGTTTGAAAATAATTTTATTAAAAAAAACTCATCAAATTAGGTAATTGGTAATTGAGGATATTCCTCTCTCATGACCAGAAGGCTGATCTTATCTCAGTTGAGGGGTTCAGGATGGTAATTCTGAGTGAAAAGCTGCTAATTCTGGGAACTTTGCCAATTCATAGCAACACGGAATTCTTCGACGCCAATAGTACGCATATTATGTATATTTTAAAACTTCATGTGGTTTCTTCTTAAATTAATAAAGTAATTTGTTTTCATATTTATCATGTATGTGTTTTTTTTTCTTAAATAAATATATTAGATAGTAAGGTATATCTATGGCTTTTCCTATTTTTAGTTTTTAGTAGAAGAGGACAGTAGTAGCCTATATACTATCCTTTTGTCATTCGCAAACTTCACTAGGTCATCGGGCTACCACTCAATACCTAGATAAAAAGGGCGTGCTTCTACACAGGATCTCTTCCTGTTCTACACTTCTGTCCCTTTTACATAAAATCACTTAAAACATTTTTTAGCATGCTTAATTAAGTTGCAAACTCTAAAACACAACAAATCAACATTTTATTGAAAACATATTCACGACAATCAAAATCTCATTAAACCGCAGCTGAATTGTTTCTTTGTAAGTCTTGGAATCATTATCATTACTCGACTCGAAGAATAACATCATTCATCGGAGCTTGGACGATAAAACTCGCTTGTCGAAACATTCATCACTATATAATTAGTCATGGACCATCAGCGTAAATCGTAAAATAGGAACGTTCCCAATAAAACTCTAGATAATTCAGGTGGCACAATGACTCACGACACTCGCTGCGTTCTGCCAAGATAAACTGAAAAAAAAAACAGCTAATACTGTTCTGTGTAAATATTATCGACTAAATTGCAGTTTCGTGTACCTGCTTCGTATGGATAAAATTAAAAAAGAAAACAAATTTTTGTTGGCTAGTAGAGAATGCCGCGGATGTACTCATAAGTGCATAAAATTATAAATAAATATATGCTAAGTGTGGTAATTAACAATTATTGTCCTTTTTACAATATAAAAGTTTATCAAGAACCGTGGAACAAATGTGTTACCACCTTCAGAATTAGGAGGCACCAGTAACCTCACTCACACGATACGAAGTTTTTTTTTGTTAGACAGTGGTATCACTTGAGACAGCCTACCTACATATGTGCCAAGCAAGGGTCTCCACTGTTAGTTTAGAATTTATTTATTTATTAAATTGTTATAGATACAGTTATACTTATTTATTAAATGTATGAGTATGAAAATATATTTAACATTATTCTTCGGGCTATTGAACTAAGAATACCAACCATCCCGCCTTGGTCAGCCCGCATAGCTGCCAGTTACTTTTCTCAAGTCGTCAATCTACCGTGCCACAGGGCGCTCTACGTTGACTTATTTAAAACTCGATTGTATTTAATATTGATCGTTTTAAAATTAATTGCAATTGACGGCTGGATTAAGTATTTAATTGATTAATGCCTAAAACCCTGACAGGTTATCTTATCTTTAATTAATGAGACACTTGAGCGTCGCCATCAACAAGGTATCAGTCTTATATGTTAAATGAACATATAGTTAGATTTTTTAAAGTTCTAATATTTATGTTTGTATACTAGTAACCATTTACCATCAAATAACCCGAATAAGGCCTTCCTTATTCGAGAGTTAAAACATCACATATAAAATAGACCATAAAGGGTTGACAATTAACTATCACTTGTTTATTGATACACACGTTTCATCACCCTCGGTATGCAATATACAAAATTAGTCTATGGACTTTTGATTACCGTACGGGCTGTGTGAAAAACAAAGAATAATTTGTCCCCGCGTTCCAAATAATATAGCGGGGTTTTATACACTTATATAAAAAAGTAGGATAAAAACACAAGAAAATTTAAAACAAACCATATAAGAACCCGCCTAGCTAGTTTGGTGCTTGACCTAAACCTCCTTTAGCAAGTCTTGTATGGAGAAAAGCACTAGGACCAGAAGCGTATTTATTGATTGTTGATGATATTACATTTTTTCTTAACAATTGGTAAAAAAATTACTGCAGTTTTAGCAATTGACATTTTATATTCCACCATAATAGTGTAACAACACATTACTTTCATCTAAAACTGTATCTTCGCGAAACAAAACCAAATAATCGCCATCGCGAATATAACAAATGGTTTTATTTCAAATCACCTGCCGTTCATCCATTACCTTTGGCATTACAATATTAATTATACAATCACAATTTCACAAATATAGATCTTATTACCTAGGCATAAGGTATCACCTAAGTGCGTAGATAAGTTGGCAAGTCGGTGGAGCAGCTGGACCAGAGCCAACGCAGCGGGTACCGACCCCTGCGTGAACTGCACACACTTGCTTGTTACGTCATGCAATTAAACATGCACGTATTCTAACTAGTGAACTTGCATTTTTTTAAAGAGGAGTAAGTGAAGCTGGCGGCATTCGATATTTAAAAAATAGTTTTATATTACTACCGATATATAGTCACTTCAAAATATTTGTTTCTTTTTTTTTTAAAGATGCGTTATACTTCCGTTCAATTATCGATAAAATATCTATTTGGTCCTGATTACCATAGTAATATCATACAAGTACAGATATGCGTTTTTTTACGATCAATGAAAAATAAAAGTGAAAAGTAAATATAAGAAACAGACGGCTTAAGATGGCAACACTGCTGACTAGTCGTCAAAAGTCGCGCTCTTGTGAATTCATTTTTACTTACAGTTAAATACTGTAATGATAGTCGCTCTAGTTGATATGTGTCTTTACCGAAACCAAGACGACAATGACACGGAATATACTAAAAATAAGTGAAACTTTTTACAAAGTACACATAATGGGCGGCACGTGTATTTGTGTTGCAAATGAACTCGCCAACTTTGTGTCAAAGGGCACCACTTATGTTAAACCCTCTAATTTTATCCTCTAAGGCTAAGTTCTTATAGAGATAACTGTATGTCGATATTATCAATGCAAAGAATAAAAACAAAAATGATTAAAACACAATATTTCAAAATAGCAAGAAAAATTTACGCGGGAACGCTTTGTTTGGTAACTCTTGCTGGTGTTACCTACTCATTCACGAAACGACACTGTGACTGTTATCAATGTTCATGAATAGTTATTAAGCATTTGTCAAAACAGTGTCTTACGCTTATTTTCAACTAGTTCAATAGAAGTTTTACAGTAAATCTTTTGCCAGCATAGAATCAACGACATTTGCAAGGAATGAATTAAATTAAGGGAGTGCTTTATGCAAAGTACATCGTGATTTAGTGTCGACTCTTGGAAGCTGGGGAGAGTATACGCTTGAGATATCATCCTGATTTTCTCAGAGTTAACAAACGACATTAAATGAGGTTGTTAGTAATTTAAGCAGAGCTGTACAAGAAGTATTACTTATAAACTAAGCTTCGCCAATTTAAGGAGCTTTTTTGAAGTGAAAACTTCTTTAGCGTTTTGCACTTTTTTTGTGATGGATAAAATGTTAAACTCGCGTCAGGACACGTGACCTGATCGAAAATTCGTAAGACGGGTGGAGAGTAGACCCCAAATTGACGTTTGTGTACGATAGCGCATTTTATTTTACTATATATACTGATAATTAAAGCATTTCGTGCAAAATTAGTCCCCAACCATACCAAAATATAAAAATGCACAATTTTAACATTCCAGTTTTTACTTCTGCCGGCACTCCCGAAGTACAACCCTTTTTTTTTTTATTGTTAGTATTGAATGAGACAGAAGTTTGGCTTTATAATTTACATTAGGCAGAAACAGCTGTTACCTTTGTCAAAAAGAGAACCAAAAACTTTAGTTATGATTACTACAACTAAGTCTCTTTCTATATATTTTTTAAATTTGTAATCGACTATATGAATGTTCATACATTTAAAATCTTAATTATTTTCGTCATTATTCTTTCGTAGCAGTGTAATTTATTTTTAGCGATGGTCATAAAATACTTTATTATTTAAATCAAGAACGTGACATAGAGACAAAGATTTAAATTTTTCTACTTTATGTAAAGATATTAGCGACATTTTTAAAAGTTTTGCAAACAATGCCTCGGAAGTCGAACAAAGAGTCGTCTATTTCTAAATGTTCGAACATCGTACGCTGTATACCTAACCGCCATGATTTAAATACACAATTATTTATATCAGTAAATGCGAGGTATTTAAATACATATACAATTGCTTTCATAACCTTGAGCAACATTGTATTCAGTTATCAATAGGTACTCTTTTGAAGATAAAATAAAATACATTCCATTATTTACGAAAAACGTTTTGTCTGTCTCTGGTATCGTTAAAAGAAGCAAGTGAGATAGTTTGTTATGGTCTCAAAAGGTAGGAAATGTTGGGGTGGAAGGGTATTATGTCTGTTCAACATAACGGGAGCGGGAAAACCGTTTTTTTAATGGAATAGGGCACACGGTTAAACGTATCGCCTGGTGGTAAGCGATTACCGCAGCTCATGGACATCCGCAACACGAGTGCGGGATGGTGGAGGACTCTCTCGATGAAACACAGAGCAAGAGCTGCTTCACGCCGGTTTTCTGTGAGGCCATGGTATCACTCCGGTCGAGCCGACCTATGTATACCGAATCATGGGTGTCCCGCGGTAATATTCAGGTATAACCCGTTTAACTAGTAGCAAATATCTTAGGAATATAAAAGACCAGACAGGTAACAATGATTTTAGACCCTATACAACCAGAGGCAAAAAAATAAATACACATTAAAATAATTGTCTTGAGTGTACATCTAATCTAACAGGGCTACCAAAATAAATTCTAACTTTAAAAGCATAAGCAGGTATTGTCTAGCAAATAAAGATGGCAATCGCAACATCAAATTTGCCGCAACCTCAGAATGTGTTGGCGAGGCGAATGACCACAGCTAGACAGTGGCTCTTTACAAAATAATCAAGCATCTAATGGCCGCGACGCATGTAAGCGGGTCGCATATAAAAGAAGCAAGTATGGAACCTGAAATAGCCGTTTCGTACCGCGCTCGGCGGCAACAGAAATGCCAAGCGGAATATCAAACGCAGTTAAAATAGATTGCAATAAAACCAAAACTGTGGCTGCACTAAGAACAGTCAATGCACGAGGATGGTTTTTAGGGTTCCGTACTCAAAGGGTAAGGACCCTGTCACTAAGACTCCGCTGTCCATCGGTCTATCACCAGCCTGTTTCTCGTGAACTGTGATAGTAAGACAGTTGAAATTTTTACAGATGATGTATTTCTTTTGCCGCCGTAACAAGAAATATTAAAAACAGAATAAAATAAATACTCAAGGGAGCTCTCCCTTACAACAAACGTGATTCGGCACGGCACGACAACAAGAAGACGTTTGAAATAAATAAATAAATAATAAATATTTTTGGACATCTAACACACAACGCCATCTAGTCCCAAACTAAGCGGAGCTTGTATTATGGGTACTAGAAAACTGATATGATTACATAAATACTTTTTTTTTGTAAATACATACATATTATACATAGAAAACATCCAAAGTCCGAAACAAATATTTGCAGATCTTATAAACACTTGGTCCGACCCAGGATTCGAACCCGAGACCTCATGGACAGCAGTCGCGTAACCTACCACTGCGCCACCGAGGCAGTTGTAATGTATAGATATGCCAATATCGCACGTAGGTACGTAACCCTTCCTACGCGAGTGCGACTCGCACTCGGACGATTTTATTTTATAAATTTTAATCGACTACTCAAAAAGGCTTCAGTCCTGTTGTATTTATTTTTCCAGCTGGTCACCGTAAAACTGCGTTATTTGCTACGTAGGTCAACTTGCCGTATTTACAACGTTTCTTAATTTTTGTATTCCTGAAATACAAATCTTTAGATCTATATCTATCTATATAAAATATAATAACATTATTACAGGTGTATAATGACATATAGTAGATAATGAGGAAAAACTAAAAAAAGTAGTTTTTATAATTTCTGTCTGTAATAGTTCTTATAAGATAAACATAACGCTTTCACGGACTTTTTTTATTAGATCTTTTAAAATGGAATAATTATTGAGTACATTATTTTTGTGAATCTTCATTCGTATAATCTTAAATCTAAAAATAAAATAAAAATAAGCAGAGCAAGCAATGGAAGCTCTCAAAAGGAATAATTTCCCTAGTTTTCCCAACATTTTTTATTAATACTCAACTCCTTTTGAGCGTGATGATATACAGCCTATAGCGTTCCTAGATAACTAGGATATCTGACACTGTAACAGTTTTTCAAATCACACCAGTATTTCCTGAGATTAGCGCGTTTAACCTAACCAAACACTTCAGTTTTATAATATTATGTAGTATATATTACTATAATATCTTTATTTTACACCTGAAATCTAATTCATTTAACCTCATTTTGTGCAGTTATAATTACATTAAAGTTACCAGTCGAAAAAATCTTAATTATAAAAAGGTCACGTCGAGGAAATAATAGGGTCTGACATCCTGGGACGAAGAGCTAAAAGGTTTTATATTAATAATTAGGGTTTTCAGTACCTATTGTGTTCTGAGTAACCTAATAAGTGATCTATTTGGAGGACGTTAAGTATATTTTTACACGATTGTTAAAAAAAGTGTTGGTATGATGTTTTTGGATTTATATAAATAAATAATAATTATATATATATAATTATATACATCCCTACAGTACTTATCTCTACAAAACCGACGAAAGTAATTTTAAACAAGCGATTTGACTGAGCAGGAGAGGTTGACTGGCAAAAATTGCTTAGGGAATTAAAACCATCTTATCCATACTAATAATCATTAATTCGAAAGTAACGTAAAGTACGTTTGTTATACTTCCACAGCTAAACCACTTCACTGAATTTAATAAAATATGGAATAGCAACACTTTGATTCTTGAGGAAGGGAAGATAGGCTCCTCTTTACCGTCATACAGAAAAACACGCATGCGGAGCCGCGGGCATAAGCTAGTACAATATATTTTCAGAACGTATATCAATAAATAATCTAAATTTATTTCAGAAAAACAAGAGTTAATCATTTAATAAAATATTAAATAAATAAAACAATTTTATGGCGTGGCAAGACCGAGTCAATAGGTTATCTACGACGGATCCAAGGCTGTTTGTTGTATGCAATATGTTGTTTGCAGATACATTATGTATTGGACATAATACAATATTCATTGTAATAAAGTCAAAGGTCTATTCCTCGAGACAATATACACAAGTGTTGAGCAACACAAAGGAGAAATTATCAAAGATATTTTAATAATTATATATGAATATACTAGAGTTTTCCCGCCACTCTGTCCACGTGCGGTTCTGTTTTCGCGGTAAAACGTAGCTAGGGGAGATTGTTTTTGTTTTTTCGAAAGACGGTCCCCATTTCATCTCATACACATTTTTATAGTTTTAATCATTATTTTCATCACGACTAAGACCTGAAGACTCGAATACTTAAGACTTGAAGACTTTAAACACTTGACATTTTGCAGAAATAGCCGATTAGCTGGTTGTCATTTCATCAAAAGAAGAAGAAGAACGTGGCTAGCCAATATTACTCGCTGACAATGTAGTTGTCACAGAAAGACCGATAGTGGTAACGAACTTATAACCCTCTGATGCAAGTATTGTCTGTATGATGGCAGATTAAGAATACGGATGCTACCCCTATTCATTAAATGATCGTTGTAAGAGCTTAAAGTAAACCATATACCGCACCAATTCGAAGCGTGGTCTAGTAGACCAATCCTTCTTTCTAACTAAAGCTCTATGACCGGCAGTGGACTAGAAAAGGCTGTGTGCAAATGTCCTTTTGCTTCGGTAATTATTTGTCCATTATTTTATCGTGAAGACGGAATAAATATGAATTCAAAATCAATTCTGTTTCTTATGTTAAAAATTGCGCAGGTCATAAACAAAAGAGGGAAAGTGACAAGATGAAGAAATGGATAGGGGTATCTTTCATTCAGCCAGTGAATGAGTGGGAATCTGAATGAATATTGATGATGAATGTTGAGCACAGTAACTGTTATATTTTCCGATCAGGATACAAATTAACAGCCCTTTATTACCTATGAAAGTATATACGGTACATATATCGCCCGCGATGTTTACCGAGGGTAGTAAATGAATATTCTAGAACCGAACATATAATTTAATTCAATACGAGTTACTCTTCTAATTATCGTATCTATGTGTATACTATTCGTGTATCAGGGAGTCATAGGGACGAGATAGCCAGGTCGTAAGTCAACAGTTCTGGTTGTTCAACTTACAACACGCTCTGAGAAAGAAATAATATATTTTATGTATATGAGGTGTATATGAATTCCAAAGACACAATTAGGTTCACGTGTAAATTAATAAGTGTACACAACATAGAATTAAATTGGATTGGACCCTGCCCGACTGCGCACAAAAGTCTCGACATTCTCGGTATTGCTGAACTTTATTATGCATGTATTAGAATTATTTTATCTATTGCTGCAAGCTGCTTTAAAATTCGTGGCATAGTTTAAAGATCTAAGCGAACAAACAGCAACAGCGATATCGTTTAGACTAGGTATACCCTGTCATGTTCTTCCATGTCACATTGTACTTGCATTAATAAAAAAATAGGAACAAAAGTGGTGCTAAATGTAAATAAAAAAATGATTTGAAGTGTGTTGTACATCGAGTCAAAATGTGAGCTCAATCGATGCTGAACGTCTGGAGTGTTTGAAGTGTACACAAATCAACTTAATACCTGTCTTTGGCGATCGTAACGGGTAGTTAGAGCTTTACAAAGTCAGACCTTTTTCTACAAAACTTCGATATTGCCTATTACATGGCTTGTGGAAGTCTGATGGTAGTCGATCTATGTAAAAAAAATTGAAGTTCAGCCATACGTAGTAGACTGAAAACCCGATACGTAAACTAGTTAGCGAAAAAGGCTCAAAGGTAATGAAAATGCAGTATGTAGAAGAATGTGAATGTTTCTTTCCTGCCAATTCTAGAAAAAAATCCATACTTAATATTATAAATACACAAGTCACTCTGTTTGTGTGCTTTCACGCTTTCACGGATAAACCACTTTACCGATTTCAATAATATTTGGACTGGAGATACTTAAATTTTTGAGGAAGGATATAGGCTACACTTACTGTTATAACCGACATTACAAAAGCTAGTTAAAAAAAATAAAAAGATATCTACTGAATTAACAAAAGAGGTTATCGTAGTTTAGTGTGTTATCGCGAGCGTGTAGTAGAGACGCACCCTTTTCTGACTAACCTAACTAGCAATATGAGTACGAATGCGAAACATTTTTACCGTTTGTTATACGTTTACACCCAAATTATTAAACGTATTCAGAACAGAAGGATAAGAACAATTCACAACAGAAGGAACAGGAGGCCAATTATATACATTAGTATCAACAGCCAACAGTCTACTGCTAGACGTATTCTTCTCTTTAGCAAGAAGTTTTTAGCCTACTTTATCATGCTGGCGAGACGGGTCGATGTCCGGTTTATTTTAAGTTTTATTTCTCTGTGGTCCTACGTAGTGTTGCCCCTTAAACTGGGGTGGTGACACTTAATCCGTAAGAACGAACTAACTTCTAAAAGGCAGTAGTACAAAAACATAATGTCATCATGTGTTCAACCTTCGTGACGAATATTTTCAGAGATCGTGTCTAAATTAAAGTACTCTTTAATAAGTCTGTGTAAGAAATATAATTAAGGCAAATTGATACAGAAAGAAAACAGTAGTAATAAGACATTAAAAGCCAATTTGTGTTCACCACTCGAGACGATTCTCTTGATGGTTAATGGCTCTGTTCTATGCTCTATGGTCACCATAATGCATACACAAGTGTTTTTTCTTACAGTTATTTATGATTAAAATTTCTACACCGTTGTAGCAAAAGCTTAGAGAGGAGGTGCAGATGACTGCTATTATTAATAAGTACTAGATTGATAAACCTCTATGAGGTGGAGTACAATTTTTTTGTGGTTAAGGTAGACAGTTTAGAGTGGGGGTGCTGCTCCCGGATACCCCCTGTCAAAAGCGCAAAGTGGCACACCGTGTGTTTTTAGTAGGTCCGCACATTCTGACACACCAAACCCGCCGCAAACCCGGTGGGGTGACGGCCAGTGGGGTATTCCACACTTAAAAAATATAGTTTGAAGGGGTAATAATCAACCAGGCGTTTTGGAAACTAACGAATTTTTGGAAGATGGACGGCAATAGAAGGCAAGAGATATTGCAGGTATAGAAGAATATGTAGCTTAAAAGCAACTCGAACTAGTTGTAGCTTGAATTTAAACCTTCCTACATAATTACTATGTAATTATTTTTTATTTATGACCAGGCAAACGTTGTTTTTCCATAAATTAACATTTTTGTCAAAAAATAAAAACAATATTTAGGGATGGGTCAGCCTTATTTTGGGGTGTGAAAATTTTTGGCCGATTCTCAGACCTACCCGATATGCACTCATAATTTCATAAAAATCTGTCGGTCAGCAGTTTCGGAGGAGTTTGGTAACAAAGACCGCGACACGAGAATTTTATATATTTCCTAATTTTTAAAATTTTATTTAATATAGGTATTATGACTGTCAAAATTATATTCTGTTACTATGTGCCTAGTAGTAACAGAAGTGAAGGGTCATCGAAATTATGCGAGTTACGCCTATTCAGTTTCGTGTTGAAAAATAAGAAACATCATACGGCGGTACTTCTTAGATCAGAATGAATATAAGAGAAACACACAAGTGTCTAAGGCCCAAGAGTGACTAAGACGCTTAATTAATTACAACAAACACAGTATATAATAACTAATTAAAGTAATAAACATCGTGTGCAATGTAAACAGGGTATTGATACGATATCATAGCTGCACACTAGCTGATACCATAAATAGGTCTGTATTATTGAAAACATTCAGATAAATCGTTCACATAGTACAAACAAATGATAAAATAATGCTCTTTACTTAAATAGGGTACTTGATCGCACAACAAAACTGTGGAATGAACTGTCGCCTGCAGTATTCTCGGAACAATGCGACCTTCAAACCTTCAAGAAAAGAGCGTACTCCTCCTTAAAAGGGCGGCAACGCAATTGTGACGCCTCTGGTGTTGCGGGTGTCCATGGGCGGCGGTAATCGCTTACCATCAGGCGATACGTCTGCTCGTTTACCATCTGTATCTTGAAAAAAAAATCTTGATATTCCATTTTGTTAGTATCATTTTCTGAAACGTCAAAATCATAGATATTTTTGTGACATTGATGCGTGACGTCATTTCTTAGTAATATCATTTACTTTTAAGGTTGATTGAAATATATATATGAAGTCATAAATTAAGCAGTGTGGTACAGCTCGCCTAAACCTTTCTAAGGAGGCCTATATCCAACAAGAATATTAAAAGCTATTGATAATGATAAAACATTAATATTATACTTATATTTTGACAGATTAATACTGCTTCTCTCGGATATTTGTTTATTTTTAGGGTTCCGTACCCTAAAAGGAAAAAACGGAACCCTTATAGGATTATTTTGTTGTCAGTCTGTCTATTCAAGACCGTTTTTCTCAGCAACGCGTGAAGGTTGATACCTCCACGCGTTGCTGAAATTCATGTCAAATACTCAGTTCTACTGTCCCTCGGAGCTGTGAAAAAAGCAAACGTATAAGCCATCGCAATAAAAAGATACAGCCGGTTATGCTGCAAATCGACACTCGCGTAGGAATCAAAACGTAGAGGGTACTTCCCGTGAACTCAGATTCTTGAAAGATTTGTACACCTCGGTGATTGAATTTTTTTTCATTGAAACCTCGGTGCGCGATTCCGACTCACAATCGGACGGTTTTTTTTTTATTATTAACCTGTTTAAGTTTAAGAATATTTAGTTGTTTATTTTTGATAAAAATATTTAAAGGTACAAAACATTTAAACCTAAAGTAGTTACGGATTTAGTTTACTTCTAAGAAAATTAAATATATTAAACGCACAGATTGAGTGGTTTCGAATTTATTCTCATACTAATCTTGTTAAAGTGGTTTAAAAATGATGACAACACAACACCGTTCGAGAACAAAACGAAAAAAATCGTCGCTAGTGTTAAGTGGCAACACTTATTTGTTACGGCACTCAAGTATAAAATTAGGGCAATTTTATTTATTATGTATTTAGAATCGTTTTGTTATTTTTTTTCAAATCATATTTTTCTTGTTTGATTTTTTATGAAATTTTGTGTGCATATCAGGTAGGTCTAGGAATCGGAAAACATCTATTATGAAAATAGATGGCCCCTGAATAATAAGGGTGACCCACCCGTAATTTTTTTTTATAATTTGTTTTTGTATATAGCAAGTTAACGTTTACCGGGCCAGTTAGGAGTATTTGGTGGGAATTTGAACGCGCTGGACGCGAGTTTAGGAGCTCAATTTGTGGGCTTTGGGATTCGCGCTTAGTTAATAAAGTCACTTCTATGGCTGGCTTAAATAGAGATATAATAGTGGGCCAAACGAGCAGATGGGCCAACTGATGATAAGTGAATATCGTCGCCCAGGGATACCTTCCACTCAAAGGTAATAAGTTCGTTACCGCCCTTTCAGTTCCTCTGTCAGTTTAGGTTTAGACTCCGGTAATATCACTCACTAGTGAAAAAACTAAAAAAAAAAAATTAAAAAACCCCCTACGCAAGCACTTACTCGAGTTAAAATGCCTTATATCATTTTGGAAAAAAACTAATGCTCTATACTGCTGGACCGGTACTAACCAAACATAGTTAAGAACCACCGCAAGGAAAGTGGGTTTCCAATAAAAAAAACGCATCGGAATCGGTCCATCCGTTTGAGAGCACGATGATACAGACAGACATCGACATCAAACTTATAACACCCCTCTTTTGCGTCAGTGGTTAAAACGATGAAAGAACTGCCTCCTTTAAGACTCAGCACACCAACCGGGCCTGTGACGCCCGCATCTTACAACTTCCCGGAATTTTCAAATCGATATTTTGCAATTATGAATACGAAAGACGGTATTAAAAAATATCTCTATTGTCAATTACACACAGACTGACTTAATTATTCGTTTTGTGTTAATGCCCCAAGATAATAAATTACCGTGTAAGACAAAAGCCACAGGAATGACAGCTTCAATGGGTACAAAACGGGGGTATTTAATATGAATTAAGCGTTTAGTTCAAATCCATCTTTCGCACGAAGCGTATCACAAAAGCATTGTTAACAAAGTTTCTTTCAGGCAATTCAATTTTCTGGATTACTTCCAACAAAATAACAATAGCTTTTCCCTCCATTTGAGACTTAGTTATCTAATTAATATGATTCGTTATACGAAGTACTCAATTTGTTTAGTCAAAGACCTTTCCCAAAGTACCACTCGTTTCAGACTTTGGCGGTAATGTGAATTAATTTCTTTTGTGAGACAGAAAATAGGCTGTAAAAAAGAGGATAATGGAAAAAATATTTATGTGAATAAATTGTGAGGCCAGTTTGAATTTAGAACGTTATGTATGAGACATTTAAAATAATGCACATTTCAAATGAAGAATGCATTTAGTTTTATAAATTCAGTTTAAATGCTAAACATTAAGTAGTTTTTTTATCAATTGATATTCAAAAGAAGCTCTGTAGAGTGTTAAATTTGAAACAGTGTCTTCACACGTATGCACATTGTTTGGAAATAAACAGTCGATCAGCGATGCATGTATGCAGCAGCCAGCGTGCAAACGCATCCTGCCGACGATCGCACCAATCAATATTCTATTCGAACACCCGGACACGATGCGATCGACTACACTTCAATAGAAACGCTATCTAGCAACCGTCAGCGTATCGAATATAAATTACACAAAATTATAGTAGACGCATAAAATCCGCGGTACGTGTCGGTAAAGATGTCGCCCTCGCCATTTTTGAAATTCAAAAATCGAACGCTGATCGTCGCGGCGCGCGTTCTGAAGCCCGGTGCGGCGACCCCGTGACCGCGCGCACATATTAATGCGATGACCGCCCACGGTCACGCGTAGCCACCACCCGCCATTGCCACCCAGCCAACATGACGGTCAGTTTGTGCTAGCAGTTATAGATACCTTACAATAGAGTAGGCGATTCAATGAGAGACGTTATAAGTGTCTTTGTTTTGTAATTTTTATTTTTTGTTTGTTATGATACTTATATTTTGAAGTGAAAACTTCTTTAGATCACTAAAGGATCTTTGCCTATCAAGGCAAAGAAAGATTTCTTTTTGTGATGGGTAAAAAAATGTTAAGCTCGCGTCAGGGCGGCTGGAGAGTAAACCACAATTTAACATGTTTGTGTACGATAGCGCAATAAATGAATATTTACCACATAAATGATAGTACTTTTATATTGAGAATTAAAGCAATTCGTCCAAAATTATTCCCTAGCCATTTCAAAATATCAAAAATGCACAACATTAATATTCAAATTTTTAATTCCCCAGGCACTTCCGGAGTGTAACTCGTTTTTTTTAACAATTGCGTATGTACAAGTAGAACTGTAAATTATAAGTGTCGCGTTAGTATGTCGAAGAATATTTTAGTAATTTTAATAATGATTTGTAAAAACAAACCTTTAAAAAGTATGGATATTTTTCAAAAATTAATTGTTTAAATAAAACTGTATTATATACTGTATAAAAAATGATGCTACTGCCATACATAAAAAATATATTAGCTCTTCCGTTCTATTCGTCACATATCTATGTGCCCGTGGAACGTTCGGTGCTCTCCTAAGCGTAGTGTATCGGTGCGAGAGTTGCGTAGTCTCCGACACTCATCGCCCCGAATACTACGGCTACAGAATAAACTCTTCGCAGACAACTTTATTGTTTTTGAATTAGACTTTTTTTGGTGTTTACGAGTTGACGCGAGGTCGCGCCACGTCCGTTTCGTATATCGTTTCTTTTATTACTTGACGCGTGTATAGTGTATACCCAAAGAGGTTATATGTATATTCACTCTTTAATGGTCATTTCGAAATGTTAATGCCCTTAGTTTGATGCAAATACTTACCAAACACGTTTGGTTACTTTACAATAAACAGAAATTCGATCTTATTATAACTGGAAACAACTACTGGGCGATCAATAAACTTGAAATCGTGACCTAAATAAGTACTATAGCGAAAAAGGTATAAATGCGTAAAAGGAGTGTTATTTTAGATAAGAAGCTATTAATTCAATTATTGTTTGGAATATTACACGTAAATGCGTAGTACAACAATAAATTCTAGAGATAACATATTTTCGCAATAGGAAACCGATGACATACAGTGTCATCGGTTTCCTATTATCAATCCTACTATCAATAATAACTCGAAAAGGTACATAGAACATAGAACACCGCAGCCATTATCGATCGTGCTTACGAAACGTGAATGTCACACGCTTTACCTGTCCTTGTGACCTCTTAGCTTTACCTTCATGAATAACGACATGTACAACCCCCAATAAATTATATATATTTACGTAAAAAAAAAAAACAATAGACTATAGATTTTTACGTAAGACAGACAGCATAACCATAAACTAAACGTTTTTATAAATGGAATGCTTGCGTTTTAATAGCATTGTGTTAAGCAATATATTTTAAAAATGGAATGCTGCACTATTTGTTAGCAGAATTTCGTGGTACAAACAAGGCAGTGCGCGGTCGGCAGTCGGCAAGCGCGGACCAAGGTCAACTTTACAACTGGGTCTGCGCCCATCATTGATTTCACTACGTGACGCAAGTGGCGACGCGCTGCCGACGTTGCGTTGGCCGCCAGAACATGCATTATACAACTTTTTGCTTCCCTAAACACCGTAGGCGTTACTTAGACGAGATTAGATGTATTATGATCCCGTACTCGATGTTGCGTAATAATATGTTTCATTACAAAAACAATACAATATTATATGTATTAGATGTGATGTGTCTAAGGTAGTAATCTACTAAATGGTAAAATGTGGTATGATATTTATATAACAGGTAATAAACATTTGAAGATTATGTTATATTAGGTAAACAAAGAAAATAATAGCGTACTGTAATGTGAACGCTTTATAGGCGTCATTATGCAATGCATACATTTTCATCATATAACCATAATACGTTTAAGTAGGTACCTATTGATTTTTTTTTATTCTAAATCACACAAGCAAAATCAGGTGTGATTTTGAAATTATGCATTCAATTCTTAGCTACTTACCGATTTAGCAAGCATCGTTTTAAAAAAAGAACTTCAAAACTTCAAACGGCATAAATAAATGCCTTTCAAGAGTCAGATTTGTTCAGATTAGATAGGATACTACTTATTTTTACACGAAATTGATTCAAAACACATTTCCACAACGTTTGCATTTCATTACGAGAATTACTGCACACGTCTATAATCACATATATTACAAACATGTGTATGTACTATAACAATGTAGTTGCACATCGTAGTGTAAAAGGGCCAAGATGGAATAGAAGAATCTATTAATAAAACTAATTTTTTTTAAAGATACTTTCAATATTCGAACAATTATAACTTAAAGGCACATTCAGGTCGCTGTAGTAAAACTGCTCTACGTGAAACTATTTATTGTTATTGGCATAAACCAATAACTTTTATTAACCCAACGTGTAGATGACTTCTTAATGCGAAACATATCATATTTACCTGAAAAGAGAAAA
Source organism: Hyphantria cunea (assembly GCA_003709505.1). Lineage (NCBI taxonomy): Eukaryota > Metazoa > Arthropoda > Insecta > Lepidoptera > Erebidae > Hyphantria > Hyphantria cunea. The sequence goes on from PKRV01000318.1 coordinate 2,957,128, forward strand.
CACATCAATTAATATTTATTTTTACATACAAAATAAACGTAAAGATGAAATGGTTGAAATTATATTTTATGAAAGTTATTTATTTGCTTTCGGCGCCAATACAATCAATCATAGACAATCACAATCACAAGTTTTAATTTGAACAGTCAAATTAATCTGTCTCGTGACAAAAATCGAAATCCCACTTTTAAACTAAAGACACAATAAATTATATTAAAGACACGAATAAAGATTTAAAGTCAGACTACATATTTGTCTATAATTTGTTTGTAAGTATATTTAAATTTAAGAAAAATGAAATGTAGACGCTCTTTACAACTCTTGCACCGTTGCCAAAAACAAATCTCTCTCGGACCAGTTCTGTCAAACGGACTGAAGTGATGGCCGCTTATTTTTGGCGGGAATACACGAATATCATTGGCTACGATATGAAGAAATAATTATAGCTTGGAGTTAACCTTTGCGACCGCGTTTTCATAAATTCATAGCATGATTTAATTTATCTTAGTCTTGTTAGTTATAATGAATTATCTGTTATCTTTATTGTTAAAGATCCTATTGACCAATTGAAGATAGTAGATTTTTCAAGATAACCGGTTTTACGTATTCGAATTCAGTAGCAATATTTGTTAACTTTGAACTAAATTAGTTATATAAGACAATATAACTTTTAAAAAAATAATCAGAAATGTTATTTTACTAATATGTGCCTTTGAAGTTTTTATGCATACATATAATTTTCAGAAAATATCCAAGTCCCTAAACATTAATGTTGGAAAATATAAGAATAAAATTCTTTGAAAAGGTAACTTCAAAGGCGCCAGAGCTATGTAAAGTAACTAGGGGGATGAACAAAAGATGAGTAGGTAACTTAAAACTTTCATGCAAACGCTACGTGGGTATGGATTCAAAGCACTTAGTTTCAATGCAGGAGTTGAGAAACTGTAAGGAGAAGACTTTAAACTATTTTTACTTGCAGAATTTATATGATTATGTTATATAGCGCATTTCATTCATCGATTTCGATCGACAGCTTATAACGATAAAACTTTTCTTACGGTTTTTTTTCAATGACAGTGCCCACTTCATCTCATCCACATTTTTATCATTAATTTCATCACGACAAAGAATTGGAAGCCTCAAAGACTTGAGATTGGAAGTCTCTAAATACTTGATATTAACAGAAATAGCTGATTAGCTGGTTACCATCTTATCAAAATTTTTGACAGTAGCTCTATTACCTATGAAAAGTTTTGACATCTACTTTATGACTCGAGAAGCAGCCGTGCAATAGATTTCAATTTTTTTAACGTGACAGGCTTAAATTTATTTTCGGATGAACGTTGTCTTATATTTTTAAAAGTTCCAAATTCAACATTCTTTAAATAATTTGCAGTAGGATGTACGTTTCTTTGTCCGTCAACGTAATGATATTTGCATTAAAAATCCTGGATGTATATATATGTTACATTTGGTAACATAAATATTTTTAATATTAACCATGTAATGTGAAAACAAAACAAATAAAGGTATTTGTACAAATAAAATATGCTCCAGTTATACTTTTAATAAAGTAACCAAGTGTGTTGTAACCATCTGTATAAACACAAAGATGCTTTCTTTTTAAATTAAATTTCTGAAATAGATTTGGAACAACATTAAAAAAAAACCTAAATGTCAGATGTGAATGTCAGACGAATAGAAATAAATATTGGTTGTTATCATGGCAATTTTTGTTATTATTATGTCTTGTCTAATATTATGAAATTCGTGTTCTGAAGGGTGAGTAAATTACAAACTGTGACGATATAGATGACGATATGTTGGTCTATTTGTTGAACATAGGTACTGTAGGGTCGCAGAATTGCGTAGGAACTTGTAGGGGAAATGTTATATATGTGTTATGCACCCTAGCACATAGGGGTTCGTTCAGAATGGCTGCAGCAATTAACGCAGCGTACTTGAATGTTTGAAATTTAGAACTGCTGGGCTCAAAGTACTTCAAAATAATGAGCATCGGGTAGGTAGGTAGGCAGGGGTAATCACTATAATATCGTGACGTATGCGGAGACATGTTCAAATATATATAAACTACGTACTCTGTGTTGCCATGTTCGTACAGAGCGATGTTGATTATGTTCTTATACATGTCGCTGACTGAGAGGAGAAGGATATAAAATCCAAATAAATCTATTTGATTCCATACTTAATTGATAATTATAATCTTAATTTAACATATCGTTATAAAAGACGATTTACGTGGTATTTCTAATTAATTTTTTTGCCACCCAATTAATTGTTTTTTTAAATAACAAATAAGTAATTTAACTTAAAGACTTAAAACAAAAAGTTTTATTATGATTGTGAAGATGTTTTTTATTCGGGCTACAGATATGTTATGTGAATTATTCATTTCTCGTCATAAATCATGTTTGGAGAATTAGTATCAAATTAAATCACAGGAATAGATTTGATGAGTTATAGATTTTAATAACAAGATAAAATTTTCTCTAGCCATAACTAACCCCATAAAGCAAAATTATTTAGTTTAATTCAACGAACGAACGAAGTATATTTGACGACTTTATTTAACACTAAATTGTTTTTTCGTTTAACAGCAAAGAATATGCAAATATGATTTGCTAGCAACGTTTGCTACATTTTTTTTGAGATTGTGAAGATGTGATTGATTGTCATTTGTGAAGTTGAAGCAACGAGTACTTCATCTTCACAAGAACTAAAGTAAACAAAAAAATATTATTAAAAGTAATTATAATAATTATTATTTACATATCAATCTGGGTTTTCCCACACGTGTCTTTTAAATAATAGGCATAGGTACCCGAGCATGTAAAAAGAGCTAAAGGATATACATTTATTAATAATTATTACTGAGCGGTATATTTTAGTTGAAACTAAGGTTTTTCCAATGTACGTAATTATGATATGTGGCATAAATAAAACACATTTTATTTTAAGCACAAGCAAGCAAGCCTCCGTTAAGAAAGATAATGAAGCGATCTTTAGTTTAGTAAAATGCTTTGTATCTTATAATATTTCATTATGAAACCATTTTCGTTAAGGTATTAGGTACAAGTCTTTTTTAAGAGTCCTCTTAATCTAGGAATATATTATATATTTATGATATTGGTATGTTTATTAACATTTTCCACCAACCCAACCTCAAATGCTGCAATTGACTTATTCGGAATATTTACGCATCAAAAGCTTTGACTTGATTTTATATATAGAATATAACATAGGTTAAGGTACGATGGGACTAATATATTACCATGTAATAAAAGTCTCTAAATTAATAAAGATTTAAAAAAAAAAATTATCCATCTTTCAAGAAACAGGCACAAAAACCCACCAGAATCATAACAAAAATTTGTGGATCACGCAAAGTGTAATGGGGATCGATTCACAACACTACCACCACCCACTTCGTCATATTTCCAATTAAATAATATTTATTCATAAACACGCAATAATTTTCATAAAATACCGTAAAATAAAATAACATGACAGTGTTCAACATTCGTGCGGCAACAACAACGGCCATTATAACTCCATCAAACCAATTCTAAATTTATAAATACATTTTACACATGTCATAAAAATATTTGACACGGTCGCGGACAGTTTAATTTAGCGTACATCTATATCTTAGCTCAAAAATATCGTATTACTATGTAAAAACGATGTGTCGTAAACAGAGTTTTATATAAATTTTATCGGTACAAAATATCGCGCCATCACATCGATTTAAAACGGAGGCTTTGTTGAAATACTTGCACAGTAAATTAACTGCAATTCACTTAAGTTATATTATAAACACTTGATACAAATTGCATTCTTAAAGTGGTAGTTTTTGTGTTTTCTCTAATAGCTATTTATTTATTAGATTAGAAACTTCAAAAAAAACATAAAATCAAAAATCCTAATAATATTACAAACGCGAAATTTTGTAAGTGTCGATGGATGTTTGTTACTCTTTCACGTAAATCTACTCAACGGATTTGGATGAAACCTTATAGTAATATAGCTTATACATTAGAATAACACATAGGATTTGCCGCGATAAACGACATATATGCGGGCAGAGCCACGGGCATCAGCTAGTACCGGTATAAAAATGAGTCCTTAAATTTAAAGTTTAAATATTTAAACTTCACATGTAGTAATTTTTTAATTATAATTAAAATACGTAATTAATATGGTGTCTAAGAGCACGTTAAGCCGTTGGTCCCGATTGTCATGAACATTTACGACAAGCGGTTTTGGGAAGTCTCAAATATACTGACAACTAGTTCAATCTTCGAATTCAATTCAGCCTCTCAAGGTGGCTGGTGGCTTGTGGCTGGAGGCACGATACCAGTCGTTCCTTGGATATCTGATATTCAGGTAAAGCCGATTAAACTACTAGCCCACCCCAAATAATTTTGGAAATAATAAGGGTTAGGAAGCAGAAGAAAAGGATATTGTGTCTAACGTGTATTTATATATTTACTTAATACTCAAGACCCAATAAAGAAACTGTAGAGATTTTATCAAGAGGCTTTACCGGAAGCAGAGATTTTTGTGTTTGACACATTTTTTACGATATTTCAAATTGATAAATGGTCTCAAAGTTCATTGTCTTTGATTGAGTAGAAGTTCTTGAACAATCTATAATTTTAAGAACGCTAAGTAAATCGTAACAGCATGCAATTTGTCATTTCCAAATTACTATTTGGGCGATTATAACTGTTGGAATTTGAAAAGCATTAAAATTAACTCGCCAAAATGTCACACGCTTTTTATAAATAAAAATATTCAAACTCTTTACAGGAAAAATTACAAAATGGTTATGAAAATGTTGCACAATTGAGTAGTTTAGTAGATACATGTCACAGCGAATGGTCTACCTAGTACCCGTTACAAATTCACTTGCCCTCACTTAACACGAGGCTCCATTACTTTAAATGTTTCGTAAATATGTATAGGCAAATAGCGGTAATATATGCAAAATAGTAATAGTAATTACATGAATTCTCCATTTTAATAGCGTGATTCGTTACGGTATTTACTGAGTGGACACCGAGTAGGTTTACACTAGACATTGAAACTCTTGAAAGGTAACATTCTAATGAATAATCACCACAACTGCGTACTTAAAGATATAAAATTGTTGAATATAACCTTGTTCTATATTTGGTTGTTTTATTCCATCAACAGATCAATGTAAATGAAACAAAAATAAAAAAGTCACCCACTCGGTCATCAGAACATTACGATGTCTATGAAAACCGAGTTTCAATTAATTATCGATCAATATACACCACAGACAAAATAAAGTATAAGTGATTCTATTTTTTGAATTCTGAACAGATACTCGTACAAATAACATAGTCTGAGTGGATACCTGAACTAATACTACTATATTTTTATGATGACTTAGGCCAGGTGAATAAATGTATTCCACAAAAAACTTTCTAGATTTCTAAACGAATACTACATTCCAACATTATAGAATACAAATTCAAAATTTAAAAAGAGAATATTCTCATTAGTTATTGATACACGTGCAACAAAAGACGTGTTAAAACGCCAAGCCTTTTATTAATACATATCAGCACGACAAGTTAAAAATAACAGCAGACAATATAAAGTTCGTTGCACCAAGGTCGCTATACCTAGTTATATTATTTTTTTACAACATGCCTAAAAACCAGTGAGTTGTATTGTACGAATACCCTCAAACTACTCGTTTTATGCGTAATTTAAACATTTTAAATATAATTTTTTGAGTTATGGCCGTCGTTCCAACTTTTAATTATCTATATAATAATCTTATGAAATTCTTGTATCATGCACATTGTTATATAAAATATCATCTTATTCGATGTTGCTAGGTGAAAAATTCTAAACTTTGAATAGATGCTATGAAGAAGCAAAAATAATCTATTACCTCCATGGTAACTCAAACGGGTTATGTGGCTACCATATTACATTATAAACATACATATATGTATAGTCAGCATTGTCTTTGGGCCATACTAACTTTCTTTTCAAGACGGACAGATTGTTAAAAAATTCGTATTTATAACAATGTGTTCCATTTTTACAAGTATGTAAGATACATCGGTTAATTTTGAAAAGATTGTGTTTAAAATACCCTTTACTACACTAAAAAGTAATTAGAACTTAATGTTGGAGAAGCACTTGAAGTAGAATGAGAACCATCCACGTCGTAGTCGCATCTTAGGTATAGCGTTGACAGGCTTTAAACATAGCCAAGTTCAAGTCGGACTCGCGCACCTAATAACACGTTGCTTTGTTCAAGATTCTGAGTTCACGGGAAGTAAGTTTTGGTTCCCTTGTGCGTGTCGAAAATTCACAGCATAAACGGCTGTATCTTTTGATTGCGGTGGCTTAGAAATTTGATTTTTTCACAACTCCAAGGGACAGTAGACTTAAGTATTTGATATGAATTTCTACCGTACCTGTTGAAAAGGGTCCTAACAGACAGACGAACAACAGTTAGTTTGTCTGTTAAGACCCTTTTTAGACAATCACTCAGTAAATTTAGTTAAGACAATCAATTAAGTAATCCTGTAAGGGATATATATTTTCCTTTTGAGGTACGGAACCCTAAAAATCAACTTTTTCCCAGCTCCGTAATTAAAACTATCTATCTTCGTTATAACAACTTCAGCTTAACAGCAAAACTTCAAACGTAACTCTATAAAGACTACGTGAAGAAAGTTTTAATTAATTTGTTTTCGGACGTTCAATGACAACAAACAAATCTTTCCTAAATATATGTAGACAATCGTAAATATAAACAGCGGTATTTTGTATAATTTGTTAATAAAAATGCATCGTGTGACTAATTAGTGAGGTTATAAAATTAAAAGAGTGCATCAAAACGACAACAGTCGGTTCACTGCACCGTATCACTTGTAACGATGCGGTCATGTGGACGACGACGTTTATAAATTATAAAGTAACATTTGACTTTCAATAATTTGACATTGAAAGTTTTCAATTATTCATGGACAGCAACATGCATCGAATTCTTTTGTCTATGGTTTTTTTATGGATCAATAATTTGTTTCCCTTGCTTCATTTACCGTGTAACTGTTTATTTTACGTGTTCCGAAAGTTTTCACACTATGACATAGGAAGGAAGTCCCTTGAGTATGTTTAGTAGCCAAAAACTCTGTTTTGATGAAGGCGATAACTTCCTCCTGTCGAGGTATGTCATAGAAAATAATTCAGTATGAGAAAAAATTGTAGCTTTTGGCACTGGGTGATATTGTACAAACTACATATACAAATAGTTTGGAGGAAGATTATCTCTTGTGACAAGAAAGAAATGTTGAGTTGTGACCGCGGAATGAAAAGCACAAATAGTCTTCGCATTCGCGAGGCTAACGACAAGAGATTATTACGTCATCAAAAACATTCATAGTCTGTAAAGAGTATTAAATACTTATACATCTATATACTAACATGTATAGGCAAAGACAAAACAGATCGATACGATTTCGCCTCTGTTCGTGAAGCGATTTACTTTACGTAGGCGTTGCCATGCTATAGTTTACCTTTGAAAAGTAGAGACCACAATTTCTTTTATTTACCTAGATTGTATCAGTAGTACAATTAATTACGCCTGAATAATTCTGCGTGTGGATGACGGATTAAGAACACGGGTCACCACCCGTATTCATCCTGCTTAGGGAGTCAACATCACTTCAAAAAGAAGGTAAACATAAAACAAACGCCATACCCACCCGTCAGATCAGCGAGGTATATTAGGCCTTAACCTCCTTGCTAAAAGTGAATGAACATATCGCTTCCTAAGGTTGGCAATCATACCACATCATAGTATGTAAGTAGGTACATATACTCTACTAATCTCTTTATGACGTTGGCATATAATATGTGAATGATGGTAAAATCCCAGAAGCATTTTATGCTACACTTTTTGTGTTGGTATGCCGCCATCATATATAATTAGTTCCGCCTAATTTCCTAGCGTTCCACGCGGCATGGCCGGCATAGAATGTTTACGATTCATTGGCGTTTTTCTAATAATATTGAAAAGTATATATTTAACCACATATTTTCGTCAGATGTACCACAGAGCTTGAAGACGAAAGTGTTTAACCAATGTGTGCTCCCTGTAATGATGTACATTGTCGGAACGTGAACAGTGATTATAGGGTTGATCCAAAAGCTTAAAGTCGCTTAACGTGCTTTGGAAAGAGTTATGCTTGGAGTCTCTTTTAACAACAAAACGAAGTGATCCGTCAGAGAACCAAGAAGGTCGACAAAACGAAATTTGGTAGGTTGAAGAGGCAATGGGCTAAGTAAGCGGGTTCTGGAGAGGAGACTTCAGATGGAAGGACGAGTTTCGTATGAGAGCTGGTGGCGACTGCGGTATGCCTAATAATGACAGAAATACGGTGCGCTAAAGTATAGAAATGAGAAGTGGTGAATTATAACCTACATTTCCCAACCTATCCGTTATGTTTTTCCTATTGTGGTTTGTTTGAAAACTGTAGAGGAAAGGGTGTCTTGACCCTCCAACACAAAGGGAGGATCCTCTGGCCAAGCGAGGTGATCATGCCTAGCGGGCCATTGCCCAACGGTTAATGTTAGGATGTTGTATAGATGCTAATCGGCGCGAGAACCTTAATTGCGCGATTCAGGATTGGTAGTTTCTTTCATTACTCCGTAATTCGATGAATCTTCATTAGATGGCGCTGTGATTTTTATGATTGCGTTGTATATGGAAGTCGGCACAGATCTAGGATGCTGTTTAGGATACTTTAGAAGAAGATACGGGTTTCATGCTTCTTACAGATTATTAAATACTGGCCTTAGATTCAAATATGATATATAGACAGCAAATGTTAAAAAAAAGGTTGTATGCGCCAAGCCAACCCTGTCTTAGTAGGTACTGGAAACTAAGGCAAAAAGGTTTTTATTTTATGTGATCTATATTAAGAAAAATAAAAAGGACCATTAAATTTAAGTGAAACTGGTTAAAAACATCGAGATTCGTTGTAAACCCTTTACTTTTTTAGAGTCCATTAATATATACATAAAATCATTGTATGTATGTACGTACATATAAAGACTGTATATATAGTCGTTTTCTCACAAATACATCACAATCTGCGTAAAATATATTAGGTGGGTGTAAAAGGTTTTAGAGGGCTCCCTCCCGGAGGTCGACGGCCGGATCACAGCTGACAGGAAGAGGTACGCCCCTCGGACGATGAACCCGTAGTTGTATTATCTCCATTTTATATAATACTTGAATTTTCACGGAATATAAAACCTTTTAAGAAAATATCATTAGCTATAACGAATGAAAATTATATCTACTTTTGATGTCAGTATGATGTTATTAGAGAGGCCTTATGAGGTCCTGAAGGATATCATGGTCTCACAGAAAACCTTAGTTAAAAAACTTTTGTTATTTTTAACCGAGTGAGTGGGGTTACTTGAAGCCTATTCTCTTTCTAAGGAAGGGTTCACCAAAGACGAAATTTGTGTTTCTCCAGTTGCTATGAGACCATTGGAAGCGGTAGGCACTTACCATCAGGTGTCTGCTCGATTGTCGCTTTATCCACAGCCTTTAATAGTACACTGCTGGAGGTAAGCTTCTCTTTAGAAAAGAGCCTTTGAAGTACCAACCTAGTACCATGCTGGCTAAACGCTTGTGGCGACTTCCACATACAGCGTAATAGAAATATTCTACAGCGCCATCTACGGTAGATACACTGATCTGATACTACGGAGTAATGTACTACACGAAGAAACTACCAATCCTGCATCGCGCAATAGAAATTCCCACGCCGATTAACATATATACAACATCTCAACTTCAACCGCTGGATCCGTGGCCTCCAATTGATCATCTCACCAGGTCGGAGGATTCTCCCTTTGTATTGGAAGGACATGATATTCATGACTCCACACACAGACTCTGTAAACAGGTACTTCACCCTATCATAACTTGTTTTATGGTATAAGGGCAAACGAACGGACGCATCACCTAAAGGTAAGCGATTACCTCCGCCCACGGACACCTGCAACACCAGAGGCGTCACAAGTGCGTGGCCCGCATTTTAAGAAGGAGTATGCGCTTTTTTTTAGTCTTGAAGATCGTATTGGTCTGGGATTACCGCAGGCGACAATTCATTCCAGTTTTGTTGTACAAGGCAGAAAGTTTCTGGAGAAGTCCACAGTTGTGGACTGCCGACCATCGAGATGATGGGGATCTCCTGTCGCGTAGGACGTTTAATAGTGTTTGATCACCAACGATCATATTCAGTATAAAATAATATTTTCTTACCGACAAAATTTCGTACCACTCAAATAATCAAAAACCTGTTAAATGCAAGTTGAAAATAAAAAAAAGGTTGGATTTACAATTAATAAGTTAAAGGCTCGATACGTAGCAACAGTATTTATTCACACAATAACGTAATTTTTATTATGGTTTAATCTTTAATTTTAAACGTTTTTAATTAGTTTACAAATATAATACAACCGCAATAAGATAACATTCGCTTAATGGTTAAAAAACAAGCTATCAGTTATATTTTAACTAGTACGGTAACATATTTTTACGTGGTAATACTAGTTGGTAGTTCTTATTACTTGTTATACATGCAAGCCAGTTTCCTCACAATAGGATTCAACAGAGGGGAGACAAACACGATACAAACGTTATTCGATCCAAATATTTAGTAGGTGTAACCATTCTTAAAAATTTAGACCATAAAGTATTTTTTAGTATCTGTTGTTTATTATGAATATGAAGAACCTCAAATGTCTCTATAAAGCAACCCACTTTAACTGCATATTGCTAAAAGAACTAACATTCAAGGTCATTACCCCCGCCATAACAACAAACGTCTCCATATTATTACATTACAAAGCGAATTTGAAAACATTTAAATAAATAAAAGAAGAAACCTTTCTTGCACAAACAACTTGTTCTAATACCGGTTCGCGTGCTCTTTCTCTCTCACGCCAATTAGATATTGTGCGTGCAAGTAAGACGGAGCGACAAGGTCACTGGTCAGCCGTTCTCCGTCAGACAGCGGGACGCGCGGGGCGGGGGCGTGCGCGGGCGCAGACACGGCAGCCGCGGCTGGCGGTAGACATGACGTCACTTTTACCAGGTCACGAACGAACTTGCACGGAACCCCTCATGCGTAGGAAAACTGGATGCATTCACGAGACTATAAAAAGTGTAATATGTGGCTGTCGAGCGTAAACGTCGCGGAACAATATCGTCGGGAAGTTGTTTTCTCGGACGGACGTAGCTCTACATGTCCATTATCTATGTACATAAAAATTATGTGCTTATTGCTGCGTATTTTAGAATGACAACTTTTATTCGAAATATGAAATTAAAAAAAACACGTTATTTTAACAGTAACAGTAAAAAATTTGAGGTTTCATTAGCATTAATCATGACTATGACATATTCTTTCAAATATTTTCTTCCTATTAATATATGTAATGGCAATATCTGACACTGGTCGTTCCTCTACCCGTGGATCACACCGCTGGGGTATCGTTTACATTAAATAACGGTTCTAGCACAAACAGAAAACACAGAATAGTTCGGTCAACTTGCATCTTTGAAAGTCCACATTTTCCTGTCTAAGTTTCCTTAAATGGATTTCGCTTTTTTACTAAGCAAATTGTTAAAAAACACTGACTTCGACTGCACGGTTAGCCTGCTGCCTTAAGCGGTCGCTACGCCGATTTTTACTGCGCCAAGTGTTGTGGCCGTAAGGACGTATGGCCTTAACCCTCTCCTGAGAGGAGACCCGAGCCCAGCAGTGGGACATTATGGGTTGTTGTTGTTGTTGTAAGTGTTGTGGCTTTAAATTCCACATGGGATAATACTTTGTGTGATTCACGAAGTTCTTTTGGGTTTGAGTATTTTTGTGTTCGTTCCATGTATCATGTTTCTAAAGTCCCCTACGACGCAGGGTGTATATTTCTAATGTGAGAGTTTCTTTTGTAAAAAAAAATATGAAATTAAGAGTTTATGTAAAGAATATATAAAATTAGTTAAATAATTTCATAAAGCAACGTTCGAAGAAATGGAAATGTAAGAAATAATGTTAATAATTTGCAGAGCAGTGGTGATCACTTTCCATCAAGTGACACATCTGCTTGATTGCCTCCTACATCAATAGAAACAAGCTATAATAAATTCGAAAGTAACTCATTGTGTCTGATACGCTATCACAGCTAAGCTATTGCATTGATTTCAATTAATTTTGGCAAAGAGGTACTTTTTTTTTTTTTTATATATATAAGCTGGCAAAATGACTCTGCCCTGCCTGATGGAAAGCATGAGCAGAATCCAAGACTGGTGGTCACCATCTTCAATGCGAAAAAAAACAATGCAGCATGGTGACCCACACTATGGCGGCCTGGGGGGAAGAGGGATGGTGAGGGGGATAGGGGGCGTTGGATTGAGGTATGGGCCTCCGGTATCCTCACTCACTCGATGAAACACAGCGTAAGCGCTGTTTCACACCGGTTTTCTGTGAGGCCGTGGTATCACTCCGGTCGAGCCGGCTCATTCATGCCGAAGCGTGGCTCTCCCACGGTTGAAGATTCTTGAGGAAGGACATAGGCTGCTTTTAACTGCGATAAATGAGATACACACCAGCGGTGCCGCGGCAAAATCTAGTGTGAGCATTATAATAAAACGAACAATCAAGATTTTAACAAATCAAACTTTAGTTTTAGTTACCATAAGTACGCAAGACCAAACATTTACTTCCATACATTACTGCTCGAAGTCGGAGAAAGAATGACACAGTTTTCTTCCTAGTAAGATGTGAATACTAGAATACAGATAAGAAAAATAATATTTTCTCGGTGTGGTTTGGCACATAGCCCTCGAACTGATGTGCTTGTCAGATAATTATAATCTACTAATAATTACCTAAGTGGTTGCTGACCAGCTTTGTAGTCAGCAGCTATGATCTCGTTTATATGAGGTAATGCCTAACTATTAACATCACGAAGATTTTGATTATACCGTTTCAATTTATGTTCAAAGTTATTGTCACTAACACATTATGTCTATTATTGCCTCGATGGTCTAGTAAGGTTCGATCCCCGGGTCGAGATGAGAGTGTTATTGAGTTTTTCTGATTAACCCGGAGTTAGGAAGTCGGGGTCTTAACTCCCGTGCTTCAGAGAGCACGTACATACGTCGGTTCAGAGTATATATCTTCTTGGTGGTGTCGAGTTTCATAAAATCGGTATACGAAAGTGAGGGAACAGAGAGTGCACCTGTGTTTACGCACACACTTGAGCATCGTAATATTTCCTGCGTAGTTGCCTGGTCACCGTTAAGACAGGCAACCGTCTATTGTTACTTTTCTTTACTGTAGAAGGCAAATGAGCATGGTGGGGCATGATGGAGAATGGATCTAACCGTGGGAGAGCCACGTTTCGGCATGAATAGGCCGGCTCGATCGGAGTGATACCACGGCCTCACAGAAAACCGGTCTGAAACAGCGTTGCGTTGTGTTTCACTGAGAGAGTGAGTAATCCCTCCCCCCCATCCTCATCTTCCTCTCCATTTCCCAAAGGCCGGCAACGCACTTGTTACTCCTCTGTTGTTGCAGATGTCCTTGGGCGGCGGTAATCGTTTACCATCAGGCGATACGTCTGCTCGTATGCCCGCGAATCCATAAAAAAAAGAAATGAAAGGCATACCTCGGCATCAATAGGCTTGCGAAATCCAGCTCGAAAGGAGAGATATTACGACCTAAGAGAGAACCGAAGTTATGAAATCTTTAGTCTTTTTATTCTATTTAGAATACTCGGGAGTGCTAACACACTTATAATGCTTGAGTTATCAGCAATAGTATCTTACATATTCTCCTAGTGCAGAAATCAATCTCTCACACAGATTCACAACCTCGATCATATAACTCTGAATTTGTGACATAGTTTTAGTTAACTATTATGTGTGAGAGAGAAATATAAACGTTTTATTATTAATTTCTTTTCGTTACCTTTTCACATATTACTGTACTGGTGGTGCAAAGAGGTCGAAATTCAAACATAACATTTTCTTTTACTGTTCTGCATTCCCCCTTTAGATAAATTTTAGCTGTGTCAAAATTTTATACTCCTCCGTTTGTATACCTTTCGTAAAAGTGGAAAAAAAATTTTACTTCACGTATTTATATTATTTTAGATTAAACAACAAAGGTTGGTATAGCACAAAATAATAATGCAACAAGCAATTACAGCATGATAATGCGTTTTTATCAGATATTAATGTGATATTATTTTAATATCAGAACAAAATCATAAAGACATTTTATCATATCACAGGACTAAGTGAAAATGCACTTCAAAGCTTTCACATAATAAATATAGATGCACATTATGTAGTTCTTATACATATATTTTTTGTGTTACATGTTATAAAAATAGGTAACTTAAAAACTTCTTTTATTTAAGACTTATTCTAACGGAAAACTGTACAGCAAACCAACAACTATTACTTATTTATTATCCCTGACTTATATTCCTTTTTACTTCTTTGTTAATCAAAAAAAATCAACAAAATTCAACAGCTACATTAAAATTATTACTCACAGCACCAAATGTGTGATGATTCGAGTGATGATTCTTTATCATTTGAATAATTTAAAAATACATACAACTGAACTTCAATTAAGTATAAAATCAAGTTTCATATAAACCAGCTGATCCTGTATTTTTTACTAAATGCTACATAAACGGGTAGACAGGACACTAGCTGTAAGTGAAGGGCACCATTTATGGAAGCATGTAACTCGAGAAATACAAGCGCTTTATCGCTCTTTGTGTGCTCTTTCTATACTCAGTCAAAAGTGGGCCGGCGTCAAAAGTGGGCGGCATCTGTGCTCGAGCTGAATCTACCTGTGCTTGAGCTTGATCGACCTGGATCGACTACGGCCTTTTGAAAACCAGCCTCCAAGAATTATATCGTTTCTTATCCTCGAGTTAGTAAAGTTATCAGACTCCGAAACTTTGTTTTAAGTGAGGGTTTGTTGCTTCTTATGCCACAAAAGAAGGGCTGAGAGAAACAGTGTATTTAAAACCAAATACTCAGTTATAACAAATACTTCCTACAAACACAATATTTACCATTAAAAACTGCTCACTTATTTCCATGCGTATATTTACGTGTCCGAGTGCGGAGCGTTGTCACAGAGCCAAATTTTATAAATAAGCACTTCTCAATCGTCACTTGTATCCATTCTCAGTTACATAACTTGTTTTGAGCCATTTTATCATCATCAACAATGGATGACGACTGTATCATCATCACCAACAGCCTTTAATGGACTACTGTTTGAAATAGCTAAAGCCTCCTTTAAAAAAGATTTTGCCTAATATAAAACTTAAATGATGTTGAAACCGGCTTGGAAAACCAAGCAGCTAATGTCGTAGATGTCTGTATAGTCAAATCAATAGCTATTTATGCCAAAGGATGGATAATTAAATATATTTATATTACCAGCAATCTATATACTTTAGGTAACCTGGGGCTTCCAGGCAATGTATATATTATTATGAATAGCACCTGGATAATTGGGTATTTTTCTTTAGATTTTTCTAAAAATGAATAATGGTTCGATCGATTTATCGGCCGGAGGCCCAATGATGCAGAAGCATCACTCAACAGGCCGCTATGGTGTGGGTCACCACGCTGCATTGTCTGCATTCGCAATGAGTGTGGTGATATCAGGCAGAGCAGAGGTATTTTGGCAGGCATAAAAAAACATATCATGAATAAATTACACCAAGATACAGAACTCATACCCATCACTCAATATTTATCTTGGATGAGAACCTTCAACCTCGCTTTACTTTAGCAGTCAATCACTTACTACGAGGCCTAAGGGCTAGTCATTTATTGTGTAATTCTTTAAATAATACAAGTAGCGCTGATCACACAAAACTAATACAACCTGATCACGTGTATTCTTTATTAACCCTACAGTACATTTGCCAAGATTTCCTGTATTTATTTTACCTGAACAACTAGTTCTTAAATTAAATAATACATACATAGAGCTCGAAAAAAAAGCAACTTTAACATAATTACCTTTTTTTTCACCTCTGTAAGAGAACGTTGACAACGGTATGAGAAGAACATGTGAGAAAAAAAACAGCCGTGCCTAGTTGACCCAAATAGAACGTTTCATTTCGTAGGCTTTGACGCTGTTGATTTAGTCCATGTACAAAGTGTAAGCGGCCATCTTTGTCATTTTGTTTGGGTTTGATTGATGGTAAAGGAACAGAAGGGTCACCTAATGAGAACTGGATACCGACATCAATGAACATCAAAACCCGTTAACAGTCCACTGCTGGTCATATGTTTCTCTTTCTAAATTCTAATATATAAAATTCTCGTGTAGCGGTGTTTGTTACCAAACTCGTCTGAAACGGCTGGACCGATTTTTATGAAATTTTGTGTGCAAATCTCTGATAATCGGCCAACATTTATTTTTCATACTTCTAAATGATAAGGGTGGGCCCCCACCCCTGAATTTTTTTTTGATTAAACAACGTTGCCGGATCAACTAGTTGAGTATATAATATGCTCAGCAAAATAAGTTATAGATACAGTTAGTGCTAGCGTTGCATGAAAATGTCGACGACTTAAATGATTTTAATTCCCATTCGAACCAGCTTTCAATTAAATTTTACACAATAAACACATTTATTAAAACAAATGTAGGTGTGAAACTGAGTGCCCTCTAACCGCTCGTCACTCGTAACCTATTCCCTCCCTCCTCACTCCCGTTGCGAGAAACCGGGCCAGTGGGGGGAGGTGGCCGACCCGGGAATAATAATTTTAGCTCAACGCGGTGGCATGGAAATGAAAAATGTCATACTGCTCCCGACATACCGTGTATCAATGCTTTCACCTGCGATACGATAGCTCGATATGCTTGTGTTGAAATCGATTTCTTTTATAAAATAGACATCATAATTTATTTTTACGCGTTGTTAGATGAATTTCGTTATTTGTGTCGTCGAATAAATCATACATACGGAATACATAGCAACACTAATGTCCAGTGCTACCATGTCACACTTTCTCTATGGATATGATGACTGCCTCTGTGGCGCAGTGGTAGCGAATTCCTGAGTTGGACCAAATGTTTGTATGATCTGCAAATATTTGTTTCGGAGTTTGGGTGTTTTCTATGAATAATATGTATGTATTTACAAAAAAATATATATAAGTATTTATATCAGTTATCTAGTACCCATAGTACAAGCTCTGCTTAGTTTGGGACTAGGTGGCGTTGTGTGTTAAAATGTCTTACATATCCACGGACATCGACGTTTAAAAAGTACTCGGTTGTCTGTGAAGGAACTATTGGTTTGAATTGAAAAACGTTTTTTTTATGTATAAGTTGCCAAAATGACTCTGCCCGGCCTGATGGAAAGCATGAGCAGAATCCAAGAGTGGTGGTCACCATCCTCAATGAGAAAAAGAACAATGCAGCATGGTGACCCACAGCATGGCGGCCTAGTGAGATGCTCTTTCACGCCTCGCTCGGACCCGGTATCATAGTGGGAAAGAAACACGTGCGCTGGTAGTGAGTTCCAGGTTTTGACCGCTCGGCACAGGAAGGAAGCACCGAAGCGATGAGTACGAGAACGTATGTCTTCCACTTTAAAGCGGTGACTTCCAAGCCCGACACGTGTTGTTCTGTAGAGGAAGGGAGAGGGGGAATCAGTTGGAAAAGCTCTTCAGAACACTCACCATGGTAAAGGCGATTAGGTATTTTAGTATTGAATAGCCTATAAGATGTACAGTATTCGCTGCGACCTACAGGGGCCGAACAATATGGAGAAAATCTATTTCTATCGGTAAAATCATTTAGAAAAACTTTAAATGACGCTATAAATAGCTAACTTCCTTCTACTCAATTCTAAGTAACGATTTTCCGACATGAAAACTGTGCGCAGATTGCAAGACATTGACTCATGTCCTTTCCCCGGGACAATGAGGTGCCATTACGGAAACAGAACGTCTTCAGTCTTATCCATTTGTTTTATAAGATTATAGCAGTAGGTACTGAGATACGTAGATAATACGATATTGTTACATCAGATAATGATACCACTATTTTCTAGATAACCGGGTATTGAATATGATAACACAAAATTTGATAATCATCATCATCATCAGCCTATCGCAGTCCACAGCTGGACATAGATAGGCCTCTCCAATTTCACGCCACTTAGTTCGATCTGTGGCTTCTCGCATCCAGCTCCTGCCAGCCGTCTTGTGCAAATCATCGCTCCACCTGGCCTGTGGACGTCCTATACTACGTTTGCCGAGACGCGGTCTCCACTCAAGAATTCGTTTACCCCAACGGTTATCGGTTCTTCGGCAAATGTGGTCCACTACAACTTCAGATTTTGTTGACAAATTCGATAAGATAGAAGGAATATAATTTAATTAAGAATTAATTGTACACTGTGTTTTTCTCATACATTCGAAAATGCAACCGGTACAGCCTTAGAAACATACAGTTTTTAAGCTTATTTATACCTACTTCATAAACATAAACATGTTTAAAAATAAACAGGCAATACTCCGAAAATAAATAAAGACTTAAATCCCTTTGTTTCCTGATTAAAAGCGAAAACCCCGAATAGATTACTTCTTAACTTTGATTTACTGAACGTACACAATTTTCCTACTACAATTGTTATTTTATACTTCTGTCGAGGCTATTAAGAGGTTTTTGACAACGACAAAGTCGGACTTTTACACTAGAACAACAGTTTTACTATTAGTTAGTAAAGGATTTAATCTGAGAACTCTCTGGAATCTATAACTGGCCACTACTCTTGTTTATCCTCGTGCATTAATCCAATTCTATCCGGTTCTAGAAGTTAGGAATGTAGGCATACGATAATCCGTTCATATCATAATCATAACTAGTATCTAGTTTTAAATGTCTACAGTAAACCTTTAGGTATAACTTTTAAAAAAGCACATGTGTTGCTTAGTAACCATTTTTTATATCTAAGCTTGCCCACGAGACTCTTTATCTGCCTAGTAGAAAGCATGAGCAGAGTTGAAGAGTAGTGGTCACCATATTCGAATGCAGACAATGCAACAACGCAGCACGATGACCCACAATATGGCGGGCTATTGATATACTGCTGCATTATTGGGCCTCCGGTCTCGCACTCACCAACGATACACAGCACTAATACATTTTGCGTTGGTCTTCTATGAGAGGGTGTTAACCTTATGGCAAGTAACTATTGAGAGTGATCTTGTTCCCGAAATCCTCGGAGGATGGTTATCTAAATAGTAAAAAGGTAAAATGTCCCTTAAAAAGTCCGAAATGATATAATAAATCCAAGGGATGAGAAAGTAAGTTGGGATGAACGATGGCGAAAAACGTGGCTAAAACCCTGAATAATTCTTCGGAGTAACGACAACAATAACAAGAAAGTGAAATAAACAAGCTGAGATGGACCTCCTTACGCAGCAAGGAAGCAATCCACACACATGCAACAATTGAGATAATTATCCTATATATAGGGTCCTTATATCGATTTTGACATGTTTATGGATTGGTTCCTTGTTGCATATGTAGATCCAAACATCCTACACCTACACTTCAGTACTTATCTCAGTAATTAGACGAAGCTAACAGTGCTGATATTCTGTACATCAGCGCTTATTCCACGAAATATTATACACATATAAGTACATATATAACTATGAATCATCGTCTGTCACATCAGCATAATAAAAACAAGGGTAGACATATGGTTAGTTTGTTCGGGGACCGGCGGTGTCGCCCAAAGCGCACATTTGTATATTAATTATTAAAGTACATCTAGCATCTGTTTGTGACTTGGTTCGCGTAGATTTTATTCTGTATATAGATAAGGAATCTATTATTTGCGATAATTATTCGAACGGAGTAGTCTGGAACTTAAAACAGTTCAAGTTTAGTACCTGGAAGAACCAGCCTCGCTGGGTATTTACTTTTTGATAAATTTTATAAAAATGAATCCTAGCTTGATCCATCTATCACCCCGAAATCTACTATATACTACTAAAGTTTAGGAAAATCGTTGTAGCCGTTTCCGGAATTCAGACTATATGTATATTTATACAAGAATTGCTCATTTAAAGGTATTAGATATTGAGGAGGATTGTCTGAATAAATTTTAAAAAGGTAAGTGAATTATGATTGAATTTCGACCACCGTACGATCAACTAATTGATTAAAAACAAAGACTTTTAAGTTAGGGACACAGTTCTTGAAGTGTTACGTGTAGAAAGAGTTTCCTCACAAAAAAGACATGTTTAAACCTTTAACTATATTTCGGATGTCAAACACAAAAAAATAATTAAAATGTCATTTTATGTTTAGACAAAAAATATTTATTTTTTAGCAAATGGGTCTGTCAAAGTGATTCTACACTATCTGATGGAAAGCATAAGCAGAATCCAAAAATGGTGGTCACCACACTCATTGCGGATGTTGACAAAGCAACAGTAAAGCATGGTGACCCACACCATGGCGGCCTAGTGATGCTTCTGCATCATTTCGCACTCACCAACGAAACGCAACAGCACGAACGTTGTTCTTTTTAGGTTGATCTTCAGTGCGAGGTTAGTACTGCCGCAAAATCAGCGTGACTCTCTTACCATAATATTTTTATCATTATTTTCATAAAGACGAAGACTTGAAGACTCGCGAAGACTTAATTTTTGAAGACTAAATACGTGGCGTTAGCAGAAATAGCTGATTAGCTGGTTGCCATTTCATTAAAAGAAGAAGAATATTTATACAAATGCACACATTCTAAAGCGCACGCGATGTTGCACAGATACTTTAAAAAATAATAATATAAAACTGGTTTCAGCACTTTTTGCAGTACCAATACACATAATTAATAGATGTATGTATATAATTGAATGAGTGATAAAACAAACTTGTGCAGAGACTTCTGTTTACATAGTTTGCAAATTATAATGTAAGTTTTCCTGTATTCTTTAAGTAACCAGCTCCTGCAATTTTATTTTATAGTTATACAACTTCATTGCACACCACTGAAGTATAAAGTATAGATATAAATATATGGTGATAAACAACAGGTATTACATAGGCGGTCTTATCGCTCACGGCGATATCTTCTAGAAAACCTTAAATTTATATTTATAGGCACTGGGCCGATATTTACCAAACTAGCTAAAACCACCGCAAGAAAACTGGCTTTCAAATGAAAATCGAATCAAAAAGCAATGAAATGGGTCCATCCATTTGAAAGCTACAAACTTATAACACCCCTCGTTTTGCGTCGGGGTTAAAAACGGCTGCGACGTATAGATAGCCGCATGATCCAAAAAAGTGGCTAAGTTTTATCATTCGCACGAACAGAACCCTAATAATGGGGATTTTATTAACCCTTTTTTAATTTACAAATAAAATAGTTCTGTTAATACATAGTTACCCATTAAAATTTAACGATAGCGGTTACTCAAACGTAGTTATTGCACGCACAATGAATTTACTTAGCTAATAATGATCTTAATTAACGCATGTAGGTCCAATTACTCAGGTTTCGTATTATATTAATTAATCATTCTCTTAAACATATCGCCGACAAAAGTATACTAAAAGTTATAAATTATGGTGGAATCATAACACCGAAACGCGAACAAGTAAAACTTCACACAATAACCATGTTATAACAACATCTAGTACATAATAAGTTACAAAATACATACCTTTGAATAATAATATCTTACTGTAATTATCTATATCCGTGCGGCAGAAGTTAACTACAGTCATGAATTAATTCTTTACTCATCGCTGATAAAAATAGTGCTATGAAAGAAGAGAGATTTTAACTTTAATTTAGATTACTAACAACGAATACACACATCAATAATTAAGTAGGGATAGTTAAAACTAAAAAAAAGAATCTCACTTCAATTCGTCTGTACTGCGTACTTGATTTTCTACTATTTTGGGGTAATATTTTCATCATGGAGGGACATGGCTCTCTATATTATCAAGGAGGTTTTGTTTTACCTTACCCTTACCTTCAACTTTAGCTTCTCTTTGGGGTGATGTTGTCCTGTGTAATTTGTCTTTTAGTAGCCTCTTTCGACACACACGGGATGAATAGGCGTATGGTTTTATGGTAACACTTCGTACTCTTAATCGGTCAACACACGGAATGATTAAAATTTTAATTGAACCGAAATAAAGTAGATTGGACTTTGAACTTCGACTAGTGCAAGTATGGTTTTTCTTAGAAGTAGTTCGACTAAACAATCAATCTTCATTCGTACGAATTTAACACCTTTTACACAAAAATATAAGTAACAAATTGCAGTATCCTAATGACGCAAGTGATAGATACATTACCTAGCACTTATTTAAACGCGTAAGATTTTTATTGTTTTTTATTTTAAGCATTTACTTGCGGAAACCAATAGTATCATTAAAACCGATTTACAAATAAAAAAAAAACTGAAATCCACACAGCTGTACCACAGACTATAAATGTCAAAGTTCAAATATGTGTCTGTGACGAAATGGAATTTTCAAAAGCTCTTCGTAAGTTGTTGTCTCTATAATATTGAATCTAAACCAATTTAAAATATGAAAGATATTTTTAATATCTGTCTTTGTGAATATTTAAATAAAATGCTAGAATATTACGCGGCGAAGCACAATCTTAGTACAACTGCTCTTCATCGTCTTTCATAAAAAAAACATTTTGAATTATTATCTGTTCCATGTACTATAATTACTAGTAATTAGAAGAAGTTTGTACAAGAAACTCATAAGAAAACGTAAAATACTCGAAAGTTTCGCCCACCATTACAGTGCAGGTGTGATGGAAAATTTAATTTCACCCAATATTCAGTAAAATGAGCACCTGCATCAGTAATAAAGGCAAGCAGTGAGAATATTAGACGTTCCAAATTTAAATACGGCCAGAGAGTATTCTAGTTTAATTTTTAATGGGTACTCGAGTTTTTAAATAGACACGGTTCGCAATAAATGATACATTAGATGGCGGTAGGTATTGTTGAATAAAATTAATGCCTACTACTAAAGTTTGTAACATGCATGAAGAGAATTACCATAAATAAGTAGTTTACGAACGTAATACAGTGATAATTACGATTCTAATTAGCTATTATAAACAGCTGGTTCATATCGCTGACAAAACATTACAAAGACTGATATTTTGTAAACCACCAGTGCATGTCGCCTTTTTATTTTATTATATTTTAATGGTATTCGAACATGTAAATTAATTAAGAGGATTCTGTTAAAATAAGTACAAAGTTTTTGATAAGACTGCTCGATTTATAAACTTAATGGCTATAATATAATAAACTTAATAAATAATCTATGTTCACAAACCACACTGGCTGATGAGAGTGCTCTTATGCTATGTATTATGTCAATGAAACATCAAAAAACAAATTAAAAAGATTTCTTGAAAAAACCTCAAGTTTTATAAACATAAGATTTTTCCTAATTTTATGTTTTAGTTATTGGGAAGAATAAGCATATTTCCTTGATAAAATGTAACAAAACATTCTTGACAGTTATTGTAGATGTATCTTTTTTCTAGAAAAGTGCTGTCAAATGAGTAGCGTAAACTTATCGACTTGCAAGCCAGATATTTCTTACTGTCCACATGGACTTCAAAATAAACTACACGTAGATATACAACTTTGGAGGTCATGAAAAACATTGGTATAAATGAACACGTCTGTTTGCACTCATTTTCTGTTCAATACTTACAATTGAAATTGACACCTTCAAACATGAATATAGAGTTTAAGTGTTTAGTTAAAACATCATACTCTGTATAGAAAAAGAAGTATTGCGCCAAAAATTGAATTTTAATGCTAAACAATCGGCTACAATAGGTAATTGGAGTGCAATGAACTATGAACAGCTAAAAGTGCGTCGCGTTTTTGGAAACGAGTTCGTCCGTGTCAATTTGACTGTACTTTAAGACGAATAATAAAAGACAAAATTTGGAAGATGTAACAGCATCCTGGCCAGTCCTTTGACAGATACAGCTTTATATGATTTGTATACTGAATATTTAAGACTTATGTGAAGTAAAAAGCGGCTACGATGGAGCGACATAGTCAAAATTGTGACTAAGCTCCGTCAATAAAAATAAAAAAAAAACAAAATTTGCTGTACTATTTTTTACACTAACAAGATCATATTTGCATAATACATGTTAGAAGAAACGTATTGTAAACTTATAAATACCAGGGATAGGTAGGAACCATCGAAATTTCTAGCTATCTCTTCTAAAAACCTTTTAAGTCTTCTTCTTTTGATGAGATGGCAACCAATTAATAATAAAATATCAGCTATTTTTGCATTTAGTCTACAAGTCATCGTCGTGATAAAATTAATGATAAAAAATGTGGATAAAATGAAATAAGAACCGTCTTTGGAAACAAAAAAGAATAAAAAAACGATCTCCCGCCATTTATGTCATTGACCAGTATCTTTTGGACTGATATTGTGAATGACGTATACTCTGAAAATAAGATGTTATATTATTTGCCTATGGTTGGCAGTAACATTAAGCATACAAGGCTGTGTTTGCCACGCGCCATTTTTTTCTTTTCCCTTCGAACACTGGTTACTTATTTTGACATAAGGTTCAGTTGAGGTTTGCCAACATCTAGTTTAAATTCAGAATACTTTTTATTATTTTGTCAGAACATTCGTACACAATAGACTTGGGTTTATGACAATGCATAGCTTCGCGCATGAGCCATTTTAATTCGTAATTTTCTAGAATTACAAAATGTATTCTTTATGTTTAATTCGAGAACATAAAAATGTGTTCTACAACTTAATTGCGTCTACTGAATAATTATGCAAGTATTTACAATCGTAAATTTTATACGTAGTTATGTTTCATTGGTTAATTTGGCACTACATTAAACAGTGACTTAACGACACATGTATAATTTAAAATTCTCGCGAAATGTAGAGTTGCATGAAGTCATGCGATAAAATATCGTATGTTATATTCCTTCAGAGTAGATGAAAATAATTGTGTTTTATTTTACTCTTATATTCTTCCTATTTATTGCTTTAAGTTGAAATATTATGCCGTCGGCTGCAAAAGTAAAGCTTTTCACATCTAACGACGAACGTTATATATGCTCCGGTTTTAGAAATTTTCGGATTTTCAAGTAGCCTCAATTACTTATTAACCATTGGTGAACTTTGGTACATGAATTATTTATGCTCATTTGAGCGAAAAATTTTCACATTAAGTCTATCCGCTACCTTAGAATGCACATAAAGATGCTTGTCTATGGTCTATACGGCTATGGATTATCAATTACGTACGTACGTTTAAGACTTGTATCACAGATTTTGCGTTCAAAAAAATATTATTTAATCCATGTTAAAATACAGTTTGAGTGCTTGCAGACGCTTCGCGTTCGTGTTTAGTGTAGTTACATAGGTATCACTTATAGCTGAAAAGTGCTGTTACTACGCTTTTAATTAGGTAAAAAAAAGTCACGAAATTAATGTTTTAGAGGCTGAGCAACACAAGTATCAATCTTACTCCTTATTACATCAGCTATCTGCCAGTGAAAGTCCCGTCAGAGATGAGCCACAACAAACAGAGAGACAAATGTATATGTATGCATTTAGTAAAAAGCAGTTATTTTAATATTACAAACAGACATTTCAATTTTATTTATTTGTATCCCCAATATTTATTATTAAAGACAAAGAAGAACACTTTTATGTCTACCCTTCTCCTCCACGAACCCCGTGTGCAATACAATCGAGTCTATTACGTCTTGTTGTGTAAGTAATAAACTACAGAGCTACAGACGCTATACAGTAAAGTTTTTCTATCAAACCATTACAACATACATGTACGGAGTCATTACTTGTATTGTCTGGTTCATTATTGGGAAGGTTAATTCAAATCGTGCATGTAAACTATGACATGCTGGTACTACTATTAGACTCGATCTTTGTTGACAGGAAAATTGTATGCCATCAAAAAGGTATCTTGTAAAAAACCAAATCTCGCCACTCAGATCTTGAGAGGGAAAATATGTGAGATCCATGTAAAACCAAGTTATATCAATATTATATTATATGTATACAGGTGCACTGATTAATTCACTGCAAATATAAATAACGTAAGATGAAGAAAGAGAAGAGAAAATGTACTAATGTGATTACATTAGTACATTTTCTCTTGCTCAAAGCTCCTTGAAAAGCGTACAGTTGTGGGCTGCCAACCATCTACAAAAGTTTTAGTATAGTTTTATATGATTATATAAAACTATACTAAAACTTTTGTAGATGGTTGGCAGCCCACAACTGTACGCTTTTCAAGGAGCTTTCTGCCTCGTGCAACAAAATTGTGGAATGAACTGTCGCCTGTGGTTTTCCCAGACCAATGCGATCTTTAAGCCTTCAAGAACAGAGACGAAGAACACTTGTGACGCCTCTGCTGTTGCGGGTGTCCATGGGCGGCGGTAATCGCTTACCATCAAGCGATACGTCTGCTCGTTTGCCACCTATATCATAAAAAAAAATGGAATTTCAACATTATTTATGCAGTGGGTTAATCTAAAAAACTGGACCGAATATGGAGAATATTTTAGTTTTCACTTGATATATACCCTAAATACTACTTGTATTCTAAATTTGAAGCTTCCATGTCCGCTAGAAGTACCTTAGAGTTTTGATGATCAGTCAATAATTCGTTGAGTCAGTGACAAAATTAAGAAACTTTGAATTATACTGCGTTTATACCATGTCTGCTTGGTAACTGAAAATTTGGGCTTCTAGTTTTCATCTTCATATCGTCGTGCCGTTTTTTGTTTTTTTGTTTGCTCGGCTTGGCTGGGACACCAACGTGCCCCCAGATCTATTCAATGTATCAAAGCTTACGGTAGATAGTACTAGTCGATATAAACTATAAAATTCAGGAGTCATCAAACTGAACCTTGATTAGCCCTTCCAGCGGCCTTCTAGATTTAAATGTATTATATACTACACGGCTATTTTGCATCGGTATCTAATAGAGATTGATTGGCGCGCTTGTCATTAGTTCGACGTACAACTAAAATTTGTTGGATTATACCAACTCATAACGATATACGCTCATATGTTTCGAATACGTTTTGCATGCTCTCAAGGCTAGAATTTGCATGCATACTAAAGAGATACTATTTTTAAAGTAAATATATTTGCGGTTTTGACCTCTATTCACTGTGGGAACTAAAAAAAACCGTTGTGGTAATGAGATTTAAGCTGAATTATGGAATTACGTGACTTGCTTTTATGTAATAGGATTATTACTTCAAAAGTTATGTTATTTGTACTAGGTATACCTAATATTTAAACTAGCCTCACAGTGACTGCAAACAATTAACCGCAAATACGCGAGTGGTGTAAGTATCAATATGTACTAACCACGTGTAAAATATTTTTATTATTGTAAAGTGAATTGTAAAGTTTGCATATTTATGTACGTGTTCCGCTATAGAGATTATTCAAAGGCTTTGCTAAATATTCAAAGGAATCAACGTGGTCAAATATTTAATCACCAGTCAGTGGCGTGCTGCTTTTTTTGAAGTAGGTACCTGCTTAATGCGATATTTACCGGTTCCTGTTACAATCTAAAAGCTAAAAGTGTATAAATTGAATTGCTTACTTTTAACAAAAAAAATATATAAAGAAAACTTTACTTTTTGTTAAACTAAATTTAAAGAATCTTTTCATTTTTTAATGTCAAAATGGCGTGTGAATTAATGCATAAAGTAGATCGCACAAAGCCTTTACATAATAATTGATTACTATGTATTATTCTTTAGTAAAAATGTTATTTATATGTCTATGTATATATTTAACTCTATTTCAGGAGTGTAAATACATATATTTCAACTTGAAAATAAATTACTACAACTTACAAACGCTTACAATTTTGGCGCCAAAATGATCGATTTTTATTAGAAAACATACTAGTTAAGTATGTATTAGTATAAAGGAGTTGATGTTGAAGTTCATCTTTTTCTTCAAGTATTTATATAGTGGTACGACATTGTGAATTGCCAGCTCTATCCCATAAGCATGTAGAGTAAGTACTTAAAAAGAAAAAAACCAAAGAACATCTTATAACTGCGATCACGTTTTATTTGACGCATTAAAATTGTAGTTTTAAATGTTATTTAAGTAAAAACCGCTTACTACTGAAGGTATCTTCAAACCCTTCAACTTAATAAAGATTAATATATAAGGTGGAACTTTAAAGGTTCAACGCTTCGAATTGAGTTCAAGACAGTTAACTACCCTCGCCAGGATCCCGGGCTCGTCAATTGCTTAGAGGAGGGTTAGAGCAGGTCGATTACTTACCTGGGAGGGGTCCGGATGGCGTAAGAAAGCGGTTCCTGGATCCCTCCCTTCTCAGGCGCAGAGTGGCACACCGTGGTGGTTTAGTGGGTAGTCTGGCTGGTGTCAGCCAGGAGTCCCACACGAAGCGAAGCCCCTGTACCCGCAGGGGGGGAGCGAAGTGCGTAAAGGCATTCCACCACGTAAAAAAAAAAAAAAAAAAAAGGTCGATTACTTACACGTGCGCATTTAAGGACATCTGTCAAAATGTGGCTAAAATGAGGCGCCAGTTCGTATACATGGAGTTTTTGGTAATTACGATATTAAAAGATGACTTTATGATTTAGAACTATTATTTATCTTCTAAATTTAAGTATCAATAATCAGCTAAAAATCAATTTCTGTATTGCTTTGACATCTGAACCATGAATTGTCTGTATAAGAGTGTTACCTTTGCTGTTTAAATGTATGTTATTCAAAAAAAACATTGACACTTTAGCATTTAAGCAGCAGACAATGATATAATACCGTGGAGAGAACACTATAGCCCCAACGATTTGAGTAACAACTAAACAGATAAAATATTTAATATTATGGGATGTTTTTATAATGTTTATATTCAGTGAAAGTTTAAATGTGGGAGAGCCACTCTTCGGCACGAAAGGATCGTTCCGACCGGACCGGAGTGATTTCACGCCCTCATAGAAAATCGGTGTGAAGCAGCGCTTGTATTGTGTTTTACCGCGTTAGTAAGAATAACGAAGGCCTATATTCCCCCTCCCGCTCCCTCCTAAAGACCATGGGCGGTGGTAATCGTTTACCATGAAGCGATAGGTTAGCCCGTTTGTCCCTAATACATGAAAAAAAAAAGTAGTAAACGAGAAATAACAATGTACTATAGAGAATAACTACAAAAAATCTCGCAAAAACAAGCCGACGCATCTATTTCCCGCCAAGCCGACAACCTTTACACATACACAAACAGTCGCAATAGACAATATTTTCTAGCCACTTCTAAGATTAACAAGCGCACTTCGAAAATTGAGGTCGGTTTAGCAAGCGTACTATTTCGTCTCAAACTACCCGTGTATCGCTGCAAATTTTCGTCATGAATACTAAACTGTTTCGTGTTAAACGGCCGTCCTTTAAACAGTCGCGAATTACTGAATGCAGCTCACGAAACATTAACCAAGAAAGGAAGGATATTTATTATGTATAGATGGCTGCGATTGGCGGGGGCAGGAGGCTTGTCTCCCTTCACTTCGGCATTGAGTTCTGGCTGCAGGTATTTAAACCGCAGATCTTGTATCTTAAATGGTAATAGCAAAGTTTCTAACGACGAAACCTATAAAATTGAAGTGTCTGTTTGTAATTTCAAACTATCAGCTTTTCACTTTACACATATATTTACATAGAAAACATTATTTTTTTATTTCTTGTCTGTCGAGAGTAATCTCAGGAACGGTTGGTCCAATTTTGACGGGACTTTCACTAGATAGGTGATGTTTTAAAGCGTTAATTAGGCCGGTTTTACTTAAAAAAATAGGGTTAAGCGAAGACAAAATTAAAGCCGATGTCAACCAATTTAGAGTAACAAAAACCGTGGCTCAGCTAGTTATTAAAATAAAATCATATTTATTATAATCAGTTGAGTAGTTTGAGATGTTGAGTTGTAACAAACAAATATTATACCTACTTTATTTGTTTGTTATGACTCGATGTTAGCTAAGGTTTTATATTTAGACACACCGTATGCTTATTTACCATCTCAGATATCGTCAGTTATTAACAACTTTATGCACAGGTACGTCGACGGACTTAATACCTTAGTCAGTAAACTGCCATTGTAAAAATCCAGGAAATATTGAGGTTTTTTTATAATTCATGCTCTCGATTTTCGAATTTTTGGATAAATTTTAGAATAAAACTCTAATTCTGGAATGCATCTCGGTTTCTTTTGCACTCTTTTAGAATATATCCAAAAATAGTGTACTAGAAGTTTATGTCAATATCTCTTTATACTATCTACGTGTAACAAGTGGTAGATCATTATTAAAAAGAATTAATATGGCTGTCTATCCCATCACTATTCTAGGAACATGCCACAATCATCAAGTTCTAAGAACCAAGAGTGCCAATTACATAAACTGGCCACGAATGCTGGGTAAGCGTCGAGTTGAACTGCAACGATACCTAATAGCCATGCAGTGTCGGTTTGCAATGGATAAACGACCGAGCCAATCCACAATACCACTAAATTATTACGAATAGGTGAAAATATTGATAAAATCACACAAAAGATAAAGAAACTATGAAGAAAAGAAAGCATAAAATATTCAAATCAATTATTGTAGTGAATGTTATCTAAACACAAAGCGGTATAAGATTGGAAGCGGTATAAGATTGGAATATATTAGAATAGGTGAGATTATTATTATTAATTTATGGCTCAAAGTACCACGTATGTACGTACTATGGTACTTTGAACCGCTAGGAACAAACAGTAAAAATAGTCTTATCTACTTTACAGATCTGAAGTCAAAAAATAAAAACGAATGAATATTATTCTGTATTTCATTTTGGAACCGTTTCTTGGACTTATCTTTACCATGTATTGTTACTTTGATTTAAAATGCACGACAATTTGAGGTGTATGTATCTGTTCATAAGGATTAAGTTTTGAAAGATTGTTTTTAAATAGATGCACACATTTTTAACATAAAATAGATTAAAGTGTAATTAAAGAAAATAAAACAGCAACCCAATTTTTTTTTATTCTTTATTTTTAAGGAACTTTTACCCTATTAGGGTATGCCAGTCCCATAAGGCCTTAATTTAATCAAATAACAATTTAAATATTATATGCTAAACTGTACAATTTTATAGCCTTTATAGCTTTAAAAATTAAAAAGTACATTACACTTAAGAGATACTTGTTCATGCGTCGTTTACGAGCTGGACGTGTGATGCAACCGTAATTACTGTATGCGCAAGAGTTGAATTCGGACCGGTGTACAATGAGACACCATTGTTTACATCTCTCTCGCTGTATGGAGGGGCTATGGGGGCTTTATTGTTGCTATTGAATATCCATGTATAAATTTTTAATATAAGTGTTTTGTACGTTGAATGAAAACTAGTTGTTTGAGTAACAGGGGTCATGTGACGTCAGAGCACAGGATTAAATTAGGGCTGAAGTTAGCCGATCGTGTGTTGAACGTTTAATGTCTATGTCGTTTTTAATTTTTTTTTTTAATTACCATATATAGCAATAGTTCTGTTTATTAAAGTATACGAATGAAAGTCAATGTTCGTATGTTTGTGATGATATTTGGTAGGATGCTCTATAAAGCTCGCGAGGGTTCCTGATCCAAAAAATTATATTAGTTTTTTTTAATTTCTTATACTTAACAACTATATAACTAAATAAATATTTAAAGAACTTGCTGGAGATAATCTTGAGGGATCCATAGGCAGTGAACTGCGATAGGCTGATGAAGATTTACTCCTTAATAATGAGTGTTATTTTATCACTCGCGACAGTTTAATCATTTAGTCAATCTAAATTAATTTTATGAAGCTGAAACGTTTGTTTAGTTGAACCGCTAATCTCAGGAACAACTGCTTTAAATTGAATAAATCTCTAAAGTTGAAAATACTATATAACCGTTGTTATAAAGAAATATAAAGTTAAATAACGTAAATGGTTGGTTATTCTATTAGCCGAAGAAGGCAATACGTTTAATTTCTAAACGACAGATGCTTACTGCGCGAAGTAAGTTAAAGTTAACTCCAAAATCTATTTACGAACATTACGATAATCACAAATAGCTAATAAAAAAAGTGTTAATTATGTGAACACCGTCTAAACTCAAAGGTTCCAGTGTTTGACCTGTCATTTTACGGGAACTGCATTCCGTGACAGTTCATCTTACACTAGAAATGAACTGCTTGATTTATGCTACGTGTCTTAATTTATGGTCAATAAAAAACATTTCGAATCCAATTAATTATAGTCGGTATTCGAACACCAGTTTTTTTTCTGTAATTACGTAAACAGATCCGATCTTATCCCACACCGGCTTTAATGGCTACCATTTTATATAATTAGTAAACTAGTAGTAGTTACTATCAACAACACATAATGTCCCACGGCTGGTCTCTGGTCTCCTCTCATTTTTAATTGCCCAGGAGTAAGAACGAACGCCTTGCTGCTGGACAATTATTATGACTAAACGATTCTCAGATACAACGTTTTGTACAGCGATAGAAAACTGACAAGTTTGGCTAAGTCCTTTAAATGCCCCTTTTGTACTAAGGTTTTAATATTGTCAGTTTTGAATCGTCAAAAATTTAATTGGATTAAATCTCCGACCGAAAACCATCGCCTTGGAACGTAATTAATGATGGCCCAGCTAAATATGTTGGAGAATATGAGATATTACATGATCTAGTTTTAGTTATGGTAAGAAAGATGGTACTTCCTTAAGTCTAATCAGTCAATTAAATGGTTATTCCAAGGGGAATAACCATTTAATTCAGGTTCTAGTCATAGTATTCAAGGAAAAATAGGTTATCACAAGGTGCAACAAATGCATATTTGTGTATGTGCATGTCAGTGTAATACGTGCATAAAATGTGTGATTTGCTAAGAATAACAATCTGAGTGGGACTTCCGTCTAAATGTAACGAAACATTAGGAATCTATTTACACCTGACACCTCGTTCATTAAAATCGGTTCAGTAGTTACAGTGGAACATACATAGATTACCTAAATTATTACCCTTCCTTTTGGCTTCGATAAACGCCGTATATTAGTTTTCTGTTACGTTTTATCACACCGGTTCCGGTCAAGTCAGTCGACATGTGCTGAAGCCCATATGCCACGATTGCTACTACTTATTTGTGTTAATTAATAATATATGTATATTAGATTGTAATGCACACCTGCTACACATAGTCCAAAGATTAGTTAGAAAAAATGCCAGGCAGAAAGTGTACATAAATAAATAACTACAAATGTATGCTATTATCATTATCAGCCCGTTGCTGCCCACTGCACATAATAGGCTCCTCTCAAGGCACAAAACAGATACCAGTCTGTTGCCTTCAGTCCCCTGGAATGCGATACCTACTTTAAAAGCATACATAAATGTAGTTTCTGAAATATTCGATTAAAGGTTTATTAGTCCGTGTTGATCACAGTTTAGGCACGAATTCGCTAGATTCTTGCAAGTCTCCGGGACAGAAATAGAGTTAGCATAACAACTAATTAGCGGTACCCATTAGCTATACACAACGAGTACGCTTTTGAATTAAGCATTAGTGGAACGGGGATTAAGTTCACTGATCGATGTGGCTTCTGTGAATGATATATGTAATGTTATTATTGTCTTGGGACGAGTAGTTAGCTTGATGCTTGTTATTAGTCTTAAAATCAGATAGAAACATGTAGAGTACAAAATAAAGGACTTTTTTATGTTTGACCCTGCCAAAATGACTCCACTCTGCCTGATGGAAGGCATAAGAAAAATTCAAGAGTGGTTGTCACCATACTCATTGCGATAATGGAACAATGCCCACACTATGGCAACCTAGTGATGCCGGTGCATCATGCCGATGATGGGCTGCCGGTCTCGCACTCACCAATGAAACACGACAGCTCGAACGCTGTCATTTTACTTTGATCTTCTGTGCGAAGTAAGTAAAGAAAACCAATGGTAGGAAAGAGATATTGCCTATACCGATTTATGACCGCCAATTTTTAACAGTGCACTGCTAGAAGTATCCTTAGAAAGAAGGTCTTGGCAAGTTGTATCACGCTGGCCAGTATATTTGCAGTGATGTTTTCCTACGAAGTTTGGTCCCGTAGTCGGCTTTTACGAGACCCACTAAATGAATAGGAGTGATAATTGGTAACACTCCGTATTTTTAATATGTTACCTAACGATTTATTATCAATCATCAACAACGCGTAATGTCCCACTGCTGGGCTCGGGTCTCCTCTCAGGAGAGGGTTAAGACCATACGTCCCCATGCTGGCCGAGTGAGGGTTCGAGACGGGCAAGACAACATTGTGGCTACGTAATCTTGCCATTGGATGTTTTGAAGCCGCCCAAATGCCTCCAACTAAGCTTCACGACGAACGTTAACGTGACCTCCGAATCACGGAGACGTTCATGGTGTCATGCCAACAGCGGTCACCCATCCAGGTACTGACCGCACCGTCGTTGCTCATCCTCGGCGATTGTTTCTAATCACCGAGAGCGACTGGGCTATGAGCACACGATTTATAGGAAAGTGTAAACAATAAGCTCTTATATGTATAGAGACTGACTGACTGAAGAACTTATATGTATTAGAATTGAAAGACTTACACAAATAAGTTAATCAAAACAAAATAATCAATGAATTATGATCGAACTTTGACCACGAGAGACAACTTCAAATACTAACAAATAATTATTTGATAACCAGGCTTATGACATTTCAACCAACCTCGAACACAGCCAATAAGAAGAAAGGAATCGCTATAAAACAGTATCTTAAAACCGCTAATATTTCTTGAAGATAAAATTGTTTTTGTCTTGATATAACACAAACACACACTCAATTTTAAATACTAGTTGAGTACTTAGGGTTGTCAGGAAAAACGTATTTACTTATTTCTGCTATTTCATTGTTGATGTCTCAAGTGCCAATGAATGGAACATATCGCGAAGACGTGACCGGTTTTTTTCAAATTCAATCGTTTATTGCACTCCATAATGAATATAAAGGTATTAACTAACTTTTTAGAGGCAACAATCATGGACCCTGTTGGGCACGGCAAAGTGTAAAAGAGAAGGCGAACTATCAATTATCAACGGGTTGGCATAACGCACTGAAGTATACCGAATATACCAATCAATTAAAGAAACTACTTTTAGTATTTGAAGTTTTAAGATTGGTCAAATTATATTAATATGTAAATCAATAGTTGTGTTAGGACTTCGCTCCCATATAAACTGTTCCCAAGTCCTACAGGATATTTCCAAGGTGCCATTTGATTTGTTGGTCTTAGAATTTGGGCATGCTTACATTCCTCAATACATGCATGTAAACGATACGTCTGACTTACCTACCATTGTCTTCCCTCCTTATCTACCTGTCCTAATACATGCTTAATTATTATTAATGTCTATGGAATTAATGGCCATAGGCTTGCTCCACTACATTAGACTAAAACTGTAGATGACAAAAGGGGATTTAATTCGCCTATGCGCATTTATTATTATATGCAGGTGTGATATTATAATGCATATGACTTTATATAAGACCTCTTCTTAAAATTCTTCAAATCCGTACCTCATAATAATTATTTCCTATTATTTTTGTAGTTTGGTAACCCTAATTCATTGAAACAATTGTTTATCAAAATTCGTTCATCCATTTTTTTATTATCTCCTCACTGTTTAGTCTCGTGTAGTTTCTGTCTGGGATACAATGACGTCACATATTCCGTTGTTCTAGATTGGAAGTAGGTCGTCGGTGCTCCAGGAAGGAAAATATGAATCAGTGATAACAGCTTGGTAACAACCGAGCTGTTATCACTGATTCATATTTTCCTATAATATATAATAACAAAAATAAAAATTGTCTATTGAAACTTTTATTTACTTTTATTAGTTTCAATAGACAATTTTTATTTATTTTATTATAACGAAACACTATTACATAAAATGTTTACATTGACCGTGAAATATACTAATTAGCTTTACTGCGAATTTATTTTGAGATTCTAAAAAACGTAGCTTATATTGTGTTGGGCGTACATTGATAATTAGAAGTTTTAATAAGTGAATTCTTCCAATTCTATAAGTATTATAAAAATAAGCGTTGATTACTCTACGGTTTATTTTTTTTTATTGCTTATTACATTAGTTTTTGTATACAGCTTTATTTTAACTTTAATTGTTTATTAAAGCACAATATTTTCATAATTTTTTAATAAGTCGAGGTACTGTAAAGATCTTTTCGCCTATGTTCAGCAGTGAATTGCAATGGGCTGATGATAATGATGAAAGATCTTTTAGAACTAGACCTTTTATAAAATACAGTTCAATTCTAATACGAAGCAATAATGAGACTTGGTAAACACGGAGTTATATATATATAACTCAGTTTTTTCCATCTGAGAAGTGTGCCTATGTGACGTTCACAACAGAATTTTGAATAAAACCTGCTTACTTAAATCACAGGGTTTTCTAATCCCGCCTCGTTCAAAAACGTGCGTTTTATTTTTTACTGGCAATATTTTATTCTATTCGAAATTTAAATATCGTCACATCGTATGTCAGCTTGTCAGCCAGCATGAGAAGTTCTGCTTGAATTTGCATTAAATGAAGTCACAGTGGGGAACATCTGCATATATTTTACAATTGTTTTTATTGAATATATGTATGATGTTGCAATGTTTGTATGTATGTATGAAAGATTGTATGTATGTATGAAAGATTGTATTCACATTTCGTGTATGTATGAAGGAGAACATTTTAATTTAAAGGTCACTACACTTCATTCATCGATATTATATTTTATTCATGAATCAAGCAAGGACTTCAATTAAATGAATACAAATTCAATGAACTTCGTGTAGAGATTGATAATAATATAAGCTTTGTGTGCCTACTTGGTCTATATGTGAATTTATATTGCACCAGGTTTTTGTTTAAGTTACCGGCAATCTGTATAATTCGGTATTCTATACAATACCTAGGCAATGTATACAATGCCATGTATGGCAATGTATATAATGCCTAGAACTTGTAAGTAATGTGCGAAATATAATTTATTTTATACTTTGCCTAGGTATTCTGTACAATGCCTAATGCGCAGCCGGTATTGTGCTATCTATAGGAACAGGACAAAAGTAATCCACTCAGGCTCATTTAATCCAAATGATTTAATTACAACACAGGGAATGGTCACTGTTCTAACCTAACCTAAACCTAGATGATTCTGAATAAGAAAATAAATTGATTTAAAGCAAACAGAACACGTTTCCTACGTTCGTCATTTTTTACGTATGTAAGTAGCTACATCAAATTAATAAATACACACCATAATCTATTATTTTTACACATAACCGGTGGATCAGTAGGTATTCTGTACTATCTCTAGGAGTTGTAAGCCTAGGCAAAATATGTAATGGAAAATAATATTCGTAATGTTTCATACATTGCGTGGGCGCCCCAGGTATTGTATACATTACCAAGGTATTGTATAGAATAACTGAATTATACAGATTGACGGTAAAATTTACATGCTTAGTCGTTTTTTTATATTTAATTTAGTCATTATCAATAGTCCAGTACTAGACATCAGACACTCCTTAAAAAGGAATTTTAAGCCTATTTTAGCACACTGATCAAACGGATTGATAGGTATAGGGGTGGTTTCAAGTTTTTCTGCTCGGTGCAATGATACTGTCTGCATAGTATGTTTTCTTATAACGCGTGGATTGAATCGGGGTTGTAACACTTTGTATTCTTAATCTGTCGCCACACGGATGCGTTATTTATCTCACCATTGGGTTTTTTGTTTTTCTATCTCTAATAAATCAAGTTTTAGTTAGTTACTAGAATCTGTTAACCGAATATCTTATCAATTTTATCACATAGATGCGTCCAAAAATATTATTTGTTTTTATATTGGCTAAAATAAGACGTCGTAATAAATTAAACCGCACATCTTCTCGGCTTTAACTTGGCTAGATTTGGCGTAGTGAGGGTAAGATCGCGCATAGTACACTTAATGCAACAAATCAAAACAAATAAAATCGAAGTGTAGTCGACAGACGCTCCAATCGCTTGCTCGGAACGGTGCTACAACAACATTCTGTGAACCAAAGGGACCTATAAAACTACTTCTGCGCATCTAACGAATCTGGCCAAGTTACGTGCCGGTCTCTATAACATAGGGAATTATTATTCCCTATGTTATAGAGAACGAAAGAAAAAGAAAAGAACCCGAGAAAAGAACCCGAGCGAAGTCGCTGCAGGTTGTTAGTTGGTACATAAATATCACAGAATGATACTTAAACACTTCCCAAAAGATAAAATAAATGTTTACGAAATATTTTCGTAAAAATTTGAAATAAAATAGTTTATATATTTTCTTTATTAAATTTAAATATTTGAGTTTATTAAAATAAGCTAATATAAATGTGTATACTTTTTACGATTTTAATATTTATCAAACCATATTAGACTGCGAATATGAGGAAATTCCTGTAGTATTTACATCCGCCTATATTAATATGTTGAGTAAAGACATCCTTTTTTCAATCAAGTGCCCAAAAAAATATAAATTGAAAACTTAAAGGCTACGTTACAAAAATAATATAAAATATTTCAAGGAATGTGTTTTATTTTTTTCTGTATGTGTTAAGTAAGTATATCACATTGTATGAGTACGTCTTATTTTATGAATGAACTTTGGTATCACACATGTTTACGTTCAACTTGATATTTTGATAGCATTGTGTAATAATTATCATACCTAATATATAGAAATCGCATAAAATAAGGTGAGATCTCTGAATAGACTCGTATTAGTTTTCAGATAGTCATCGTACTGATGTGGTTCTTTGTGACGTTAAAAAAAAACAGTGGCGATTTTGTCTATGTATATAGCCTATGGTTTCGGTCACAACATTCAAAATAGCGAGTATGCGAAATATGTACTTTAATATGTATGTGTACATAAATATTTAGTAAAACAAAATGGTGTAAAATAGGCTGTAGGCACATTTCTAGTAGGTAGGTAGCTTGTAAAATAAAAAAATGAACGTAATTTAGATGGTTTTTAAGAATCAGAGTTTGAATAAAATAGCGGCAAACTAGACGTCATATTATTTATTATTATTTCCAATAAGATTCTTACTACACTCTGTGATAGTTTTCTTCCCATTGTTTAAAAGATGTAAGCCCATTGGAGGCGTCATAAATATCTAATATCTGTAGGTATCAGTCCGTACAAAGAAGAGAAAACCTTAAATACAACCGCATGTACGGTGTGACTTAAATGTTTAAATATTGACATACCTGTTTTCTTTTCAAGGGCTGGCTGGGCTGTTTGATGACGACTGGCGCCAACGCGGGCGTTTCCCGCGCGGCGAGGTCGTCCAGCAGCGCCGTACATTTCTCCTTGTCCTGCTCTTCTTCGGCCACCAGCAGAAAGCGGCGCCACCTTGACGAGTCGAAGCCCCAGTGGCACGTGCGGTGCTCCGTGCCGTGCGAGTGGCATACGAACCGGCGCGGCGTGTACAACATACGACATTCCAAGCACTGCACTAGGTTCTGGTCGGGCGCGCAAACGCCGCGCCCACCTCCGAAGCACTCGTGGTATACGCGGAAGCCCGATAGTTTGTGCGGGCGCAAGGCCGTCGGGCCGTGCAGGAGCGCCGCGCACAACCGTTCCGCATCCGTTTGCGTGATTAGCCCGCACGACGGCGCCGACTTGGGCAGCACTCCAGTCGACTTGAGCTCGTGCAATTGCTCCGGGGTGCACCGCGAACAGTATATCTGCAGATCGTCGCAAACGCGGTTGATCTGCTCCAGAGTAAAGTCGGTTAGCACAGACGTGAGTATCTGCGGCAGGCACAGCCTCCTTTCGCCTCCTACGCTGAAGCAAGAGATGGGTTCGCCTTCGAGAAGAGTTTCGCCGCGCTCGCCGAGCACCGTGTCGGCAGCCAACAGGATCGGCGGCGCGGTGGGTGGCGGTGGCGGTGGCGGCGCCTCGCCGAGCGGTTTGGCGCGCCCGCTCCCAGGGCCCTGGAGGCTGCGCGGGGCGCTCGCCTGGTATGTCTTCAGCACGGAGGTGATGTGCGGCGTCACTACATCCATGTTCGATCACCCCCACTGTAGCTGCGGCTCGGCAGGCGCATGTCACGAGCGAGCCTACGCGCCTGCACGCACGACGCGCTCCGGTCGCGACCGAAACATGTCTGCTGAGCCGAGTAGAGTATGCCGTCGCGACGGCCCGGCCGAACGCGCACCGCTAACTGCCGGCTTCTCCGCCCCGGTGCCGCACGCAACCCGTGCAAAAAATACGCAAATAACCTCCGTGTCACACTGGATTAATACAATTTTTGGCACAATAATGATACTGCACACACTGTAGGCACTAACTGAAAAACATAGGCTTCAATTTCAGCCGCATACACCTTATAGCATAGGAACAAAATAGTACGTAATAGATGCGGACGCGTGAGACTGGGGCGTAGATTCCGGCGACCGGCCGCAGTCAAAGCAGCAGACGGATGGCTCGGCTACTGGAGAGTCTAGCCGGCGCCCCGCGACCCGCGCCCGCACCGCTGTCGAGTCACGTGACCGACCTTCCCGTCAAAATATCCAGAATGGCGGCGCGAACTGCGGACCGCCTCCTCATAGAATAAATACCACAGACTTGGAGTTAGGTTTTCACAAATATTACTTTAGTTGTTTGTATGGTTTATTACACAATCGTAATTTCGATCATTTTAATACAGTTAAGAAACATACAATCATATTGAATTTGCTTGTATTAATCTGAAGATTTTCATGAACCACTTTTACGCATACTTGCTATACTATCCTAACAGATCACACGCACGGCGTGAGATCTATGACTACACTCTCTTTTAGTAACTAGATTACGGATTCAAACGAATAGGCATGATGACTAATTTTGAAAAACCGTTTTACGATGTTCGGAAGTATCTCTTAGTGCGAAAAAGAATCATATTTGTATAAAAAATAAGGTTTTGGTAGGAAAAAATGTGATATAAAGTTTAAGTTTAAAATTCATGCCAAAACGCTCGGTGCTGTCATGACATCACCTCTTCGACGTGATGTCACACCATTTGTCAACCAATTGTCAGGCACTTCAAGACAGTAAAGTAATCGTCGATTATATCAGATAAAAATAACGCTTACAGTAACGTGAAGTAACTTGCTCTGATTGATGTTCAACTTAAATTGGGGATTGCTATATTTTGTAGTTTGGTTAATTAATTATTATTTTCACTCTAAATATGAAAATAAATACTAATAATTATAATAATACTACTACTATTTTTATGATCCATGAACCCCATTTCATCAGATAAATACTTAACTTTAGTGGTTCTTGGTTACTGTCATTATGCCTATTGCATTGCAAATTGTATTTCTAAAAATATATGTACATAATATAGACAAAAGATAGATCACACCCAGACAGAGAAAAAAAATCATCGTGTTATTTCATAATTCCTTATCCTGAGTGGGAATCGAGCCCACGAATAAAATAAAACATTCAAAATATAATTGATCTTGGTTGAAATTTGTCATTCGTGTGACGTCAACATCAGATAGAAACAATTATCGAAGTGTCACATTATTGTAGCCATCCCTCGGCTCCATTTTCTTTTTTTATTATTTTTCCCATATTTTTAAACTTCTCAGTAACCCAATGCTTATGTTATCATTCGGTTGACGATAGTAGTATACAGAAAAATCTTCAAACTTTCACTCATCTCTTTTAAACTTAAATAGCAATTTTGGCTCATATAATACACCATATTTAGGACTAGATCTGTGTAAAAATGTGGAAATCATTGTGATAGGATATTCCCGGTACATTAAACGTTTTCTCATAAAGTTTGAATTCCAATTAACCTCAGTGAAAGAAAATAAATTTTACCATTATTAGAAATGAAAAATCACTTGAAATTAGAGGAAGAAATTGTAAATTTACAATGAAATATTAATAACACATACGACAATGCGCTAGTTAAATTGTTATTAGGGGTTTAGTGAACTTTTGAATACTAGATACGACTTTATATGAATTAGTTGGCAACAATGTATGAACTGTGCAGCACCTATTACTTAAAATGGGTACAGTTATGAGGCATTACTTGGAGAAAAAAATTTATTGTCTTTGAACTTCGACAAAAGAAACATACTTTTTACTGATTATGAATTGTAGTGTGTATCTCTAAATAGAAGAAGGCTATTTTAGTTCAATTTGTAACACTTAGAACA
The DNA here is from genome assembly GCA_003709505.1 of Hyphantria cunea. Lineage (NCBI taxonomy): Eukaryota > Metazoa > Arthropoda > Insecta > Lepidoptera > Erebidae > Hyphantria > Hyphantria cunea. The sequence goes on from PKRV01000318.1 coordinate 2,999,670, forward strand.
TTTCCTTTCAGCTTTTAAAGAAATAAATTCCAAAGTTAAAAAAAAGTTTCGTAACTTTGAACTTCTCAAGAAGAAATCATTTTATCTACTTCCTAAAGTGTCGACGTTCTATATTTTTAATTTACTCTTTGTGATCGCGACACGCGCGGGGTAAGCAAGGGGAGTGGGAGCACCACCGGCGGCCGCGGGGAGGGCGGGGCAGCTGCGTCTACTCAGCTCGCTCACAGAGCTCCGTGAAAACTGCTTTTATCACTACAAATATCCACATTCTAAATACACTCTTATTTTGTGTTAGATAGAGTTCTTTTTCAAAACTTAATTATAAACTTTTGTTGTAAATCATGTAAACGACAATGAAAATGAAGCTTTATTTTGTAGGTATAAAGATCAATTCGATAAGAAATTTATTTTAAAGCATATATTACAAAAGAAAATAAATATTCGCTCATAGCTTATTTGGGATTTTGTTTAAAATGTTACTTATTACATTGGCTTAATACATTTAAATAACGGAAGTGTTGCTATGTTAGGAAGACGCTAGTTGCCATGCTGTAATATTCCTATTGTTAACAGACAATGCACACAAAAAAACTTGAAACAGAGGTCAATTGAGATTGAGAGTCTAGAAAAAAATATCGGTCCAGTGCGAGTCGGATGTATTAAAAACGGCAAAAAATCAGGTTTGTTGTATGAGAGCCCATGTTGAATATTAATTTAATTCTTTTTTTAGTATTTGTTCTAATAGCGGCAATATGAATACATCTGTGTGAATTACACATGCCTAGCTATTACGGTTCAGTGAGCCTGGGATCCATAGGGTCCTGTTATTATGGTTTGGATACGAACTCTCATCTTGTAATTTTATTTTATGAATGAAAGGTATCCTATAACCTAAGTTATGGTCCTAAAAAGGCTTTCCTACTTATGTCAATACGGATGACCAATTTATTTTTGTAATTATTTTTATTTCAAAACATCATAAATATTGTTGGAGCCCGTTTCATAAAAATGGAAGAGTTTTCGAGATTCAGATTATATGTACGATCGACAAACTCAAATCATAGCCCATTTTGGCGGTAAATCGTATGAAACTGTCAAAATGTAGTGATGAAGTGTAGTTTACCGCACTAAAAAAAAATTTATTTTAATAATAATACTTTGAATAAATGTTCTTTGTAATTAACTATAACCCAGAAGAAATGCTTTTTTGGATAGTGCAACAGATAATACTCTGTGTATTTTTTTTTTTTTATATTTCAGATATTAAACACACAACGCCATCTAGTCCCAAGCTAAGCAGAGCTTGTGTAATGGTTGTTAGACTACTGATATAAATACATATATACTTCTTTTGTAAATACATATACACACACANATATATATATATATATATATATATATATATACTCAAGCAGCAGACCACAGCAGTTGCATACGCTACCACTGCGCCACCGAGGCAGTCTATCTATTAATTTTTTTTTCTTTTAAATGACAACTCCCGCGTTAGGAATATAAATTCCTGTGTCGCGGGGATCTTTACAAACATATATGAAACGGACACAAAGTACACCCAGACTTAGAACAACAATTTATGGATCACATAAAGTGTTGTCCCATGTAGGATTTCAACCCACAGCACTTGGCGCAGTAGGAAGCGGTGTGGCGACCACTGAAACCACTAGGCCAACCGTGTAGTCGATAAATGATAGATAACAAGAACGTTATTATGGAAAGGCATATTAACACAAATGTCGAGCTAATTGTTTTTGAATGCCTATGGGAAAATAAGCTTATGGTGCGTCACGGTTCAAATTTGTTGATAGGACATATTATATTGCTCGTTTAAAGGCATTAGATAGATAAGAAACGGCGCCCACGGTATCGTTGATATAAGGGCATAGGTGATGTGCTTGCTTGAACCCTAAGCCTAAGACACGCCCCTCTCGTATCTTTTTGCTTTTTCTTTGTTGACGGAGTGGAAAATCCCTACGGATCTCCGGTTCCCTGGGAACTGAGGAGCCAGGTGATTCAACTAAAAGCTACACCGACGGCCGGTCTCATGCGCCCTGCTCTGAGGAGGACCCGGACCATATTATTTTATTTCGGCAGCGCCTCTGGTGTTGCGAGTGCCCATCAGTGGCGGTAAGCACTTACCATCAGGCGATGCCTCTACTCGCTTCGTAATCCATGAAAAAAAATTGACGTTTTAATTCATATATATCTATTAGATGGGCTATGAGGAACTGTTATAATAATGTAAATAAAATAATACTGATAAAGGTATTAAGATAATAGCGATACGTGGAGACATCTATTGAGGAAGTTTATCAAGGAAATCACTAGTAAAATATGTATAAATATAACATTTTATATACTTATTGTACATACCAACTAAAGATATGTATGTATAAATAAGACGCAACCTCGTCTGCGTCTTATTTATGCCCGTAGCACGGAACATTGTGATAAAAATTATTTACCACAAGCTGAGCCCCGCGGTAATGGTTTTAACCGCGAGTAAGGCTGCGGAGGGAAGTTAGTCTTAAAAAAGGAGCCCAAGTTAATACTTACATCGTTAGCTATCTGCCAGTGAAAATTCCCTTGAAGTTCCTTCAACTAAACAGCCAAACTGTTCAGCTTCGCCTGCGGCTACGCCCGCCTTTATGTCGGTTATTGCGGCCTGTGTTATTCTAATATATATACTATATCACGGTAAAGTTTCATTAAAATCCATGCATTAGTTTTTACGTGAAAGAGTAACAAACATCCATCCATACTTACAAACTTTGGCGTTTATAATATTAATAGTATTCCCGCGTTGTTACCCGCGGTTTATTATAAAATTAAGTTACTCCTTACTACATCAGCTATCGGCCAGTGAAAATCCCGTCAGAATCGGTAAGACCGTTCCAGTATTTTGCCGGAATAAACAGATAGACAGCAAAAATTGTAAAAAAAAATGTTTTGGTAAAACATACAACTGCATTTAGTAAAAACAAACAGACAATTAATAATACAAACAGACACTCCAATTTTATTTATTTGTTTAGATTTGTAGAATCACAAGTCGAATGACTTAGTGACTTGTAAAAGGAACTGCTGAATCAAAAGACGGGGTGTGAATTCCACTCAGTTCAAACATTTGTGTGCATGAACATGGAGCAGAAAAAGAAAAATTGAAAAGTTTTAATTCAATAGATTAATGAGAGTTATCATTAGAGTGATTAACGGTTAACACGTGGGTCACCAAAACAAAGTATATGTAGAGTTAGTGATGCGATCGTTTTATTCGCGCGATCAGTCAAAAAATCATTTTTTAACCAATTTAAACGTTTTCCAGATGTTACGTTTTAAGAGAAATTAAAAATAAGTTTTATGATTACGATTTACCAGTAAAATGCGCACAAAATGCTATAGTCATATTTCAGAATTTCTTCTCTTTTATTTGCAGTATTGTTTGAAAACACCTTACGTTATTTTCACATAATTGTTAACAGAGACATCTAGTTTACTTCATTGGAAGAAGGATTCAAAGCAAAAGCAACACAGAAACATAACACTGAGGTGTACAATTAGTTTTGGTGGCATTTGCTAGATGTCGCAGTGAGACATTGATTTTGTTTTATTTGATTTCAGAACTAGCCACAAAAGTTAAAAAAACAGGTAAAGGTAGCTTAAGTTACTCGATGTTATTAGAACTTCCTATTGATCAAAGGGTTTTTAAAAGCCGTTAAAACTGACAAAAAAAGCAACTAGTAAAAACTAGAAATTAACTAGGACATATTTTTCTTTTTTTGTAAAAAAATCCGAAAAAACTTATGTGACTTAACAGAGATTGTTTTATTGGTCGCGGACACAGAATTTTTCTTATTGGAAATGCCTAGAAACGATGATTATATAAATGCGATTATCCATCACTTCACTATTGCCAATTAGAATGTTACTTTCGGTTAAAAGACGTTGAAAGCCAAATTGCAGTTTTTCTATTTATACGTTGTTAGCTTTTAATATATAAATTTTAAATCGATTTTGATTTATTTATGTCAGGATTTTAAATCTTGATAAAAGTATTTTACTACTTAAAACGGAACGCAATCGTAATTGTCATGTCATTGATTTGTTTCGCCTGACTTCGTTTCTTTCTGATTCTGTCTTTTTCATCTATTAGCTAAATGATTTACCCGAAATCATTTTCTACCATTATCCTGTAAACTATTAGGCGTCCAGCCTCTGTTTGTGTTAGTATGATAAATTGACTACATAACAAGTCTGCTTCCAATCAGTCAGTCATTTTGCTCTTTATTGATAAAAAGTGTAGTATTATCCTGGGTGGAACTTCCGTTGTTTATTAACTCTTTTGTGTTACGTTTACAGAGTTTGATGGATCCTTGGGGCAGTGAAGTTGAAAATTCAGATTTTGTCCCAGAATTCGAAGATAACTTCAAACCAACGCACGAATACGAGAAACTCTCTGATTCGGAACAATATCTCGCCGTTTTAGGTAATGAATTATTGGTATTTATAAATATAAAGTTTTTTTTTGTTTTAGATATGGCAATCTGTGCCGATGTCGACAATTCTGCCAATGACATATGAATGTAAGAGATTACTGTGTTAAAAAAAATACAAAGATAGCAAAGTGAAATATAAAATTTTTAATGACTTGATAAGTAGCTGTCAGTGATTGTTTAGTCACGTGATCTGTGGTGAATTACGAAATGTGCGGTAGCGGTTTTCTTGAGGGACATTCATTGTACGCCGCACGTATTCTAGAAACGGCTTCCGTGGAGTAAACTGCCCTAGCTTAGTAATATCTTTATTAATGTATCATAGTATTTTTATTATATTACCTTTCACTGATAATAAAAATATTTTTTTGTTGCTCACAGAACGCAAACTCAAGGCAATCAGAAAGAAGAACAAGGTCGTTGAGAATCTCGCAGCTTATCGTGCCGATTGCATTCACCGGTTGATGCGAGAAGGCTGCGACTTAGATCCTGTGATAGGTGATACTGAAGACGAGAAGCTTCTGCAGGACGAGCAAGAATAACTTCATTTACTATAAGACTATTTAGTAAGTAGCCATGGCCTCATCATCATTCTCTCATATTGATCTCTCAGGGCCTACGTTTGTTGTACTCACAGGGGCTTCCCAAGGTATTGGGCGAGCAATTGCAATTGAGATATCCAAGGTCCTAGGGCCGAAATCCTTAATGCTCCTACTGGCTCGTAACAAAGAGGAACTGGCAAAAACAACAGACCAATGCAAACAAGCTAATGTGACAGCCATTTATGAGTCTATGGATTTGTCTAAAGCATCTTCTAAAGAGATGTATGACGTCATTGACCATGCTCTAAAGGGCCATAAAGTCACAGACTTTGCAACTGTCATGATTTTCCATAATGTTGGTTCTCTTGGTAACTTAGCGATACCAACTGAATGTATGGAGGATGTGGATGAAATGAGGCAATACTATGATCTGAATGTATTTAATGTTATCAAACTAAATACTCAGTTTCTCAAGGTTTTTAAAGATGTTGAAGACAGAGTGGTTATTGTTAACATAACTTCGTTATGTGCTATCAAAGCTATGAGCGGCATGGCTAGCTATTGTAGTGGCAAAGCTGCAAGAGAAATGTACTTCAAGGTACTTGCTGAGGAGAAGAAGCACATTAAGGTGCTGAATTACTCTCCGGGGCCGGTAGAAACTTCTATGATTGATTATGTGTTGGCTGAAACAGTTAATGCCAATTTAAGGGATGTGTTCCTTTCATTCAAGATGCAAGGGACTTTGCTGAAGCCAGAGGTAACGGCTAAGAAATGTCTGACAGTACTGCAGCAGGGCAAATTTGGTCCTGGCGACCATGTTGACTATTTTGATTCTGAGTAGTAGACTTAGATATGATAGTAGCTTTCTTACTCAAAATTTTCTAAATTATGAATGGTTACGTCTGTTCTGTAAGCTGTTGTCGAAATTTCTGAATCTCTGTTTTATCTCAACTTGAAGTAGATAATGAAACTATATACCCATTATGGTATTTTCCTATTTCTATCTTCTGTTTTTTTATGGAATTGGATGTTGTTTTTTGGGTGGCTTAAAACGGAATAGTAGTTATTGTATTGACTTACCCACTGCGACTGTATTCCAGATGGCACTTAAATAATCTACAAGGTATAAGAATTATTATTTCATCATTACACAATTATTTGTTAAATGTGCAACTCAAAATGTTTCTAAACCGCTCCTAATAATATTATAATATTGCTATAGAAAGTTTGAATAAATAATAGGAATGAAATAGTTATACAACACAAATAGGTGTCCTAAGTCATTACAAATTAATGTAAACCTCAGGGCTGCCATGTAGATGTTCTTTTAACTTTATATTTTAATTCATTTTACATTTTTTATATCACAATGGTATGAGTGGGAAAGAATTATGGGGTGTTACACATCTAATTCCATAAAAAGGCAAGAAGCCTTATTAAAACTTAAATTATATTTTGTATACGGAAATAACAGTAGAAGTTTTTTTGAACTTAAAACTGCTCATTGGATAACTACTCGAAATATGGTCTATTAAAAATCAAAATTAGTATATTTAAATGTTGATTGATGTATGTACTCGTATGTGTGTAATAACTGTACAAGTACTCGATTTATTTTTATTGCTGGTCATACACTAAAAATGATTTGGTTTAGAACGAAAAGAGGTTAGGTCACCACTCGATGTTTTTTTTTCTATGGGATTTACATAGAAGATGTACATTATTATGTATTTTCCATTTTTTTTTATATATATAATCATCGTCATCATATGAAGATATGTAAGAAAAGTTATTTTTAATTGTTCTCTCTGTGCCAAATGTTAGAAACCTGTCAAAATGACAAAGAGTTTTGGTCTAAAAAAAAAAAATGCTTTGTTCTTACAAAGCATTTTTTTTTTTTAGACCAAGTGGCTGAGCTGTAAATTCCTTTTAAGAATGTTATAATTTGTAGGCTTGGACAACAATAAAAAGGTACAGCTACTGATGGGTGATTGATTCAATTCTAGTGATGACCTAACTCATAAGAAAATTGTTATTTGTTAGTTAAATAATATATATTTTTGTTTAAAAAATTAATATACATGTGTTAATGTTTTTATACAAATACTTAAATAGTTATTTATTTTGTATTTTTCCCTAGGCTAATGTGTGCCAATGCTTAAAATATAAAATTTACGCATTTCTATTATCTCTAGAAGCTGTTTTACAGACTGTTCTCAGAATACAACAATAGTGCGTAAATATTGGCAGATAAATTTAGGCAACGGTCTCATTGCAGGCGATATGAAAGCTAAGAAACCTTCGCCTGCTGTAAGGGAGCAGCTGTTGTGTTATTTACCGTTGAAAGTTTTAACATTATTTTCAAGGACATCTCGCTACTCGCTGCTAGTAGGACCATTGCCTAATTTTTACATCTTAGTATGACCAGCAAGCGCTTGAGAATGGATAAACAAATAAATATATTACTTAAACATTCCATGACGTAACATGTATGGTTAGTCTATGAATGCAATTCATATTAACAATAAACGCTTGAATTTGAACTTGTTTTTGTTACCCTCACCTTGTACTGTTTAGTTCGTGATAATATGAGTTACATTCATTATTTATTTTTAGTTTCCATCCATTTATATTATAACGACCTATTGCTAGACCTCTTAAGTGTTTAGACTTCTTACAAGAAAAATAATCATTTTTTTAGTTAAACGATCATATCTATCTATCTATAGGTAATCTGTCCCCCTTTAGGTAAGTTTACTGTCGCATCTACTGTCGTATTTATTGGGTCGTATTTTGTATTGACCACGTGACTTAGCGTTGAGAGACATCCCCATACATTTGTTAGTTTTCGATTATTGTTTACGTTTGTATGCACCTTGACTAGAGGGGCTATCATTCAGGTTCAATTACCAGTTTTAGGAAAAATATTTTAAAAGTAGTGAAAAATAGCAGTTGAGTTCTTGTTATATTTACACATGAATGTGGATGGAGCAAAAGACATGTGTCAGGATTGTAGTGAGTGGGGCTCGATTGTCTCAGCCTACGCCTCTGAGGAATAGGCGTGATTCTATATATGTATCTGTAACATTTAAAGATAACTGACCAAAAATGGTTTTAAAGTACCAATCCTTGGTTTTAAAGTAATAAGTTTTACATAAATATCCCATATAACGCTACAAAATTAATAGAGCGGTTTTTTCCATGGTTCAACACCAAACTATTATATATAAAAGTAAAGAAAATTAAAAAAAATCTAACCCGACTTAGTAATAACTTTGATGATATCTATATAGCCTTTGTCACCAGGCCATTATTACGAATCTGTTGACACCTCATCCATTTAGTGATTTGACTGCCTTGTTGGCACAGTGGTAGCGTATGCGACTGCTGAGCTCGAGATCTCGGGTTCGATTCCCGGGTCGGATCAAATCTTTGTATGACTTACAAATATTTGTTTCAGAGCTTGGGTGTTTTCTAAGTATCATGTATATTTCCAAAAAAAGTATGTATGTATTTATATCAGTTGTCTAGTACCCCATAACACTAGCTCTGCTTAGCTTGGGACTAGAAGGCGTTGTGTGTTAGCTGTCCGAAATATTAATTATTATTATATATAGTTAGGCGCCATAGAGGGACATACAAACATAAGTTTATAGACTGCCAGAAATGATGCCAGGCCACTCTCCCACAGAAGATCAACGTAAAATGTCAGCATTCGTACTGTCGTGTTTCGTTGGTGAGTGCGAGACCGGTGATCCAATGATGTAGAAGCATTACTAGGCCACCACAGTGCGGGTCACCACGCTGAATTGTTGCATTATCTGCATTCGCTATGAGTATGGTGACCACCACTCTTGAATTCTGTTTATGCTTTCTATTAGTCAGATACATAAAGAAAACTATTACCCTTCATTTCGACTTCTTTGTAGTCAGGTAAAAACATACATTTCCCTCTCCCATGTTAGTCAACCTTCTCATTTAGTTTCATAAATCCTATTTAAAAATTTGATAATGATTTACAATAACAGAAACGATGGTGTAATGTAATCCAACGACCTTTTATTGCACAATTATTTGTCAGCAATTTGTGGTAGATATATTAATCAACATAATTGAAAACATTCATGTTTTATGTACAGGTTTTGTCACATTATAAACTAGCTACTTAAGCTATTTAGGTAGTAGTGATTGTCCAAAGGTCGAAATTCCTCTGTAAATCATTATATTTATGACAACAAAGTTACTATTGTTGAAAAGTAACACTTACATTTTTGTTTGATAACAAGATAATAATAATAAATATTTTGGACATCTTACACCCAACGCCATCTAGTCTCAAGCTAAAGTCTAAAGTAAGTTTTTTTATTAATTACCTATTTATTTATAACTTAACTAGCTGAGCCTCGCGGCATTACCCGCGTTCGCTACTGTAACAGCGGGCAACGCCGCGGGACTAAGCTAGTTTATACATATAAACCTTCCTCTTCCATCAATCTAACTATTAAAAAATTCGCATCAAAATCCGTCGTGTGGTTTTCAAGATTTAAGCATACATAGGGATATAGGGACAGAGAGAGCGACTTTGTTTTATACTATGTAGTGATGCCTTAGGGCATTCTCTACCAGTCGACCTTTGACTGATTGGGACGTATGTATAATGCGGTAGTTGTAAAGAAAAATGCAATAATGTACTTAATCCATACTAATTATAAATTCTAAAGTAACTTTGTCCTACTGTTACTCTTTCACGTCTAAACCGCCGCACCGATTTCGATATAATTTGGTATAAAGATCCTTTGCAAGAAATTCTTGAGACAAGACTAGGCTACTCTTTACCGGGAAAACTGACATACACGCGGGCAGAGCCCCAGATAAGAGCTAGTAAAAGACAAATCTACATAAGATAAAATATAACTATCTAAATATTCATTTCAGCAATACTGCATGCATTTGTCAACAAAACTACAACAACGTTGATAAAAATGAATGTCGATAGTGCGCGCTTGACCAAGAATATTATTATACCTACTGTACAACAAATTATTACAATTATTGTGCAATAAAACATCGTTGACTTTACATTACGCAATCGGTTCTAATATTGTAGATTGTTATCTCATCGTAACACAGAAGTGAACAAACAACAATTAATTTTGGTTGTGTTAAATTACATTACTTCTTATCTAACGGGATTCACATACGACCAGGGCTTTCTTTCTTTTTCTTTATCATTATAAATAAGGTCATTATTAACATTCCACCTCTTGTCAGAAAGGGGTTTAGGTCTAGTATACCACGCTGCCCAGACGAGGTCGTGTCAGATTTATTTTCACTTTGCAGTGTTCTTCAGCGTAGTTTTGGCTTGCTATGCGCTGACCCTAAGAGAACTTAGGGTCAGCGCCTCCAAACAGAGTGGCGGCGAAGTTTTAAGTTGTTTAGAATAGAACTGTTGACCAAACGACATAAACCAACCGTCCCTCATCGTCATTTTATTTCTTTACATCAAATACTGTATATTAGTAAGTATAATAGTTTTGAGAGTCTAGTATGTTTGTTGCACCGTAACACCAACCGCCTACCACGTAATTACTGAACCGATTTTAATAAATGAGGTGTCAATAGGTTCCTAATGTATTACACGAATTACTAAACTCGTTTCTTTAGAAGGAAAGAAAAAAAACTCTAAAGAACATACAATAAGGCGAATCAAATGTTTTAATATACTTTAAATGTCATATCGCGAGTCGTGACTTAGATAGTTAATTGATAATAGTTTTTTTAATAAAACAAATAATATGAGCTCTGTGTACAATAACAACATTACGATATGAATCGATAAATTGATACAATAAAATGTTTATTAATTCAAATAATAAGAACCACAAGTAAGAAATAACAATATTACCTAATATTCAATAAAATGTCATGTAGTCACTACATATTATATTAAGACCTCCGCCGCGTCTGTCTGTTCGCGATAAACTCAAAATTATGCGGTTTTACTAATAGATAGAATGATTCTTGAGGGAGGTTTTCATATATAATTTGTTAATTTTTGAGTAAATTGGCTAAGATATAACGATACTAACAGAGCCCCGCGGTGTTACTCGCGGTACAACAATCGCAGTTAATGCGAAAAAAATCCTATTTAAAAAGTGTCCTATGTCAGTCTCCTGGTTCTAAGCTCCCACCAATTTTCAGCCAAATCGGTTCAGCCGTTTTTGAGTTATAAATAGTGTAACTAACACGACTTTCTTTTATAATTATATATTTGTTGAAGACGTCGGAATAATTTAAACCGCACCTCTTCTCAGAGAAACATAGGCTATATTATATTTTTCGTAAAAGATCCGAAGAAGAAACCAGGGCGGGTTGCTAGTTATAAATAATGATAAGTACTTAGATGACCAAGTTTTGCTCGTTGTTTGTTTGTGGTAAATTTTCTAAAAATGTATTCTAGCTAGATCGATTTATCGCCCCCGAATAAACTCCTGCGTACTACATTTCATGAAAGTCATTAGAGCATTTTCCGAGATTAAGAATAAATATACACTAATTGCTGGTTTAAACTTATTAGATAGATAACTGTATTAAAAGACTGATGGTGATAGGTCAACTACAAAGTGGTTCCAAGACCTGGCAAAGGTCACAGGAAACCGTTGGATGCGGGCGGCACAGGAGCTTTTGTTGTGATGAGCCTTGGGGAGGCCTATGTCCAGCTTTGGACGTCTTTCTGTTGAGATGATGATGGTATAAATAAATAATTCAGCAATAATTTAAAAACACGTGGTAGGCAGTGATGTGAATGTGATCTTTATCGCTCTTCCACACACGAAACAGCAATTGGCATTGAGGTAGTCTGACTGATATAGGCTTCTCCCCAAGGTACTCCACATCAACCGGTCCTATGCTGCCCTCATCCAACGACTTCCCACGACCTTCACCAGGTCGGAGAAACTTTATTTCTCTTATTATAATATACTACTACTATTGCACGACCCGGCCCGATATCGAACAGTTTCTCTATTATGATATACACGTATTATACATATAGACCATCCTTTTGAATTACACTATCTATTGCTGAAAACTGCATTAAAATTCGTTGAATTTTCTTAAAGATCTAAACAGAATGCGAAAGCGACTTTATTTTATATGTAAAGATTAATTACTTCATATTCTTAAGTTGCTTGGTTTATATCATGATTTGAATATAGGTACTTAATAGTAGGTCTGACTAGTGAATTCTGATTGAAAACCTCGTAAATCGTTACGCAAACACGCACCGACTCTGACGACAGTTTTTACAAAAATGTTACGCAAAGATGGGAAAACCTAATTTAACACGATTTATAGATTTCTAATTACAGTAAATCTAATTAATCAATCATTGTCGTCTAGCTGATTGCCTTAAAATACAATTTGGAAAGTAATTCCGATAGCACAACCCTTTGCTAATCTAATATTTGATCTTACAATCTAATGTTTGATCAATTCAATGCTTTAAATAATACAATTATCTTATTCAACATTACTTAGTTAGCAATTTTGTTGATTTCCTTCCCTTTGATTTCATCACAAGTTTCGATATACGTCATCAGTACTGTTACCTTTTTTATGGAATAGAGAGCAAACGAGCAGCCGTATCGCCTTATGGTTAGCCGTTACTGCAAGTGCGTTGCCGGCCTTTAGGGGTTGGGGAGGGCTTCGGGTATGGGCTTCCGGTATCCTCACTCACAGGTCTCACCTCACACACTCCACTCGAGCCGGCCCATTCGTACCGAAACGTGGCTTTCCCACGGTCAAGATGTTACCTACTATGTAAGGTTGCGTTTAGAGGCGCACCTAACAAATTTTTTATGTTACTTACTTAAACCTTTTTCAAATGCTTCTTTGGTTAATGCAATATATAAATATAGAGATGTAACATGGAGGTTCAGATAGACTGATAGCGTCACAACGCAACACCATCATCGTCGCCATGGAATGCGGTACCACACTGTAATTGTGATTGTAACATGTTACATTAGTAACATGTACTTAATGTTGTGTCACTAGTCGTAAATCGCCATCTGTGTCTTACATTTTTAATGATAACTTTGTCTGTCTGTCTGTTACGCTTTCACGGCTAAATAGCTGCACCGGTTTCAAAGAAACTTATTCTTGACGATGGAGATACTTTGATTCTTGAGGAAGGATAAGGGCTCCGCAATTACCGACGTATACACGTGGGAGGAGCCGCGGTTAAAAACTAGTTTTGTAAAAGCCAGACATTCTATCAGCCTGTTATTTTGTTTTTCGCTCTCTTAATTTTCATTTCTCTGTTTCCCCTTTAAATTCTTTGTTTTATGTATATGACTACAGAAATTCTTTTCAAATCATCAAATAATCTCAACGTAATGGTATTTCGCAGGTAGTATACGCAACAATGACTGGACGCAAGAGTTTGTTCATATTCCTCATGGGTCTAGCCTGGAAGTGTCGCTTCAGCATGCCGCTGCTCCTTAGCGGTACCGTGGCAGCGCTCGGCAGGGCGTGGATGTTCCAGATCAGGGTACATACTGTCCACAGACTCCATGAGAACGAGGTGATATACCAACACTCTTCATATAGTTAGAAAATGTTACTGTAAGCTGTGTCCGAGTGGTGACTGATTAAAAATACGGACTATGGGTGGACTTTAAAAGACGATGATTCTTAAGTTGATTTCGTCCTTTTTTCTCGAGGCTAGTCCAGTTAGGAAAGATCTAATTCATCTGCTCAAAAAAAGTTTAACATGCAAAAGTGTTCATTCAGTTCATTCATTATTTCATTTCGATATGGTAAGAGCAGAGTAATGGAACATATTACGCATTAGATCACCGTGGGAGAGCCACGCTTCGGTATGAATAAGCCGGCTCGACCGGAGTAATACCACGGCCTCACAGAAAACCGGTGTGTTACAGCGCTTGTGCTGTGTTTCACCGTGTGAGGATAACGGAGGCCAACACGCAACTTTTTTTAAAAATATTGTATTACTTTTTAATAATACAGTTTTCACCGCAGTTAACTAAAATTGGTGATCAAAATGTAGCTTCTATTAGCAAAAAAAAAACATCGTATTGATTAGTGCTTGCACATTGACACGAGGTAGAACTAGACAATCTGTAACATACTCACATAATAAGATTAAACACTTCCTATTTGATGACTGCGCACATTGGGAACTAAGCCTATCGCTTTAATGCCACGTGTTGTGTCCTTCATTGCTCCCTCAGTTGATTCAAACAACACCCACATGAACCTATGAATAGGAGTGGTGGGTGACACTCCAAATTCTTAATTCGTTACCACACATTTGTTATGTTAGTAAGCGAACTAAATTAACAAAATATACAGAAGCCATATTTGCCGCCATATGTCGGTAACCTTGCTGCATTGTCCACATTCACAACGTGGATGGTGAACACCACTCTTGGATTCTGTTCATGCTTTCCATCAGGGAGAGTACAGTCATCTTGGCAGCTCTTACATAAAAAAAGAGACAAAGGGAATTTATAAATTTTACCCATTTTCAGCTGCCTTATTATGATGAGGATGAGGACCTGGATGATGATGAAGGATCTTGGGAGACACAATCAACGGATTCTTGGGAAACGATAGTCGAGGAAGTAGCGTATGGGTGACCAATATTGATCTTAGAGTTCTAATCTCAGTATATGTATATTGGAGTTGTATGCTTATTATATGTATCCTAACCAGACAAGTATTGGCTTATTTTGTAGAGCTTTACAAAAATGAACCTTGAGATCTATTACATACTTTGTAAAAGTAGGTATTTGTTTGGTAGTTTTAAGGTATACACGGTAGGGTGAACCTAATAGATTTACCTGCACGGTTATACTCGTACGGTACCTCAGCTTGGGCTGAATAGAGGACATACACATAACGGCAAACCAGTGCCAAGCCATGTCCCCAAAACCACGCAATTGATTACTTCACACACGTTCAATTTAGCCCGTTGGTATACCAGTTTAAATAAGTGTAGGTATATTAACGGGTCCAAATCGGGGAAATGTATCAGGTAGACCCTGCCAAAATAATACAAACAGGTAAACAATATCAAAATTGTTTCGGATGCCTGAGGAAGTTTAGAATTAGAAACCTGCACAGTTCTGCAATATATACACTGTAAATTGTAAAATTCGACTGTACAGGTAAACCTGTCAGGTATACCCTACCGTGTATGGCTACCTTAAAATAATTTGGATATTCATTTTGACTGATAGCATTCTGGTGTCAAATCTCATAATAAAAATTCGGTCAAATGTTAGTTCTGAGGTAATCTTGATCATAACTGACTATTTGGAAATAGGCTTCTGAAAACGGTGTGAATTTACCATAAAAGGAGTATTTGTGTATTTTTTTCTTTTTTTGCCAACTAAAACTTGCCATCCATACTTTAGGAAGTAGTTGGTAAAGTATGGAATTAGTCATATTGAAAAAAAATTAAAGGAATATAGGCTACTTCCAGTTTCAATTGGTGATAAGTTATTGAAAACGTTTGATAAAAGGTAAAATAGTAGTGTTACTAAAACTAGCACATTTAATTGTGTAATAATTTATAGATCGAGAGTAGAACGAAACAGACTTGAATCGAGTTATGCAAAAAGCAGCTATTTCACTACTTCAAGTTATACAGAAAGCAGCCCTATTGTTGAGCTGTTGTTATTGTTTTCTGCACAACTCGAAGCAGCGTCATGGGCAAGGCTGTTTTTTGCATCCCTCTCTCTCTCAATTAAAGGGCTAGTCCATTGTCGGTGGAGCAATCGCCACTGCTCTCTATCTTCTGCGATCTGTTTTGACCTCTTGATAGGCCACGGTCCCTACTTTCTACTTTACTTACTGTATATTAACTTTCCTCGTTTTCTCTTGCCTTCTATCTTTCATTCTAGTATTGTTTTAAACAGATTTTCGTGTCTTATCAAGTGGCCAACCATTTTTCCTTACAGCTGTCAATAGTGTCCAGCAATTCCCTATTTTCATTAACCATTATTAGGACTTCTTCGTTAGATCTTTTCTCTGTCCAACTGATGTTCATCATCCGCCTCCAGCACCACATCTCAAACGCCGCAGACCTGTCTCTGTCCCTTTGAGTTACTGTTCACGTTACACAGCCATCATAAAGTGCAATGCTCAAAATATATGTTTTGATGAACTGTTTTTTTATTTTGCTGTTAATTTTGCCGTTAAACAGATGTTTCTTGCGGCTGAATCCATGTTTAGCGATATCGAGTCTCTTCACTATGTCCTTTGAACATCTCAAATCCTGTGTTCTTCGGCTACCCAAATATTTAAAGCTTTCTAACTGTTATTGATTTTAATATGGCTGGTTATGGATTGAGATTTGGAGTTGAGTGTTTTTTGCATAACTCGATCGATTTGCATTATGAGTTTTCCTGGAATTTAAAATTTTTACCGAATTTTTATTTCGAGATGGACTTGCCGAAACCCTGATAGATTCAGAATTTAGAACAGTAAATTTCTATTTGTATATATTTGTATTATGTATAAATATGACTTAATATTATTTACATTTGTGATATTAGTGAGCTTTGCTACATTTTTTTAGTAAGTAGATAATGCATTTACAAAATATCCATTAATTTAAAATATGGGCGATGGTGATTTGGTCTGAATTTTAATTACACATATTGTAGGACAATAATTTTTTTTTAATAATATATTAGGTTTGAATAATTAATTATACCTATATATCTTTTGCTTCGATAATTTCATAGGCATCTAGGTAAAGCTTGTCGGTTGTACTGGTGAGGCATAAAATGCAAATAGTAATACCTAATTCTAGTTTATTCCAAAATAATTATGGCCCGATTTAAAGTACATGCTTAAACTTTCTTGCATTTGATACAATTTGTAACTTGACAATCGTTATCGATTTTCAACCAACCAAAGAAATGAAGTGAAAAAGCTGTGAAGTGTTTTCTTACGAGTATCGTATCATATAATTAATTTTAATATCGGTATACTTCTATAATATTACTTCTATTAGGTTAGAAATACATTCAAAGACAAAAGTGGTTTAACAAATCGAGCCCCATATTGACTGTATTTAGTCAGTAGATAGTAATGTGTATTAAATTATAAAATAACAAGAAACGATTTTTCGCTGTTAACTTGATATGTAAACTTAAATTGTGTAAACCTTTTGTTGTTGACTGTACCTACCTACTAGTTTTAATTGTGTACATTATTAATATTATTATCATCTTTTTATTTTCCTTTTGGCAAAGAACGTAATTGTGCCAAAGTTTCTAATATTAAAGTTTAACACGCGCAATGACGTACATTCAAAGACAAAAGTGGCAAAATGTCAAAAATATGTAATTATGTTGTACGTGGGCGCCGACAGGATCATTTCTAGGGGTTGCATCTACACATACTATTTACCAATTTAAACAAATAATTATTATAGGTCCTATTAAATTGCTAATTGTAGGTGACCCGAAGTACGTCAGGCTTCCAGGGTTTTTCATTCTAAGGTGTACCTGGTTCCCCAGCTCTTAGTACCCGAGACGGTTTGCTTGCGAGGGGATTTCCGCACGAAAGAAAAAAAAGGGGTGAAAATGCCCTCCCTTGCACCCTCTCCCGGCGCCCATGATGTTGTATAATTAAATTTGATTCGATATATTATTTGGTAAATACATACATAGACTGGAAGTTATTTTGGTTCAACACCGACATCAAAAAATCTTTTCGTTGCTGGTTACGCCTCTGAGCAATTAAAAGGACTAAATTTTCTAAAATACATATATTGATAAACCTATTAAGCTACTTAAATCAATAACTTAAATTTTTAATATATTAAATGAGGGTAACCTGAAAAACGTTTCAAAAAGATTAGAACATCTTCAGTAAAATCGATTGTAATTTTCAATTGAGCGGCAACGTCATCACTACTTTTTGAACTGTCAAGAAGAAAATAAAATACTAAATACGTATACGAACAATCGAATACTCATGGACATTAAAACTCTTCAATATTTTTAACAATATTAACGAGTTGTTGTTGTTAATAGTTGTTATGTAAAAATTTTAATGCAAATATATCTTCCTGTGGTAGAAAATTTGCATTATTATTGTAATTTATTGTTAATAAATGAAGTTAAAAATACACTTGATTTGTTATTTATAACCTTTTATTATTATGACCTTGACCTTCATCCATCTACCTATTATTTTTTTACCTATCTTACCTCTACCTTGTATATCTATACATACTAAATATTATAGAGCTAAAGTTTGTGAGGATCTACTGAACCGTAGAAAGCCACATCATTTATTATGATGAAGATGTTTTCTTAGCGGCCAGTCTCAACGGAGAGCAGCCAGCTAGGCAGGAGATATTATAGTGCACAAGTGTGTGCGCAAACACAGGTGCACTCTCTGTAACCTCGAACATAATTCGGTGGGACGGTTAACAGACATGACCGGGGAGAGATCAGGTGCAGGACCGACAGCTTTACGTGTTCTTTAAGGCACGGAGGTTCAGACCCTAACTTTCAAGTAACGAGTTGTTATTCAGTATTTATGTAATCCGAAAACCTTGATAACACTTTGGCCCGATCCGGGATTCGACCCCGAGATCCCTTAGTTGTCATTCGCATGCGTCACTCGCTAGACCAACGAGGCAGTTATGAGTGTCAAGGGCTATATCATATACAAGCCGAAACGTGCCCACTTCGTTAGGCGTTAACCACCAGCTTTTCTTCGACTTCATTTACAAATACTATTATTTTTAAATGAATTTTTGTTCAATCATAATAAAATATACCTATGTCACTCCTGAATAGGGTCGCTTTCTATTAGTGAAAGAATTTTCAGGATTGGTTCAGTACTTCCGAATATTACACCCCCAACCTAGTAAAATGTCGATATGCTACAAACACGCGGCTGGAGTCGCAGGCAAAAGTTAGTACTAAATAAACGCGTAAAAACAACAATCGACTAATGTTTAGTCGATTAATATGTCAAATATCCGACTACCAAATTAAAAACGGTTATCAATTTCATCAACAATTGTGTCTCTGCTATACATATATGTAACTCCTTTCCAAATCTTCAATTACCACCGCACCTGCTGATGAAAGTATACCACTACTATTAAAAGAATCCTTCAATAGAAGGTACCCAGGAATTGCCTTGAATATAAAACAATAGTCAGAAGCAGTCAGTTTTGATTGTCTATCCTGTATCCAGGAGATTCTTCGCATACCCTTTTCCATCGTCACCATGGTCGCCGGGAACTTGGTCCTAATCGTGTGGCGTGCAATAGATCTATTTTTATTTTTTTATTTTTATATTTATGCTATTATATTTATGCATGGTGACCCACACTATGGCGGCCTGGGGAGAAGGGGGATGGTGAGGGGGACAGGGGGCGTTGGATTGGGGTATGGGCCTCCGGTATCCTCACTCACTCGATGAAACACAGCGTAAGCGCTGTTTCACACCGGTTATCTGTGAGGCCGTGGTATCACTCCGGTCGAGCCGGCCCATTCATGTCGAAGCGTGGCTCTCCCACGGTGAAACTATGTCCAACCGTAGACTGCAACAGGCTGTAGATGATAGTCTTGTTTAAATCCTACTAATATTATAAACGCGAAAGTTTTTAAGTAAGGATGTATGTTTGTTATTTTTGCACGTAAAGAGTACTGAATGGATTTTAATTAAACTTAACAGTAATATAGCTTATATATCAGAATAACACATACGACTACTATTTGCCGTGATAACCAACATACATGCGAGCGGAGCCGCAGGCAACGGCTAGTATTTTATGATGTTCTTTCATCACAACTGAAACCAGACTGACTTTGTCGAGGACGTTCAACACCCTTGGTGATATACAGGTGTGGCAGATTTATGATTAAAATCGTAATCATGATTTTGTTTTTCCCAATGACAACTGTTACGTACTACAATACTTCTATTGCGTCAGCTTGTATATTTAGTAATTAATTTCCATTATTATTTTTGATACTATTTTGACATGGATATATAAAATAATTATAAGATATTCTATCAATAGAAGGTCATATTATTAAAAGTTGGAATTAAATCTTAACACAGGTGTGTAGAGAACTGCAACTGTGTCCGTATAACTGGTAGGTATAGTGAAAAGGTATAGTAGGTGAATGCCAATCACTGAGACCATTTGAAATCCATGCAGTCTTGAACAGTAAATAACAAAAGACAAAGTAAGTGAATAACTTTTATTTACTTCTCTTTGTAACAACCATTTTTCCTATTCTGTCCGCAAAAGATGAGATTACCAAGGACAATTGGAGTCAGGCGTTGTAAAGAAACTTGGTATTTTTTTATAATTTACGCCGACATTCCGTTGACTAAAAACATAATTCGAAAAAAGAACAGCTGAATGATAGTGATGGAAATTAATAGAATAGGGTTCACAAAAACGCATCAAAATTAAAAAGTAAAATTAATATAACTTTAAATATTATAAAAATTACATGTAAATTAAATTAAAAAATTGTATCCTATAACGTACAGTTCATATGTTACTCGCTGTATGTTTTCTAGCAAAATTGTGTTTTCATCAGTCGGAGACTTTGTATCACTTATACGAGTCTGTATGACCTTACTTTGGGAAATTTGTATATACAGAATTCTCTTTAATTTGTTCGGCTTCGTTGTCATCATCACTGATTCTGTTATGGTGATGAAATTCACCCTGATTATAGCGACGAGACAATAGGCAACTTTTAATTAAGTAGATATCTGGAGGTCTGTATCTTACATCCCCAGTAGGGCTCAGTTCCCCAACTTTTTTGATTGTATATAAACACAATTTGTATTTTTGGACATACACGACCTACGAGTGATATAAGAACAGACTAAACAGATAACAGTGAACATTTTGCAGCGACAAGCGATTAACAGATTCATTCACCCGTATTTGAAATACAATGCATTCAGTTGTTCTAAGAATATGAAACAAAACACGGTGTGGGGTCCTATCTTGGCATATGTTGGCAGTAAACCAGTCCATAGTGCCATTATGCCTTCGTTTGCAATAATATTCTTCAACACTCCAAACTGACTCGCACCTTTCCCTGCATTTTGTACTCTGAAATAAATTTGAAAACGCACATGATGTCACTAAAGGGAACAAGTATACGAGAAATAAATTTCGAACTTGAGCCGGCTCTACAGGCCTCAGTTGACTGAGGCCTCTTGAAGCATGGCTCTCCGATATCCTCACTCGCTCGGTTAAACACAGCGCAAGCGCTGTTTCACACCCGTTTTCTGTGAGGCTGTGCTACCTCTCCGGTCGAGCCAGCCCATTCATACCGAAGCGTGGCTCTCCCACGGTTGAAGTTTCACCTCCTTATCCAATATAGAAAGTACCAGTACATGATAAATAATTCTATGAAACATAAAAAGTCTATGGGTAGGTCCTCTACAATTCTAATAATCATAAGATAATACAGTCGTAGTGGCAAAAACAAAATGGTTACCTTGTTTTGACAATATCCACGGGTAAAGAAGCGACCGAAGTAACGAACCCGGCGATCATAGCTGCCGCAAAGTGCAGCGGTAACCCATCCGGTAAGTGCGGCACCAATAGCTGTCGTGCCTTTAAGCAATTCAATGTTTTAGAATTTTTACTTTATGTAACTACTTACGAAAATGACGAAAATCAGCTCTTAAATATTTCTTTGGCATTTGCCAGGTCGGGCGAGATCTATTTAGATCTCGCCCGACCGACGAAGGTATATCAAAGAAAAGAAGGGACCAATACCTGTGTGTAAGAACCGAGCTGTGCGCCGTTAACGACCACGGCTCTGCTGATGGTAGCTCCTGTGCCGGTAAATAGCCCTCCGACTCCTTCTGTACGTAATATCCTGAAAAAGTTTACATTCCAAAATGAGAACTTAGGAAATTTTAGGACTTGAATACTATAGGACTCCTAATGGGCTTGATTGTCATTACATCATCAACAGCTTTAATTGTCTATGGCTGGACATAAGCCTTCTTTATAAAAAAGAGAGCTTGGTCTACTGTACCAAGTTGGCCATACAGGTGTTTGGTTTTATTTCAAGTTTACGGTGCTATTGTCCTGCGAACAAGAAATTCGGGGTGATAGGTGGTGATCACCACATGGGACATAATTTTCATCACTGCATGGACTCGGAAGATGCATGCATTGACGTGGGAGAGCCACGCTTCGGCATGCATGGGCCGGTTCGACCGGAGTGATACCACGGCAACACAGAAAACCGGTGTGAAACAGCGCCTGAGCTGTCTTTCACGGTGAGTGAGGACACCGGAGGCTCATACCCAACACCTACCCTTATCCTCCTCCCAATCCCCTGGCCCCTATCTCCTTGCCCGTCACCCAAAGGTGTTCCAGGTGTCCATGGAATAAGAGTATGGAGTGACAACACTCCTGCTCATCCTATGGTTGTAACAGCAACAGGACTGCAAAGAGAAGAAAATCTTGAAACAAACCTTAACTCTACCAACCCGCCTGGCCAGAGTAGTGTAGTAGTTCAAATCCTCCTTGCTAAGAAGAGAGAGGCCTATGGCCAGAAGAGGACTATTAAACCCCCTTGATGATAATAATGTATATTTCTTACTTAATAAGAGCGTCAAATACGTTTTTGTAGTTCCTCCGCTTTTCCGGGGGTAATCGTCCGTCAGCCGTCATTCGGATGAGGGCTACCTCCGCTGGAGTACCTATGAAAGCGCCGACACCGCCAGCCAGCATGCCTAATCCCACTTTTACCGGGAACGGAGGTACACCATAGGACCTAGAATAAATCGCATGAGAAAATACATTGATCAACTAAATGTTCTCACAAATAATGCAATTTTAGGGCCTTAAAATCATTAAAAAACTTACCTATCTTAAAACCTTAAAATTGGTATAAATATCGGCTTCCTGCAACTCTGGAAGGGACTATGTTAAAAGTACATTCGGGTGCTTTCCCATGTCGTAATGACATATTATTATTAGTATTTTTTTAAATATTCATATTTAAATATATTCATAGTGATTCTTCAATTATCATCTCCTTTTTCTCTTTAAATCACCCTTCCCCTCTTGTGGCGGTTTTTTAAGGAGATGAAGATACTTTGGTACTAAAGTACCGCGGGAGAGTTCATGCTTCTTGCATGAAAAGTCAGTCTTATTTAATGCACTTTACCGAGTGATAGAGGTTAATCCCAGCCCAATAATTCTTTTAGTTTTGACATTCAAAGGCCATCCTTTTTAAAGCACTGCCTCTTTCTGGTTCCAGGTATTTGTCCTTTTACCATAAAAAAAATAAAAACTACAGCGTCTGTGAAAGTTAGCGAAGTTCTTTTTTTTGCTAATTCTACGTTATTTCTCTAAAACATAAAGCGTACTTACTCTTTGTAGGAATCAAAAAGAGCATTAAAACTTCCAAGGCGACCAGTCGTATAGGTGGCCTGTCTGAACAGCGCAGCGCTCAGGCCGTTGTAGAAACCAAGGATGCCTTCTTTCTTTATAATGTCCTGAGCCACCTTAACTAGGTTCGTATTTTTGGACTCTTTGCCCAAAAGCTGCATTCGAGTTTTTAGCAAATCCATAGGCTGGACTATTGCTATGGCCATCATGCTGTTAACAGGAGTTATATAATAATGATTATGGCAACCCTAAGGATAGAACAGGATAGGAAGGCCTAAGGATCTTATACTCTAAGGAGAGATCTTTGTCTGACTGTGGAAGGGTGACAATAAAGGAAGTAGTTGTTGAGTTCATGTGTATTAAAGATCGGAATTTAATTATGACCGAACTTTTATTATGAGAATTTGCCTTCAGGACGTATATCCGGTGCCACAATGTAGCGATGAACCAAATATTTTTGGACAGACTACCTAAGAACTCATATACAAAAAATTTAATCAAATTAAATTTAAAGTACTACAATTTTCAGTTTGGTATATCTTTAGGCCGAAAACGAACTAAACTTCTGATACTGATGCCCATCAAAAAATAAAGTGTTAAGTTTGATAATTGTCTCTGACGAGTAACGTCCTATGGAGGACGGTCCTGTATAAATGCACTTGTAGACAGTTTGTTTTAATGAAATAAAAAAATTTTTTGGACTTCAAACACCCAATGCTGCTATGTATATGACAACTGATATAATAATACATATATAATATGATACATATGTACTTTTTTGTAAATACATATTATACATAGAAAACCCTCAAACTTCAAAACATATATTTGCAGATCATACAAACATTTGGTCCGACCCGGGAATCGAACCGGAGACCTCGAGAACAGCAGTCGCATGCGTTACCACTGCGCCACCGTAGCAGTCAAGTAAGTTGTATCCTATTTTGTTAGCTCTCTAGATTTACTATGAAGAACTGAGATTTCGATTAACATAATAAGGGAATTTATAGACTACTAGTTTATGCCCGCGCATATATCGGTTATCGCGTTGTGTTAATATATATATATATATATATATATATATATATGTTCAGAAATTTTAACACACAACGCCATCTAGTCCCCAAAATAAGCAGAGCTTGTACTATGGGTACTAGATAACTGATATTAATACTTATATACTTTTTTTTTGTAAATACATACATATTATACATAGAAAACACCCAAACTCCGATACAAATATTTGCAGATCATACAAACATTTGGTCCGACGCAGGAATCGAACCCGAGACCTCTTGCACAGCAGTCGCATTTGCTACCACTACGCCACAGAGGCAGTCATCGAAATAAATGATTACAGATTGATGATTGGTGGTAACAGAGTCAAAAGACTCTAGAAAAACCTTACCCGCTGGCGCCTCCTATGACAAAATTTAACCACCCGGGAATACTTTTGGGTTTGACTTTCATTACTTCTTTAATCGGATTCGCTGGTTTTTCTGGTGCTGCCATACTTCAGACTTGCTTTTCCACGATTTTTTTTATGTTGCAATAACTTATTCTAATTTTTAAAACATAAGATTTATTTTTTTAATACTATGTCTTATTGTATTATGTATAAGTAAATGGCCATTAAAATTTGATTTTGTTATTGTTCGTTTTTTCGTGGATGATGGATGTGATTAGTGTGAATAAGGATTGTCAGTGTCCTGTCATGTCATTGAGGATTGAGCTGATGAAAACGTGCCTGTATTTATGTACACTAAAGAGGTTCTATTTAAGAAATCACTTATTTCGTGAGACGATCGCTTCAACAAGAATTGATGACTTTAGTTGTATCGGTTGAAGCGTTAATCTCAGTACTGGTTCGTTATTTTAGTGCTGGATAGTACACCCATTGAGGAAGATTATATAATATCACGCTATGACCAATAGGAGCTGCGCATCGGTGAAAAACTATAAAAAAATCTGGAAAATGTTATTTTCTTTAAGAAACAGACGAAGTTCATATAGTTTCAAATAAATCAAACGTTACAAGTTATCAAAAATTCGTTAGTATGAAAATGATAACTCCCGCATTAGGAATATCAAACGGAAAAAAGAACACTCAGAAAAAACCCAATTTGTGGATCTCATAAAGTGTTGTCCCATACGGGGTTTGAACCCACAACACTCAGCGCAGGCGCAGCGGCGTGGTGACTGCTTAAACCACTAAGCCAGCCGTGCATTCGAAAAATTATACGTGATGAAAGCAGGTGGCTGGGATTTGATGGGCTTAAAAATAGTTTACCCTAGCCTAAAATAAGGTTGCGTGCAGGTGAAATAAAAGGTTTAAACTCTTTACACAATAATGTTTTTTATTTTGAAGTAAATTTTTACAAACAAATTAATCCGTTACCACTGCCAGTCTTCTGTAAAATCCTGCTCCAAGGGGAGATACCTCCTGTAAAAGTATTAGTTTGTTGAAATTAAAGAAATGTTTTAGCAAAAAAAGGTTTTAACTCTATAATTACGTTAGATTATATATTACCGATGTACACAATAAAATTATTTGCATTTATTTTTCGTACCAATTTTTATTCCTCAGTTTTTAACTATAATATGTGCCACAGTGAATCGTGGTAGGATACAGATAGTTATAGATAAAAATTAAAACTCGAAGGACCACAATATGGTATTACATCTTTTGGTCCTTCGAGCCGCGTTCTTCATCAAACATTTTTTTTATGTTATAGGGAGCAAACGAGCAGACGTATCGCCTGATGGTAAGCGATTACCGCCGCCCATGGACACCCACAACACCAGAGGCGTCACAAGTGCGTTGTCGTCCTTGGGGGATGGGAAGGGGGGTTGGATTATGGGCCTCCTGTATCCTCACTCACTCAGTGAAACACAGCGCAGGCGCTGTTTCACACCGGTTTTCTGTGAGGCCGTGGTTTCACTCCGGTCGAGCCGGCCCATGCTTGCCCAAGCGTGGCTCTCCCACGGACAAAAATAAATAATAAAATTCAATAATTACTTATTTTGACGTTACAACATACGATACATTAATACAGTGGTGGGCTTCGTACCTTCGATGCGGCGGGGTGGCGGGCGAGGCGGGCGAGGCGGGCCCCGAGCGGCGCGGCGGGGTGCGGGTGCGCGGGGACCCTGGAGTTCTCCGCGCCACCTCGCCCAGCAGCGACAGACATGAACGTGATAGACGTTGGCTGAAGTTCTGCTCGAAACATCAATTAACATTTTATGGTTTAACTGTGTGGTGACGGATAAAGAATATGGAGTGTCACCATCACCCCTATTTATGACTGCCTCGTTGGAGCAGTGCTACGTGTATGCGACTGCTGTGCTGAGGTCTCGGGTTCGATTCCCGGGTCGGACCAAATGTTTGTATCATCTGCAAACATTTGTTTCGGAGTTTGGGTGTTTTCTATGTATAATAAAAATAAATAATTGTTTGCATAGGTACCATACTGCCCGTATGTGCGCGACCCAATTATCGAGAATGATCGTGCTACGTCGGTCTATTATCCCAGATAGGACTATTGTTGCCAATAAGCCTAATATTGTGGTGATAAATCGATTGGAGCGCGGCCGTAATGATTGTTGATATCGCTATTCCTCATGGCGAGAATCTGGTAAAACTTGGAAAAGAAAAACAAATGAAATATTTGGATACATCTCACGAGATTGTCGACGTGTGGAATAAAGATTCGGTGATAATTGTTTCGATACTTGTATCTGTTCACGGATTGATAGCTAAGAGGCTCGCGGGCACCTCAAGGGTTTGATGCAGAAGGCAGTCCTCCTTCACGCGGCACGTATAGTGAGGAGGTTCCTGTCTTTAGATTTCTACTAACCACCGGTTTCTTACTTTCCGTACCCGAAATCGGTGGACTACTATTTTTTATATTTATATATTGATTCTTTATTCCCGATGTATTCTTTATATACAAAGTCGGGTCGGGTCGAACACATATGACCGACTACGGGTATTTACAAAAAAAAGTATATATGTATTTATATCGGTTATCTAATACCCATAACACAAGCTCTGCTTAGATTGTGACTAGATGGTGTTGTGTGTTAGATGTACGAAATATTCATTTATTTATTTCAAGAACCGACTATGAGAGCAAACTACATATGACAACCACACTGCAAAAAGAAGCAAAACTTTAAACAAAGCCGATACCAATTCCTCCGCCATCGCTGTGTAGTATGACATAACTTTCTATCTAAGGCTCTCTTTAAATGGTCTACTGCTGGACATAGCCCTATACT
Organism: Hyphantria cunea; assembly: GCA_003709505.1. NCBI lineage: Eukaryota > Metazoa > Arthropoda > Insecta > Lepidoptera > Erebidae > Hyphantria > Hyphantria cunea. The sequence continues at coordinate 3,027,458 of PKRV01000318.1, forward strand.
TGAGCCAACAGTGGAGAATATTGCAGCCGTTGGAAGATGTTGATAAAGATCGTATATCACTTACCGGTAAACACGAGCCCTTCATCTCACGCAGATCTATCTTCCTAAACAGTTCACACAACAATAGCTCATGAAGAGTCGGAGTGCGAGGACTAAAGATCTGTTCTATTATCTCCACCACCTAAACATACACGAAATGATAAAGTCAAGCTTCTGGAACCTGCTCCTGATTTTAGGGCAGTTTTTGTACAAACTACCGCGAAGATTCCGGTAAGTTAGCGACAGTCGGTTTGGCCGCACAAATTGGAGATAAGTTTTAATAATAATGTATCGTGGCTGTTGTCATGTGCTGAGCTAGTTGCTGCAAATCACATCAGTTTTAAGCTACAGTGTGATAAATATTCAAGTGATATAACCGTATCACAGTGATCATTAAGGGTGATTATTCTAATACAATAAGACCAATTTTCGAATTATTTTTCAAATTATTTAAACTCTATCACATTACATACTTTTAGAATTAAAAATGGAAAGAAATAACTCCTCCGCATCAAAAGTAATTTAAAAATGATTTGTAAAGATTTGACTTGGTAATATCGGTAATTTTCAGCAATATGCGTTGAAAGGACTTACATTAGGATAGTTAGGTAACAAGTCAGGTAAAAGCGAGAGATCGATCTCAGCGCCGGCGCACATTTCGAACAGCACGTGACCTAGAGATAATGTCTCCACGTGCTCCAGCTGTGCTGCTAGTGCGATGGGACATCGAGGTAGGGCGCCGATCAAAGTGTTCTCCAGCCCGCATATCCTAGGAAAGGAAGTTATTCATTAGAACTAGCTTTTATTTACGCCTGTGTATGTGTCGGTTATCGCGGTGATTCTTTTGACTGAGATTTTTTTTAATCTCAACCGATTGAAATAAAACACAGTGTATTTTAACTCCAATACATAGGAGAAAACTTTATCTAAATCGGTTAAGCCACTTCTGAGATTAGCGTGCACAAACACGCCAACAAACAGACAAAACTCTAAAAACTGATGTGTTGGGTTTTGTTACGGCTGTTACTTTAATAAGGACCCCCTTCAGTAGTAGTTTACCCTTCCTTGGAATCTGTTGTACCGTCATTTATATCTGTATTATCTGTGATATCTGTCTTATGATTTGTAGCCATGAATCTGATACTATTTTAATGTCAAATAAATCATTACAGATATAGCCAAATAATTAAAATAATAAAAAGCAAATATACTCTCGATTGTCGGCACTTGATGGGACTTGTTGCTATACATTTTTAGAATTAAAATCACTTTTACTTATTTTACTATTTTATTTATGTGTAAACCGGTTAGGTGTAAATCGATTAGGTGTAAACCGGTTAGGTGTAATCATGAATAAAATAGAGGATAAAGTACAAGTGATTTTCATTCTAAAATGTACTTCATCAAATATACTGTTATTTATTGTTATTTTTTTGCTAGCCTAGCCTTTTTTACTAGCTTTTGCCGTGTATGTCGGTTATCGCGACAAAAACTAACCCATGTCCTTCTCCAAGATTCAATCCAATTCTATATAGAAATCGGTTAAGCGGTTTAGCCGTAAAAACTAAAAATCGTAACAGACAGACCGTTACTTTCGAATTTATATTACTAAGTATGAATTCAAAGCCGAAGCTGCATAAAATTTGTGTTAATCAAAACACAGATTTGCAAATCAAATCAATTACCATAACAGTGACTTGTGGTATTATAACTCACCGCGCTACACCATTCTGCACGACGACATTCCCCGAGTGCAAATGTCTAAAGGGCGGGAAACCCTTTTCCTTTAGAAATAACAATCCTTCAAGCATCTGGCGGCCGAACCTCGCTACCTGCCACGCTGGCAGACCAGTGCCAACAGACCCATACTTGCGGCTATATTCATCGTTCCATGTGCTCTGGTGGAAATAATAGGTGGTTAAGGACATAATAAAGAAACTATTCCTGTTAGCTGGACATAGGGGTCTCTTTAGAAAGGAGGTTTTGGCCTATACCTACGCCTAGTACTACACCTACGTAATACTAGGCGTAGGTATAGGCCTTAGTAACCTTAGTATTATACCTACGACTCTGCCCAAACAAGCTTGTTTTAACTTGAAGCTGAAGTAATACAAAGAAAAAATCTCCTCTGAAAGAAACATGAGTTTTAAAGTTATTTAATCATCTGTCTCGTTTCACAAACAAGCTTAACTCGATAGTCGATAGTATATAGTAAAATAATCTCTCTTAGTTAGCTATAAGACTCAAAATCTGTTTGGCAATTGCCTTTTTTCTAATTTCACAACAACACACGTTTGTACATAGAGGTATTAACAATACGCATACATGCAAATTTAGTACTAAGCAGGGTAATTATTTCAATTCTTCATTATGATTATAGGGATCATCATTATCACAGGAACCAATTCCCTAACCAAATTTATATACTACAAACGTAAACGTAGGAATATAATAATTCTAACAAATGCATGGGAAATAGGACATTTTAGTGCTAAGTAATCAAAACAAAATATTAGCTAATGATGTAAGACAACAGAGCCGTTAGCGATTGCAAAAAGAGACTTGACGAGATACACTTGCATCTTGGGTAAGGGGGCAGTTCAGGAGGGGGCCACCTATAGGCAGTGGGTAGCCCAGGGTACGTCGGGGTTCTAGGGATCTCCTTCCTAGGGTACACCTGGTTCCCCGGCTTCTAGTACCCGAGATGGTGTGCGGTTCTTAGTCGGTTCGAGTCCAACATAACCGGTGGTATCCGAGGCGATTTCCGCACAAAAAAAGGAAAATAAATGGGGCAGTTATTTATATAGTAAACGTGTAAGGCACCTTGTAAATGAGATCTTTCAGGCTTCCTCTAGAATTGAAGGGCAGCACGGTAAGTGCATGACCGTTGCACAGTTCTAGATCCAACACAGGATATATGTAAGGATGATGGAGGGCGCGAAATAGTTCCATAATGAGAGTTTTGGATCGTTCGTTCTGTTCTATTGGGCATTTGCTCGTCAATGGCATCTGTAATAAAAAGTGTGTTAATAAAATAAATACACAAGTATTTGATGCAAAGAAAAGCAAGTCGCTAAATGAATAGCGTAATGTTATAAGCGGCCATTGTGCCGCTTCCTTATAAGCTGAGTGTTGTGGGCTTGATTCCCATGCGGAAAAAAATCATGCGTGATCCACAAATTATTTTTTCTAGTATGGGTGTTCTTCGTGTCCGTTTTGTTCTTTCATCATCATCAGCCTATCGCAGTCCACTTATGGACACAAGTCTCTCCAATTTCGCGCCATTTGGTCCGTTTTTATCATCTCGCATCCAGTTATTGCCAGCCGTTTTGCGCAGATCATTACTCCATCTGGCATGTGGACGTTCCACACTTCGTTTGCCGAGACGTGGTCTCCACTCAAGAACTCGTTTATCCTAACGGTAACCAGTTCTGAGGCTAATATGGCCAGCCCACTGCCACTTCAGCTTACTAATCCTTTGGGCTATGTCAATGACCTTGGTTCTCTGCCGGACTACCTCATTTCTGATGCGATATCTCAGAAAAACGCCGAGTATAGCCCTCTTCATAGCACGCTGAGCGATTTTGAACTTGTGGACCAGTCGTGCCGTAAATATCCACGTTTCGGCTCGTTTCTGTTCTGTAATGTTTGCTAAGTCCCTCGCAAAACGGAATATATTTCTATTGCACGAGTTGCCTTTAAAAAGAAGCGGCTCAAGAGTATTACCGCTGGTTCTACGCATAAAGCTTTTTCTCTACTTCTGATTTGATCAAAAACCACCGTCTTGTTTCCTGAAACTTTCACCAGTAATATTCTAAAGTTTGCGATTCTTACCAATGTCAAGAGCCTGTCTGTTTTGATGGAATTATCGTGAATTGCAAACCAATGTTTATTTGATCGACATCCAATCGCAGACAGAGCGGATAGCAAATTGTATCTGAAAATGCAAAAGGAATTTTAATGGGAATTTTAACAATAAAGCTTCATGAGTTGTACTTAAAAGTTGTAGAGGGGTTTAATAAATTATTTTTTGATTCAAGTTTGTTTCAAAATATTCTAATAATGTCGCGTTAAGACAGTAGTCAATTCCGTAGATAGGCAAATAAATATAAAAAAGAAAAAAAATTTAATAAAAATGACAGATATTAACGAATCCGGTTGTTTTAAATAATTTTACGTGTTTTAAAATAATATTCGACTACCTTTGCCCCGCGGTTGTAAAGGTACAAAAAGAACCGCGGGCAACATCGCGGAACTCAGCTAGTTTACAATAAAATGATAGTTGGGGCATTATTCTGTGAAGCTTACCTGTTAGATTGTGACAGATACTCTGTGCAGATGGCCAAAGCAGCAGAACTCTCCATCGATCGTTCACACCTACATATAGCAAAAAACGGAAATAGGAAAAACAATAAAGATTTGTATACATGGTAGGTACCTAGTGCATTTTAAGGGCCAGCTCCACCAGTTCCTGACAAAATGTCAGATAGTTATCTGCCATATTACTTATAACTTATTTTACTGATACCGTGTACCCGTGTACTTATCTGATATATATTTTTAATTATCTATTATAGATCATCAACAACCCATAATGTCCCACTTGCTGGGCTCGGGTCTCCACTCAGGAGGGGGTTAAGGCCATACGTCCCCACGCGGGCCAAGCGCGGGTTGGGGACTGGCAAGAATACGTTGTGGCTACGTATCTTGCCGTTGGATGTTTTTAAGCCGCCCAAAGGCCTCCAACTAAGCTTCACGACTGTTATCGTATGATAACAACCGGGACCGACTGCTTAACGTGACCTCCGAATCACGGAGACGCTCATGGTAACATGCCACCAGCGATCACCTATCCAGGTACTGACCGCGCCGTCGATGCTTACCCTCGGTGATTGTTTCTAATTACCGAGTGCATTTGGGCTATGAGCGCCTCATAGATCATAGATCAATAGACTTAAAACAGTTGGTGATGAAATTGGCCCTAATGGTTGTAATATCTTTATCAGAACATTATAAATGTGATTAATTCAGGTGTTAATCGTATTTTGATAAATTATAGCTTGGGTAAAGATAGAAAGAAATATAGACATGGAAACAAAATAAAAAAGGTACCTAACTATAGTGTCTCTACTGTTTATTTCTTAAAATGCTCTGCTTACTCACAGTAAATAAATCCAATAATAGAACAAAGAAGTGCGAATCATGCATGGCTATAAATATGCGTGTAATGACAGAAAAACAAGCGGCTCTTACTTGGGAGAGGCAGGCGGCTCCATGGGCGAAGACTTGCCAGATCCGGAGCCTATCAGCGATTTGTTGAATAGTAGTTTCGCAAGCGAGTCAATCTTCTGCGCCACCAGTGGCGTGCGTTCCGAATTCTCTTCTAAATATTTTCAGAAAATTAATTTATTAGGTAATATCATGGCGCTAATTCGTTCAAAAATATTTACCTTATTAACAATTTAGGTTAGAAAATAACTTTATTCAAGGTTTTAGTAATCTTGGATACTTATTTGACAAAGAAAAAATTTCCAAGTAATGAAAATGTATGGAGGAGGTCGTTTTTTTGTTTTTTCCTAAATGGGTCCCCATTTCATCTCATCCACATTTTTTATATATTTTTTTGCATTAATTTAATAACGACGACTTGAGACTCGAAGACTAAGAATTAAAGACTTTAAATACTTTGAATTGAAAGAAATATTATTGAAGAAGACTAAAGAAAATTGAAGACATTGGAAGAAATAGATGATCCGGCTGGTTGTCATCTCTTCAAAAGAAGAAGAATGTATGAGTACAAAGTAGGAAAGCTAGGAATGGGCAGTTGTTTTGTTTTAAAGCAATGTAAGGTGTTTGTGTCAACTAACATAAAGATAAAGGCATATCTACAAAATAATAAAAAAATTAATGAAAAAAGACAAATACTTGAACTACACGCGCTCGAAGATGCTTCAGCATCGTCCTGTTTCCCTGCGTCTTGCGTTAGCGAGCAAAAACAAATTAAAGTAAGTATAAACTATGTACAAACAAAAAATAATCAAAACAAATTCTTGCAATACAATGCTAGCAGAATTGTTTAATATCAAAGCAGGCTCATTTTTAGAAATATAAAAAAAATTAAGTCTTTGTGCTGTAAGAAAAAAAAATTTGTTCCAATTTTAAATTTTAGCATATGCACATAGCTTGCAATGAAAGTATAGGTACATCCTGACCACACATTTTTACTACGTGTAAGAGTACGATTTTGCGAAATACAAAACCCATTCTCACCTTCGCTTTCCTCTCTATCTGTAGAAACAGAGCGTATTCGGAACGCATTCCTTTTATTCGCAGCTGCAATAGACTCTGGATTTAGTTCAGCAGCTGATTGAGCCCTTCTGCAAGCACCGCGGCGTTTCTTCTTCCTGTAACTCGTTCTTGGACGTTCCTGATAGAACCTATCATGTCCTGTAGTCTCCGGCTCTTTCTGTTCCTTCCCATCACTGTTAGATTTCATATGCTGATACAAGTTAAACATTTTCGCTGTTTTTTTTAGGATGTTTGATTTCAATCTTTCAAATTTATTTTTCATTTAATTTCCGAATCATATCGCACTTGGAATTCAAAATTTATTCTATCCGAAGGTATAATATTGTAGATCAGAAAGTCAAATCGGTTTTTCTACTTGTGAAAAGTAGACAACGTTGTAAAGTGTATTGAATGTATGGTGGGTGCGGCCCATCCGATGAACTATGTCAATAGGAACTAATTGAAGTCCTACAAGTGCCGCATTAGCTGAGAACTGGGGCCCACGTCGATATTACTTGATGTCGCCCTTTTACTAGGTACTTTCATGTATTTAATCCGTGTTGAAACTATCGCAATGAATGTATGTATTCGGCTGATAAGTTTTAATTCTAGTGTCTTTATTTTCCTTTCTTTGTCGTATTGAATACGGTTAAATTATTTACTTTATAGTATTTAAACTGAGAAATATTAATACAACAATTTAAATCAGCAAATTACGTACTCCCACAATCACACAAGACGATTAATAAAAAATCGAATTTATGACATATAGCATATCTGAATACTTCTTTATTTTGCTAAAAAAATGTTGTATAAAATTGATGAAAAGTCTCTTTGGTTGTACAGTTGGTGTCTGGCTGGTTTTAATATTAATATATGAACCTACCTATATCGAACATTAAAAAAAAGTGAAGTACACATTCCCGCTACGCCACCTTTCAATTGTTTTTCTGTCCTCGAAGATGAGTGCATCTAACGCAGAAATTCGAAATTTTAAAGTTTTATTAGAAAAATTTAAAAAACAATATTAATATTATTCGCCTCAGCTTCGAATTAGAGTAGGTAAGTAGTTTTTTTTTAGTTTTTCCTATGGTTTAGCATAATATGAACATAACTTTTAGTATGTAAGCTACTTTATTTTTAATAATAAAGTAATTTTCCTTGCGCTAAAACTTCAATAAAATTTATTGATAAGATCTGATTATTTGAAATATTCTGTCGGAAATATTGCTGCAAGTATATTTATGTGTACAACTTTTGAATAAAGACTAAACTTCTTGGTAAAATAATAAATTGCAATTCATTTAGTACTTTACTTTCCTATGACGTTTTAACGAATGAGATATTGCCGGTTACGTAGAATTACAACAGAAGGTTGGTGCTCTTTAACATAGGTTTACAATTTACCCTTCATCCACATTCGCAATTGATTTTTTGTACACCACGTAATTGATTTTGTGCCACGAAAACAGAATTATATTTATGATTTTGTGACTGGTTTTCAATAATCAGTAATCAGCTACATGGAATTATTTTTTCTGTTCATAACTTGTTATAGAAAGAATCGCATTCCTTTTTCGTAGCTTAAAAACGTTTAATTAGAACATAAATGTCTTTTTTTATTTAATTCGTAAGCACATATACCTACTATACTTTAACGGTAAAACGAAACTAAATATTGAATTAATATTAAAGACAGAATAGGTCCGACTAAGGCTCGCGAACTGTACGACCGCATGTTTGAACATATACTTTTACATAAACAATATGATACTTATACATAATATGCTCAGAAATATCTTTCTTTTGATAGTCACGATTATCTTAGTATTTCTATTTTAAAGTTGGAATATGAGGTCTGAATTTCGTCATATAAAACTTTGGTAAATAACTTATATCCCCGGGCCTTTATTACTAATCTATTGATAATTTGTTCATTAAAAGCAGTGCTTTAGGTGTTAGAATCACCGATCAATAGTCCAATAGACTCCTCACATATTTCTGCTTGAATACTTAAATTTCTATATCATCATCATTTTCCTAGCCTTTATTTTTTCCAAGATTTGGGGTTGTCTGCTAATTCAACCGGTTTTACCTGAATATCAGGTTTTACACGAAGCGACTGGCATCCGACCTCCGCATCCCTGAGGGTGAATCCGAAGGTCGAACTACATGTCAGTATGTTTGAGGGCACTGACTTCTTAATAACAATTGCCATAGATGTTCATGACAAACGTGATCGACGGCTTAACGTGCTTTAAAATTTCTTCAAATAGATTTCATTTCAGTATAACACACAATCAAAATAAAACACAAAAATTTTAAAACAATATTTTTATTAACCTAAAACAATTATGTTTTATATGTTATTCACAAATAAGAAAGTGCATTTCTAAAAATATTTATATACATATATTTATACATATAACAGCATATTATCACAATTGTACTGTACCTACAATTTAAAGAAGTCATAACTGGTTACTTTTTCTAGTAGATAGTCAACCTGGATGTGTCAGGTGGCTATAATTCTGTTAAAACGACCAATATTATTTGACCTGTTTTTATGGACTGTTCATAGTAAGAAATGATCATATTTATGCTGGGCCAATTAACGACTCCATCCTCCAGGATCCCCTAAGGGATTCATTTGGATTGTTTGTCTACTTTGATCCCGTATCGACTATTGATCCGCGTGGAACGTTGTGTCTACAAAGATTTTCAAATATATCCCTAAATTAAAAAAAATCGAATAAATCCCCCAGAGGATTCGAGCAGGGTGTCCTAGTGGATGGAGTCCAATTAAAAATCAATACTAAATGGCCTCAGAGGACCATTTACCTGCAATATCTTCAAAGTAATGCAAGAAACGGTACTCTTTCTTGGTCTTGGAAGTAGGGTTGTCAAGTCTCCGTAAGAAGAAAAAATAAGATCGCTATGGATTTATTGCTTTTGAAAGAATTTGCATTTTTGGGCACATAACCATACCACGTATGTTTCAAGGAGGTCTTCTAAATACGCCAAGTATTTTTAAAACTATTCTTCATCCCACGTTACATTAAAAAATGATAAATAACCATATTTATTAATGGCTACGTAAAGACGTGAGGGAGTGAGAAAGTGTTTGGTATATACTATGGGTGGTAGTATTAGGAAGTAGGTATTTTATTCGGATAATGAGCTATCTTCTAGATAAAGAAACTTATATGACCAACAAACATTTTCAAATAATTAGAAAAGCCTTAAAATATCTGGAACGCTTGTAAATATAAATAAAAAATAATCTGAAGAAAAAAATCTTAATAAATGTTAAAGGCATACATTTTATTTAAAAATAGAAGAATAAGGAATTCTAAAAATAAATATGCCGATATCAAAATAATAACAAAAATAAAAAAAATATAGAAAAATCTGTTCGTATATAACAAAATAAGTATGGCATAAATTTATGAATTCGACAAAATATTAGAAATAACACTGTTTCATCCAATGTCCGCTCTGAAAAATCTGTACACTATATGACCCCATGGTATTAATAGCACATTAGTAGTGATAGACATAATTTCATGCTTATACAATTAGACCTATCTGACTTTTAAATACTTTTACGAAAAACATTTGAAAAATCAACGCACGTATCATTCAAGTCGAGTCACAATCTGAAATAACATACGCTTACCTATAAAAGACATTTCAAACAATTTATTGTCAGCTTTTTTTTCATTACAATATAACATAATTTTGAGCGCAATGAGTGTAAATTAAATTCATAAAACAACAAAACAAGTAGTCACAAAAAATACAATCTTTTTCTGTAAAACCATCATCATAATAAATAAGGTTCGTCACAAAAAATTAAAAGAATATAGAAAAAATATTACCTTGTTATGCATATTAATTTCAAATCTATAAATCTGGACTTAAACGCGGATTGGCATATATATTTTTTTTCGGGCATTTTAACACACAATGCCATCTAGTCCCAAACTAAGCAGAGCTTGTACTATGTGTACTAGACAACTGATATTAATACATATATACCTTTTGTAAATACATACATATTATACGTAGAAAATACCCCAACTCCGAAACAAATATTTTCAGAACACACAAAAATGTTGGTCAGACTCAGGAATCGAACCCGAGATCTCAAGCACAGCAGTCGAATACGCTACCACTGCGCCAACGAGGCAGTCTAATATATCATTGTTATAATCAGCCTGTTGAGATGTATTTGCGTATATACAAGAAACCATTTCTTCATAGATTAGGGGGGACAAACGCTTAGATGGGCCACCTTATAACTAGAGACTATTGGTCACTATACATTTGGAACAAGTTGTATATATTTTTAATTTGCGAGTTCGCTCTTTTCTTTTATATCCCTTGCGATGTCTGGGGGTGACTAATCCCACTTGTAGTATACATAATAACCGTGTAAGTCCTGATGTATAGATCTAAGAAATAATTTTTACCTGTAATCTACAACACATGAAATGTTCGAAGTAAATAAATAAATATAATAGAAAAAATAACATGTGCGTAAAAATATATTAACACATTTTTTACATGGTATATAATTTACCTTCTCGGTAACATACTATCAAACAAATATATCTCAGACCACGATTGTCCTGTAATTTACTATGAATATATTATGTATACACACATAATATATATGTTAATACACATAGGGTGTACAAGATGGTGTATAATAAACATTATTATAACAATAAAGTTTTTTTTTTATTTTAAATTGAAGCGTTACTTTTGCCTGACGCCTCGTGTAACTCATATACCAATTGACGGACAGCACTGAATGGATTAATAAGTTGTTATACAAACTTCCGTCCTATTTACATACTCATAGATATACAATAGTACGGTAATGTTTTGATGAAAAATTGCGATAAATAATATAATTTTGAATAAATTAAATGTAATCAATCAAATGATTGATCAAAGTTTTTATGTCGGTAATCATCGGTTTATTGCTCTCTATCGCTTATTCGTCTGTATTACCCCTATGTCATATTACGCTGCGAAAAGTTAGCTAGTGTATCTATACATTGCATAGCGAATATATAATACATACAATATTTACTCCGTAATAATCTTATGGAACTCGTTTTTATAAAAATAAACGATATGCTGTACCATTCATCCTATTTATATGTGTGTCTATATAAGCAGATACTAATACGTTTACTATTTGTACTAATGTCAAAAGAATTACAAGGCAACTATTCGGGTTTTATATTCATGATCAAATGAGGGAGAGATAGAAGAAATAACATATAGGGTATAATAAAAAAGTCTGTCAAACAAATACAAGTTACATATAATAACGAATAAAAGTTATTTTACATCGACTACTTTCCTAAATTTATAATGTGAATGCAGCGCAAATATGTAGAAGTATTAATATAAATGTATGTACATTTGTATTTTAAAGACTAATAGTTTCAAACACGAGGTTTTGGGGTTGTCTGTTTTTCTGTCTGTCTGGTAGTGTGTAAGTTTCAGACTCACAAAGTGTCCCCTTTTTAAAGAGATAGACGTTACACTATTCGGGTTTTCTTTGCATAATAAAACGGTATGTTTGTATCTATTGTATAGTTTAGTCTTTAAGGTATACTGTGATATATCACTTCAATTTTTTATGCGAAATGCCTTCGAACAGACCTCCACTCCACAACCTTCGTAGAAGTTCTTTTGTCAGACTTTTTAGGGCTCTAACTACCCATAACGATGGTTAGGTCTTAAGAGAGTTGTCAAATAAGAACAACCAACATCTGTTATATATAATTCTTGTGTCACGTTGTTGCTCACGATAAACTCCGAAACTATCTAACTGATTTTTAGTTTTTTTTAAATACGTATTTTGCTGGCGTGTCTAATGTAGAGTAGTTTACATCACACTTAGACCAATAGGAGCTATGATTGAAAAGAAATGCAGGCGAAGTTGTGTGGGTCAGCTAGTATATTATAGATCTATGAATGTATATATTTTTATTCATTAGATTAACATGTAAATACAATTAAATGTCAGTATTTAAAATGCAGTTATAGTTAGACATTTTATCTAATATTTGATCAGATTTGATAGTTGAATTACATTTTTATATGAGCGTGATCGCTGAATTGAGTGGCGATTATGATATAGTTTTATATTGGGAGTGATAAGATTATGGACCGATAGGAAAACACAAAATACAATAGACTTTGTAAATACATTGTTTTTATATAAAGTTACATATTATCTTATGTAATCTAACCTGCCCTTAAATATAGAGATTTACTTTGTTAAAAAAAATATTTTATACTCATCCTTTATGAGCATTGACTTTTTAAGTCTTATTATAAAACAAACCTTTAATTATAAAACAATTATGTCATATTAGTATGCCATATTGCAGTGAGAATGATGCATATTTAACATGAATAAGAAATTTTTGCACAGTTTTATTTAGAAGTTTTTGTTTTCATGTCTTTAAGAATTATTTCTGCATTTTCATTTTTCTATTAGTTTTAAATGAAACGTGAATTTAATTAAATTAAATGAAAAGAGTATCCTGTACGACCTTAAATAATAACAACAGATACATATTATCATATCATTGTATTCCATATTCTCATTATTACAAAAGAATTCTTTGCTTTACATACTCGCGATACTAAACGCCTGAAGTTAAGTTTAATTTAGCTGTGGTCATTTATAAAAATATAAAAAAAAATAGACCTAAATGTCTTTTTTTCTTTTGTTTAAATTTTTTATACTTTTTATATATTTTATTACTTTTTTTCCAAAAATTAGATTGTGTTCGGTTTAAAGTCTACCATTATATGTTATGTTTTTTAAGTGAAATGACTGCCATCACACCTCCTCAAACTGAGTAGAAAGTCTTTTGTCAGGCTCCAACTACCCATAACGATAGGCAAGGATGTTCATATGGTAACCTGGACCTAGTTCATATAAAGATAAATAATTTAACGTCACACGAAAATCAATGCTATCTGTCTGCTTGATAAATGAAATCACTTTTTAATCTCTACGACAAAATAGCACACTGTGAGTACTGTGATGTCATACAGACACGCCCACGTGACGTCAAAACGTATAATTATTGCGCAAACATATATAATTAGTTGGTTCACATTAGCAGTTATATAGTAAAGTCTAGATTTTATTATTGTGTGATGTTTTAGCGTTTGTTATCTCGTAGTTAAGAGGTTGTCGAATCGATATTTTCTTATCTCATGACATATTCAATAAATACTTTTATTACTGTGTGTTGTATAAATTCACATAGCGATATTTGCAATATAATAAAAGACGAAACTGTACACACCTATCAGTCCATAGCGATTATTTATTATACATTTTTACAAGAACATTATATAACGGTGCACATCATATTTTCACGATTTTATAATTGAATTCATCAAATCAAATGCGTCAAAATTGTGGTAGTAAGAAAAAATCTCTTGGTAACTCATTTATTGAGACAGGGTTGTCAATTATTTTTTTGCGATTTAAATAAATCTTTTTTATATGTTCTTCTGTATATCTTCTTGTAGATGTATATCTACAAGAAGATATACAGAAGCAAGGTTTCAAGTTATGAAATAATAATAATAAACGATTTAAATCTCGTCTATACAACGTTTTACTTAGATTATATATTATTTTTTTATAGTATTTTATAAACATTGTTCATTCTAAGAATAAATAATATATTCCATGTTATGGACGATTAAAGGAATTTTTGCCTATATAGTGTGTAAATATATTCATTTCTAGAAACAATTACTGATATTTTATGAGCGGAAAAAATCTGTTTATAGCTTATAATATCATTTAAAATTAATCTGTATGTACGCACTTGAAAATAAAAATTGATTTTTCTTACGCTGTAATTAAATGCTATTGCTTATTTTCTATTAATTTACGTTAATCTGAAGTAAGCAGCATTCATTTGTTCAAGGAATATGAATGTTAGAACAGTGTGAGGTCCGAGACGCGCGTAGTACGGCAGGAAGCCCTTCCATAGAGAAAGGACTCCTTCGTTCTTGAGGAGGTTGCTCACCACACCCAATTGGCTCTGACCCTGGGCTGCGTTCTGGATCCTACAATGAGAGAAAGGCAATATTCACTTAACAAAATATTGTTAAATAATTTTATTCTAGATAGTCTGTCGCTAAAGGTAAGTGCTTCTACAGACAGTGTTGTGTGTTTCTTACATTGTATTTTAAAAATTAGGACTAAAAATTAGATCACATTGAGTTTTGGGGGTTCTGAGTTCCCTTAAAGAGGAGTTTTAGAAAATTTCCCTATTTGTACAAGTACATATCTAATAATACCTGAGTCAAAAACTTTGTACCCCTTTTTATGCGTTAAATATGCGATACCGGTAGAGTGCAATTTGGCACAGTTACAATTTATATGAAGGAGTGCAGCAAGCTAAAACTAAAGAAACATGGTCTTTAAAATGTGTGACCTCTAGAATTTCGACCACTTTTCGACCATTATACTAATCGATATATAAGGGTTTTCAAGACTCATTCTAGAGGATTACACATTCTAAAGAAACTACTATCAAGTACTGAATCGAGAAAAACTGAGTAAGGTATACTACAGCCTTATTATATCTAATCATTAGATAAATGATTCTAATGCTTAATGTTACCAACTCAGTCTTGTCATAAGATAGGCTCTAAGTTCTTTATTATGGCATCTCAAATCTCAAAATAAAAATATATAAAGGAGGTGACTGACTAAGATACCCAGAGATCAACACGCAGCCCAAACCGCTGAACCTAGAATCCTGAAATTTTGCATGTAGTTTCTTTATATAACGTAAATGAGCACTAAAAAAGGAAATAATGCTGTATTAATGAACACTAGGTAGGTATTAGGTATCTTCAAGATCATTATCGTCAACAGCCTCCTTTCCTTAGAAAGGAGGTTTTGGTTTATTATACCATGACGTTGGTCAGACATGTTGGTATGGGTTTGATTTCTTGTTCTTTAAATTAAGTTCTGGTTGCGGTTATTTTAAGTGGTCAATCAATATCACATTGCTAGTAGTCTTATCTCTAAATAAAACGGTTCGATTTCTTAACGAACTTGATCGCAAAGTCTTGAACTATGATATTACTCTAACGTCGTTTACATTCATATCGATTACCTAATTTTATTTACTTGACGCTAAGATCTTGAAATGTCAAATCAAGAATGTAATAAATAGTTTTCATTCAGCAAGGTTGGACCGGCTAGACTGGGGCGGTACTACTCTCGCACAGAAGATCAACGTAAAATGATAGCATTCGTGCTGTCGTATTTGGTTGGTGAGTGCGAGACCGGAGTTCCAATCCCAATGGTGTAAAAGTATACTAGGCCGATATGGTGTGGGTTACCACGCTGCATTGTCTGTATGGTGACCACCACTCTTGGATTCTGTTTATGCTCTCCATCAGGCAGACTAGAGCATTTTGGCAGGGCCATACATAAAAAACAAGATTAAGAAGAGGGTAATTTGGGATAAGAATTAGGTCGAGTGGATCAGGGTAATTTAAACTAATTACACAAATAATATCTTACCTAGTCTTTATAATATCGACGGGCATAGAGGCGATGGTGGTGATGAGGCCAGACACCATGGACGCGCAGAAGTGCAGGAATATACCGTCAGGTACGTAGCCCACGAACATCTCACGAGCCTAAGATCGATTATAATTTTTACACATCTACATTAAAATCTATACATAAATACATACCTATTAAAAAGCGAACACGAATTTATAATCTGTTATTCTTTTCAACAACTAGTGATTCAATAACGTTTAATACCCCATGGTGGCTATAGAATTCCCTTATTTAGGTTATTACGAAGGTACTCCATATAATGTAGCCATATTTATTTTTACTTTTGTGATTTAAGTACGAACATTGCCTGAGATTATGTGGCGATAAAAAACGTACGACCTATTACGTAATAATACATTGCTTGTTGTGTATTTCGGTGACCTCCCATATCTGAATTTGACAGGGAAGGTCTTTAACTTGGCGGCATTCCTGAAATACATAGGAGTAAGCTTTGTACCCTTTATATAGGTATATGAACAGTACTAACGTAAACTTCCCTTCGAATTTTCTTTGGTCATAAATGTGTTTCGCTACCCAGAAACTCCAAAAAGATATTTTAGGTAGGCAGTCATGGGTGCGACTACAATTATGATCTCTGATTGTACTCCCATCAACACATTTTAAACTTAAAACTACATTCATAAGATATAATTTAGTGGTTCTAAGAGTTCCGATTATGAATGATACTTTACCTGTGAATAGGTACTGAGTTGAGCAGCGTTGACCACCATAGCACGTCCAACGGTGGGCGTAGCACCACGCCATAATTTTAAGACTCCTTCTTCTTTCACTATCCTGTTAACAGAAGGAGACTTGTATTAAACAGAGGTCTCAGAAACAGCGCTGCGTTGTGTTTCACCGAGTGAGTGAGGACACCGGAAGCCCATACCCCATACCTTATACATAATGTACATGTAATTTTCTCCGTAACATCTCCAATTTAGTCAGAATATGTACAGTGTAATCGATTCCTACCAACTTTCGTACATCGATGACTCGCGAATCAATTCAATACTTTCTATGTCTCCATGGGAGATGCACTTTCTCTCCCAATACCAACTTGGTAAAGGAATTGTACCATCTCTACTTCGCACGGTCAGGGTATAGAGGTCATATGTGGTGACTGGGAGGGGTCTGGATGTCGTAATAAAGCAGTTCCCGGATCCCTCCCATGTCAGGCGCAGAGCGGCACACCGTGTGGTTTTAGTCGGTTCGATTCCGATTCACCACCCGGCCGTAAACCCCAGTGGGGTGAAGGCCTGATGGGTTTTCCTCACGTAACAAAAGGGTCAGATGTGGGGCAACCATACTTGGGCATAAATCGCTCAACCGAAATGGTCCCGCGGCCTTGCTTTGAAAACCCATGTTGCTTTTCACTGTCTCTAATCCTTGTTTATTTAGAAATGACGCATTACTACAGACGTTTTATAATAGCACATTATTATTATGTATAGCGCACTATCATAAGAGATATTGTAACATTAAATAGAGTATCGTGACTCGAGCTTAGTAATCAACAGTTCGGGCCTTTTTATCTGATACCACTTGACTTAAATATGTCTAGCATATTTCTCATATCTGATTAAATTGTGCTTATTGCATATTCGATTTGGGTTAAATAATAACCTTTAATATAATAACATGTGGGCTGCTTTGCAATTTGAAACTTTCATAGTGTGATTCAGGATTGTTTTAGGATAGATGACGCTATTAAGTCATCTATAAGTAGTATAAAATGAAGTCACTTCCGCTGCCTGCGCGCTTAAATCGTTTAAAGTACACAAAGGATTTTAGTTTAGTTTTCAGCAATAGATACCTAATTTCAAGACCTAAGATATCCTAAGATTCAAGAGGATGGTTTATGTGTAGTGTATGCATATCATAGTAGAGCAAAACCGAGGCTAGACAGGCTATATCCAATCAAACAATGCTGCATAAAACGGGAACTTAATCCTTTTAAGAGATGCAATCGAAGTTGCGTTGGAACAAATACTATTCAATAATAATAGACACATACAGACGTTTATGTCATTTGTATGTTAGTTTAACTTTATTTTTAGCTTGCGTATAATACAATAAGTTATCTCGCAAGGTAATGAATGGAACCCATAATTTATAAAGCAATTTACAAACTAGACTGCGTCGTATTACCTGTTCCATTAAATTTACAGTTTTACTTGTAACAAAAACAAATAAAATACACATTTTAAGATATTTACTAATGAATTTACAATGCGTTTTTGTGATAATATTTTCTTTTAGCTTTAAATTACATTAATTTTCACAACAAAGTCACAAGAAGAAGATTGCTTTAAGTTCATATTGTCTAGTCGTGAATATGGTTTTTTTTACGGAATAGAAGGCAAGCGAGCAGACATATCGCCTGATAAGCAATTTCTTGCAACCTTTGGATGGACAAATCGATCATGGAAAAACAAATTCAAGGGTAGTTTTGGTGTTAAAAATCAAAAAAGAAAATAATTAACTATAATTTACCTTATTAATGCATCCGCAACATTCTTGTAGTTTCTGCGCTGTTCCTTAGGCAGTCTGCCGTCAGCCGTCATCCGGATGAGAGCCACTTCAGCTGGGGTGCCACCAAAGGCACCAATACCTCCAGCGGCCACACCCAACAGGGTTTTCGTGCCGAATCCTGGAGTGGCGCCATTGTTGCGCCTAGACACAGAATATTCATTAAACATTATGATTGCAGTAGAGTTGGAGTTAAAAGGCCACTGTTAAGTACAATCAGTTTTTGTGACCTTCCTGACATCAAATTATTTATTCAAATGTTTGATTCAAAAATAACAAACTTGAAAATAATAATAGGGACTCGAATTTCACGCAGTTTTACTTAAACAATGTTAATAAAATGGTGTTTTTCTAAATGAAATCAGCTTTATTTATGGAATTGTGAAAAAACAAACACATTAGGTAAAACACAGATGAAATAGTGTATGCCCTTTCTCTTCGCCTTTTGGATATTTGACAAACTTTGAATCCAAAAATAAACATTAACAAATATATTTCGAATAGAAACTTTCCGTTCCGATACGTTCTATTTAAATAACAAATCACGTGAATATATAAAACACGCGGTTCAAAAGAGTATATTAATAGGTTTTGTTGTGTTGCGCTTTTTTTTCTTTTGGCGCCAACCTAAACAATATACGTCATCGCCAGATGACAGATAGGCGCGTCAGTGACATTAATGATTTACAGAAATGTCAACCAACAATCGAACGGTTAGTACAAACGATTGATATTTCTATATACATTAGGTATGTACATAAATATTATGATGCCTTGAAAGATCTAACACACTATGATAAATATACTGCTGATAGCCAGCTATAGACACAACAAATGTTTATGCTGAACACACAATCATAATCCCAAGTGGGAATCGATCCCATGGCCTTTGTTTGACTAAGCAGTCACTGCTAAAGTAATCAATTTTAAGAAATATAAGATAACTTTCTTTTTAGGGATCCGTATGTCAAAAGGAAAAAACGGAACTCATTGTCCGTCTGTCTGTTAAGACCCTTTGTTTCGGGAACGTGTGAAGATATCGAGTTGATATTTAAGTCTTATACTCGGGTCTGTTTATATTAGAGATAAAAGTTTAAGAAACCTACTGAATAGAATAGAATAGAATAAACTTTATTGTACACCAGTTAAAACAGTTTACATTCAGGAGCATAACATATGAATAACATATGAATATAGAGACTGCCGTCCATAACATTAGGTGAAAACCGACTTTTAGTTGTCATTTAGATGTCTTTCAGCTAAAGGACGACTTGTAAATTACGTAAAAACTAAATGATCGTTGTCTTGTCAGAAATAATATCTCTGCTCTGACTTAGCTTTGGACTAGATGGCGTTGTCTTAGATGTAAAAAAAAATAGTATATAGAACAAATCGGACTCAACAAAAATGTTTTTATTTCCCTATTCTCCTAAAATTAGAATTGTGAATAGTGTTTGAATTGTTATTTGAACAAAACATTAAAATAAATGATGTGACAAAAGCAAGGCTATGTGCTAATTATGACGAAACATTAATTAATAGAAACTGATTAATCTTGCCAGTCAATTCTTCAATATAAACAATTAACCACTTAAAACTAAATAGGTGATAACGACATTAAAAACGTATTTTTTTAAAAACCTTGCAACGAACTACTTACTTAAGATAGTCTAGACTACCTACCAAACTATGGCAGACGGCTGAGTTTCCTTAACCTAGTCTACCTGACTATTAACCAAGTCTATCTAACAAGTATCAAGTCTACCTAACTATGCATAAATCTATGTATAAATATTGGTACTTAGGTAGATTATTCTTAGTCTTGAGATAGTACAATTACCTTAAGCAATATTTTTTTGTGCGTGAAAATTCAATCGCAAGTCGTATATTTTGTCATTTTTATCTTGATCTTGAGTTATTTATTGTATACCGTGTGCACTTGATATAATTCCATCCATAGGTTAATTTTTGGTCAAGGTAGTCATTACAATAATCTAGAATATATATTTAAATTTGTAAATATTATGAATTCATAAGATAATATCAATTTTATGTGTGCAAGAAACCTAGTAATATGCAATAGATAATAACTTGAAATAAATTATATGCAGCGATTTGGTTCCGAACTCTTTCTGAACTTAAGAACCGAAGACCATAGAACATACAGCCTGCACTATGGTAATCAGATTACTGAAAACACAGAGAATCTTAGTGTGGGCCTCATTCCCAAGGGTCTTAATACGTGTATATTTACTTTTAAGATATAATAAAATGATTAATTATTATTCGTTATACATTATATTGATAAATTACACCTACACACGTGTTCGTCATTTCGTCATCAATAACCCATAATGTTCCACTGCTGGGCTCTGGTCTCCTCTCAAGAGAGAGTTAAGGCGTGTTCATTAAACAATTATTATATGTCTTGATGTGATTCCAACACAAAAGAACACTTTTAAACAATTAAATTCATAATGTCATCGTATCACAAATAGGTACTGCAAATATGTTCAAATCTGTATTAACTCTTTTAAAGTCGCTAGCAAAAGTAAGAATTATATATGTTTATTACATCACAGTATATATTGCTTAAACTTCGTTTGCGTGATCTGAAATATTTCAACTGATGACGTCATGAAACGTGCTTGACGTACAGTACTCAGTATTGACAGAGTGGCATAGGCCGACAATATTATATGTGACTTTTATTTAGCATCAAACTACGAAACAGCGTGGTACAAGGATTCCATTACACGGAGACTTGGGCAAACTATTTTGGGGTCGGCTTAAAAGTCTGCTACTAAATGCTATAAAAATATCTATTGGACGGACTTTTTTAAGGCTAGAACTAACGGAAACTATTGCCGCAGATGTTTGGGTGGCAATTGAGACCGACATCCGACGGCATAAGGTGCTCTAGAGTCTGGACCCATCCATAAAATTACCTGGATGGGATTTTTGGCTTTGCAACGGTAACCAATCTATAGAATAGCTATGATTGCTTAATTTTTCTAATCTCCATGCAATCGTGGTGGGTCGAGGGTAAATGGTTAAAGTTAAGTTTACCATTTACCCACGACCCACTCCGATTGCATGGAGACTTTTACAGTCGTGACCTTTTGATCTATAAACTCATTTATTAGTAGGCAGTCATATCTTTGTTTTTTTAAAGCCACATTTTTAAATACACATTGATAACTCTTATCAGAAGAACTAACATAAGATACTGTTTTGTAATATATTTACACTGCGAAAAGTAAACTTAGTTACCAGAGACTAGTGTTGTTACAGTAAATATGCATAACTGATTACGTACAAGGAGACATGCAGTCAATAGGGAATATGCATAAAATAATTATTTGTCTCAAATATTTTTTCTACATTCTTTTTTGTCTTTACAGTATACTTAAAGAGTATTTTCTTTATTTAGTAGTTATTTAAACTCAGAAAACATTAAATAAAAAGTGAAAATTAAGGGGGGATATTCAGATTTACAAAACCCTTACTATTGGTCGAAACGAAATGTGACGTCGATGGTCACGTACTGGCAATTATCGGAGTCGAAATCCAAACTGTGTTAGTAGTGTTTGTGAGAAAAATAACGTTCTTCCATGATTTTCACAGCAATTAAAAATGTTAATAAGTATTAATTCATTGAAACACTAAATAATAAACTAGACTATATTTGGCTATAACAAAAGCGCGCGCAAAATAGCGGCATTTTAATAGGTCAAATATAGTCAGTGTTTTAAATTTAACTATGAATATTTGTTTGAATATTTTCAAGCCTATTTATACTCTATGACAAAGGGACGCTAATGATTAGATTAAGACATAAAAACATGCATATTCCTATTGTGTTTATCCTATAGAAGGAATGACTTCTAGTATTGGCAATTAGAAAATAATTAATATTTTTCTTCCGCCAAGCTATATGAAGTTTAGCTAAGATAGAGATCACATGATTTTGAAGAAATTGACACCACATGTAAAATTGCTAGTGTTTAGCAATTTTACATACGTTGTCAATTTCTTATTTTATTTTCTTCATTTTCTGGACACATAACACACGGCAAACGAAATACCTGGTAAATTATTTAAACGTGTGTTTTTGCGGAAGCCTTTATTATATAACTCGGTTCTCACTTGCAACGTATTTATCATTTTTCAAAGCATTCTGTGTGATAAATACCAGTTTCTTTTGTAATGGCTTATAAAAAAATCTGATATTTCGTTTTAGAACACTTTGGAGATACGTACTTGATTTTAACTGTCGGTCAGAAGTCTATTGTTACACTTTGATAGAAACTTGATACTCACTCTCTGTAGGCATCAAACAGATAGCTGTATACTCCGAGACGTGTAGTGGTGTATGTAGCCTGTCTCAGGAGAGCTGCTGAGAGCCCTGTATACAACGAGAAAAAACCTTCCCTGGCGAGGATTTCTCCAGCTACGGCGAAGGTGCCTCGGCCTCCACCGCTCAACTGCATTCGAGTCTTGATCAAATCTAGAGGTTGGACCACGCATGTCGCAGCCATACTGAAAAGAAGAAAAAGTTGAAGTTTTTTAATCTTTACTAGTGTAGGTCGTTTATTTCTATATTTAACTTAAAAAAGTCTTAGTAGATAGAACTTCAATTAATTCAGTATAATTTTTATTTTGGAACACGCTACGAAAAAAAGTAATTTTAAATAAAATAATGTTAAGTACAAATATATTATATGATTAATATTCTGCATAAATTTGTAACATTTATAATTTTTATTTAGAAATAAAAAAAGTATGTATACAGATACGTGTATGTATGTATGTATATATGTACTTTAATCTCATCTGCTTACATTGCCTTTTTCGATATCTCACATCCAGGCTGTCACAGTGTTTAGTTCAGTATCGAAAATTTAATCAGAGACCCACGCATGTTTATTACTTGTATGTAAAGTATATAATCCAACAAAAATTTTAGTTCATTGATGATAACAACAGAGTTACCACCATTGAAATATGTTGCTCAATCGAGTAGTCTAAAACAGCGACGTCACTAGTTTGTATTTAGTACATTTTTCATACAAAGTTAGCGTTTTGACAGATTTACTTGACTAAAATTTGTAATATACTGAAAAGTTGTAATAACTATATCATCTGAGATGTTTTGTAATATTCCTTTTAATGAAAGAGACATGTGTTTTTATTTACCATACAGTCATTTACCCTAATCACCTAGTTGATCATTTTTTTTATGAAAGGTATCGATGCACAGATTTGTCATCGAGTAGTGGAAACCGATTAACTTTCACTTATGTTATACTATAAGACTTCCTCCAATACTTTCCTCGGCAAGGACATAACATTACTATTCTTATAAAATTTTCAATAAGAACCCTCGTTAAGGGTTTATCTAGGTTCGAACCAATCCCCAAAACCACAGAACGGATTCCAATGATATTTTTCTTAGAGTAAATAAACGAAACCAAAATAAAGAAAGGCTGGGTTGCCCACTCAAAAAAATGTCAAGAATAACCTTGAAGTTTATAATGAATTATAATTAAAATGCTTTCACATTATGAAGGTCAATCGATACGCACTAATAAACCAAACGCAAAAAATGTGTTTGAACCGAATTATTAATAAATGGCATATGACATTACTGTATGGAGTAAAGCAGTATTGTAATGTGAAATTAGATCTATCATCATCTACGTTATATTGTAAAGGTAAGGTAACAGACATGCCCGTACAATTGAACTTTACAGGTAAATCGGAGTCTGTATGTTGCAGAACTGTGCAGACATACTTGACAGGTGTTACTGAGCAGGTAAACCTGTCAGGTACTGTGTATAGCTAGAGCTGAACTACGGACACGAATGTTAATATTCCTATTAAAATTTTTTCAAAACTTAGTTCCGATCTACTCTCGATCTCAAATATAAGTCATAAAAGCTATTTTCGTAGTTAAGTATTACTTTTGCTATGACTAACAGAATATCGATTCAAATTTGGATCTCAATACGAAATAATAAAATTACAGTCAAGGTTGGATGTTTCAAAGGTTCTTTTCTGCGAGAATATATATAACATTTATGAGATCGATCTTCTTGTCTATGGAATTAACTATTTAAGCACATGTAGGGATCTGGCTGTTTTATTAGAGACTTTTGTAGCATGTTAGCTGAAAATATATATTGCCTGTTATCATCATCAGCCAGTTGTACTCCATGTTGGACGCGGGCCTCTCCCAAAGCACAAGAGTTAGTTAATATTGACTGGCCCCTGTAGTTTATTCTTACTGTTTGTATACAATGTTTTTACTTTACAGTACCTATTATTAAATACTGCTAGGTTTCTGGTCTTCTTCTACCTAGAGACTTAAAGTACCTACTTCAAATATGATAAGTCGTATGCCTTATTTGTTTTGCCATACAGAGGTGAAGAGGCATAAAGTATTTTCAATAGAACTTTGCGCGCGAGAATGAACGTAAGACGAGGTGGTATGTTCTTAATAAGCAAATCATTGTATCGATATTGTTTATGTTCGTATCGATTACAATGGCAACACAAAAGCACGTTAGCGGGACTCTTTTATATTTTATTTTGCATTTACTATGGTAACTTCTACGTTCTGCCTGTATATTTAGGCGCGTTATATATTTTATTTAATTACTCTGGATATTTAAAAATCCTTTATTTGGAAAAAAATTGAATAACAGATATTTAAAATATATATACGCGATATTAAAGCGGTTGCATTACCTATAGTTTTTAATTTGAGTAGTATGAACGACTTGGAAAAATTTAAAGGGTTATATAGCTATTAAAATTTACGAAATTAATATATAAATGACACAGTAGGTACATATACCGTTTAAACTGTTAAAAGATCCTTTTTTAGCTTGTTTTTTAATCACGTGATCACAGTGTTTAAAAACAATTAAACAAAAAAGAAAAAATAGATAACTTAATAAAAATTTATTACTAGTGAGTTTCCATGAAAAAAAAAGAGAACAAACATTTAATTTATATTCTTACACGATAATACTAGTGGAGGACACCATCACAGTTTAAAACATCGTTAAAGCATTATTTTCGCAATTACTTTTTACAGAAGCACCTGGTGTAGAATAGTTTAAGGAATATGGAGGAGTTTTAAAGACTTAGAAATGTCTAGCTCAATTTTAAATTAAACCAATTTCTTTTTAAACCGTTTCTTGCAACCGTTATTTGAAATAAAAGTCCAACTGTACACGTAGAATTGTTATCCGCGATAAAGTTTAAACGTAGTGCGGCAAGCATCGATATACCTCCATTTACCTATATATTAATACGTGAAACAAAAACAGTCAATTCCTTTTTACTGTGCAAACGGATGAGCATGAAATTTGAAGCTAAAAAAAAATATTATGGTTTCATTTCTTTACGAGGTGGTAGAGCCACGCTGATTTCAGCACGAACGGGCCGGCGCGAACGGGGCGGTACTACCCTCGCACAGAAAATCAACGTAGAATGACAGCGATCGTTCTTTCGTGTTTTGTTGATCAGTACGAGATCGGAGGACCAATGATGCAGAAGCATGACTAGGCCACCATGGTGTGGGTCGCCATGCTGCGTTGCCTGCAGTAACAATGAGTATCGTGACCATCACTCTTGAATTCTACTTAGGCCACTCCTAGTGATGCTCCTGCGTCATTGGGCCTCCGGTTGCACTCATCAACGAAACACGACAGCAGGAATGCTGTCATTTTTAGGTTGATCTTTTGTGCGAGGGTGGTACCGCCCCGGTAGAGTCAGCCCGTTTGTGCTGAAATCAGCGTTGCTCTACTACCTAGCTGATGGAAAGAACTTTGAACCTAGCCCTCTAGAATCAGGGGTTTTACTTCTATTCAGTGAAGGAGACACAAAATTCGGAAACGCCTATGAGACTTCTGAGGGGTATCCACAGTATTGTGTAACCAATTCCATATACCATATAAATGACCCTTGGGCCATAAAAATCTATACTTCCAACTAATATTACAAACGCCAAAGTTTGTAAGGATGGATGTTTGTTCCTCTTTCACGTGAAAACTACTCAACCGATTTGGATGAAACCTTGCCGTAATACAGCTTATACATCAGAATAACACAGAGGCTACAATTTGCCGCGATAACCGACATATACACGGGCGGAGCCGCGGGCATAAACTAGTATATTATAAATATGAAAGTAGCTGTCTGTCTTGCTGCACCGATTTCAATAAAATATGGCTTGGAGATACTTTGACTCTTGAGGAAGGACATGGGTTACTCTTTACCGCGATAACCGACAATCACGGTGTAGCCGCGCGCAATGGCTAGTACATACACACACATACACACACACACATATATATATATACGAGTATATATAGAAGTGCCTAGTAACGATCTAGATAGCGCAGCAGTCGTGCTTTCAATTGCAAGGCCTGAGGTCGCGAGCTCGACCTCAATGCAAATATTCATTATGCACGAAGAAGTCTGGCAGTTCCATGAATAATATGTATTGTATTACAAGGAATACATGTATATGTGTTTATTCGTGTTCTAGAACCAATAAAACAAGCTCAGAGTATGATTAGGTTTAGTCTGAAGATTGTTGTCTGAATATATAACTTTAGAAATTCCGACTTCAATGCGGTTGTATTATGGTGGATTATAGTTTGTTTATCCTTTATTATTGTACGTAATTTTAGGTTTGCTATTTTTCAAATATATAAATGGGAAGTACAACCCCTCACTTGAAAATTGTAGGTATAATTAATTAAACATAAAATACAGTAATAAAACAACCTAATTCAGATCCAGTTTTTTTGTACCACAATTCTAGTACCTAAAATAAAATACATGTAAACTAAAACTACAATAATTTATGTATATTTTTATGTCGACTTAAAGGTTATTTTTCCTTATAGGTCATAATTAAGATCAGAAATAGTATGATAATTTTAAGTCTATGGTTACTTGGTTTTGAACTGCGACAAATTGAAACAAGGAGTACCTAAATGCTAATTTTGCATTTCATTATAAAATAATCCCGTTATAACTAATTGTCTTTGTTTCTATATCAATTCAAGACGGCTTGTATTGTCTTAGCAAGCCAAGTTAAGTTAATCGTATGCATTTGAATGACTTCCATACTCGGATGGCAGCGGCAAGATTATTTCTAAAAAAGAAGACCAAAGCTGTGTAACGAGTATACTACGTGCAAAGCGGATGGGAGAGAAGATGAACGGAGTAACTGATTAATTAATTAAGTAAAAGCGCGTGAGTAGAGGTTTTCTTGTCACCTGCTTGTAACACATCTCGTCTCCGCTTTGATGGAAACCAGGCATTTGTGTAGGTTTATTTTGCTTCCAATTACGTTTTAATTATGATTTTAAGCAGCATAATAGACGTGGAGGTTTGCTTTTATAATTATCTAATATTTCGTTTAAATTGGCTTACATGTGGTTATATCGAAAATGCCGGCAAAATCATACCAATTGAGAGAATTACGACGTTTAATAGGTTAACATTAATGCTGTTCGTGCGAAGGTGGGTTGCTACTAAATAATAAACTTGAATGTTGTTTTTTGAATAATTAAACTTTAACTGATAACCCAATTAGGTCTGATGCAATTATTTTTTAATATGGTGATTAAATAAGCGATAATTTTAGTGTAACATCACTTACAACTAAAAATATTATATTCATAGGTATACAAGGACATACAAAGTTGAAAATACAATTTTTCAAAGTAAGTTGCATGAAATGGAAAATAGTAGAGCCACAAGCAGCTATCAATTTGTTATTCATTCCATTTTATTCAATTTTGTTTTATTTTGTATATTCAAATAATTGTTTTAATTTGTATTGTTGCTTTGTGAGATACATGATTTAGATGACGGCAAGAATTCAATGCACCCATAAACACTTAGTAATTGTCTTTGTCTTATTGAAAGTCGACCATAACTCAACTAATCATGTTTTTATTGTCACTTTCTATACTCCTCTTCCATATAAACATTAACTGTACCGAATTTTGTACTACTTCGTTCTGATGATTTTCGTAAAAAAACAAGTTAGAAAGTAATGGGCACGCCGTTATTGCGGTGTAAGACCCGTTATGGAGGACTAGCTTAAGAGGCATCACGGGAGCCTCTCATAACGGCTGACACAGGTGATCAGTGGGAAAGGATGCTTCAGAGAGCACATGTCTGATCCACAAGGAGGCAACGCCTGAGTGGCGCCACTGTTATGGCCAGACCGTGGACAAGATAATCCACAAGCTGGTAGAATGTCCGGCGTGGGAAGAGCCGAAGCATGTTCTCGCGGCAGCCATTGGGGTTTTTCTCGCTCGGTAACATGATTGCGGCCATGTTGGCAACGAGAGTTCGTGAAACTCTGCCTCTCTTTCGCAAGCAAGTTATGCTTGCGAAGGAGATGGCGGAGCCCCCTCCGGATCGGGATAGGTTAAGAACTCTCCCTATTCGCCAGACCCGGGAACGGGCCAGGTACCACAGACGACTCAGGCGCCGGAGATCTCAAAACGATCTCAGTCCTCCATAAGCGCAAGCCTGAAGGTAACAAGTGAGGTCACCAGTCATCCTAGAAGAAGCAGGTCGGGATGGCGGTGCATTAAGTGCTCGCGCCCTTTTCTGAATAGAATAGGAGTGTTACTTTCGAGGGTTCAATTGGCTCTCCGGTTTCTAGTACCCGAGTCGGTGTACGGTTTATAGTCGGTTCCAGTCCGACATAACCACCAGCTGGTGGTATGCGAGGGGGTTTCCGCAAAAAAAGGGTACAAAGTAAGATTACATTTATATTAAACACAGTAAGAGTAAAATTGTTAACGTTGACTGCCTCGGTGGCGTAGTGGTAACGTATGCGACTGCTGTGCTTGAGGTCTCGGGTTTTATTCCCGGTCCGGGACAAATGTTTGTGAGTTTTTTATGTATAATATTTATGTATTTACAAAAAAAAAGTGTATATGTATTTATATCAGTTGTCTAGTATCCATAACAGAAGCTCTGCTTAGCTTGGGACTAGATGTGGTTGTGTTAGATTTCCGAAATATTTATTTATTGGTAGATTCATTTATGATAATTGAGCACTGTTATTTAACAAATGCAATGAGAGATGAGGATTAAACTCCGCATTAGTATAGAGGTCAGTCATGTGATTTATGCCATTAATATTAAAATAAACTAGCTAACCGGGCAAACTTCGTATTACCATTATTCATCATTTACAGTCATTATTCATGATAATTTTTAAAATTTCCAATAAAATTGTTTTAATATCTGTACCCGCCTTACCTTTCCATGGATAGTGTAGAGTTCCAGGGTTAAGATAATTTAAAACTTGTGGTTTTCTTTTTATTTTCTTTCCATAAAAACCTTTCTTCGACTAAAAAAAACACTTAAAAAAATAGTAATCCAATTTGATGCAGCCGATCAGAAATTATGCTTATCGGTAATTCTTTTTTATTTATATAGATAGATTCAATAATCCCATTATGCAAGTTGCTTCAATGGTTGATTACTGATATGATTTTGGCAAACTATTTAAAAAAAAATTTTAGTATAAAGGAACCAAAATGCCAGAGTTCATAAACCTTTGTAGATAATTAAGTTTATCATTAATCATTGTGTCTAGTAGTCTCTAGTGATATTTAGTATTTACTTTTAGATGAACATTAGTAAAAGTATATGATTGTTTATTAATAATAGGTACCTCATAGAAAATCTGAATATAAATACTATAAATTGTATTACTCTAAAAATCAATTGTGTTCTTCACAGATTTGTATTTTTTTAGGTATGTCACATTTTTTTTATATCAGCGATACAATACATTTTATAATTTATTTAAGGTCCAATTTATTGTGTTAAAAGACCTGGCATTTGGGAACCTTGGAATGTAGCCCTGAGTTTGTACAAGACATTTTGTTCTCCAGTTGACAGTTTCTGACCTCATAACTTCATAAGTTACAGATGCGCTTTGAGTGCTGACCTTTAAGCAGGTAGTAACCTTTTTTTGAAGTTTTGTGTGTGTAGTATATTTGAATTCTCAAGAATTTAGAGTTTGAATGACCTTTAAGCAGGTAGTAAACTTTTTCTGAAGTTTTGTGTGTGTAGTATATTTGAATTCTCAAGAATTTAGAGTTTGAATGACCTTTAAGCAGGTAATAAACTTTTTTTGAAGTTTTGTGTGTTGTAGTATATTTGGATTCTCAAGAATTTAAAGTTTGAATGACCTTTAAGCAGGTAGTAAACTTTTTCTTAAGTTTTGTGTGTGTAGTTTATTTGAATTCTCAAGAACTTAGAGTTTGAATATATTTTTTTAAATTATTTTTATGTATGGGCCTGACGAAATGATTCTACTCTGCCTGAGGGAAAGCAAAGGCAGAATCCAAGAGTGGTGGTCACCATACTTATCGCAAAAACAGACAATGCAACAATCCAGCATGGTGACCCACACCATGGCGGCTTAGCGATGTTTCTGCACTATTTTTATGATACGATTTCTACAATTATAGTTATCACTTATATACTTCACACTTGAATCTTCTGAATAATAGAGTAGTCTTATTAAATAATCATTCATATTTATTGGTTTAATGATTGTGAACTCGTTGTAGTTATGAGCAGATCACGACAGACTAATTAGGATCGTTTAGCATACACGTTTAACAAAGTTATGAGAATATCTAACTAAAACCGTTAACAAATCTAAAATTGTATGATGTTATGTTATTTGTAACTATAAACCAGAAGTTTCCCGCCCGTTAATGACATTGGAACTAGAGGAAGGACGTACAATCTTAAAATAAAGTAAGCATTCATACCCGGCAAGGCCGCCGAAAGCGAACTTAAGTCCGTTTGGTACATAGCGCTCCTTTGGCGGTACTACAGCTGTTTGTGCCATTTTAAGTTCGTTTATTTATTATATAAAATCACAAAACACACTCAATGCACACGGTCCAACCACATAGATACTGTTCAAAAACTATAGAGACACTGAATTTAAATAGTGTGCCTTGCAAAACTTTTTCAGCCAGACAGCTGAATTTGACAATTGACATTGACGTGCTAACAAACTGTCAAATGTGTCATTCTTGCAAGCTTTTTTGGCTAGAATATGTATCTTTTGGGATTAACTATAAACTATTGCGTCTAACTATAAGCTTTTGTGTCGAAATTTTCATAAATACTATTTGTATCATAGATGAAACGAAAGAAAAGGTAACAAAAAAATAATGCAATTTTTAACCAATATTTTCTTCAAAGAAACACATTCCGTATTAATTACAGATATTAAAATCATGCATCTGATTCATGCAGAGAGTTTGAAAATTATTTCAGAGTGTATTGTAATTTGTTGTACATATAGATCTTCTTCTTTTGATGAGATGGCAACTAGCCGGATCAGCTATTTCTGCCAATGTCAAGTATTTAACGTCTTTAATTCTAAGTCTTTGAGTCCTTAAGTCTTCGTCTTGATAAAATTAATGATAAAAAATATAAAAAATGTGGATGACTTGAAATGGGGACAGTCTTTCGAATAAAACCAAAAAACCATCCAAAGATATATAGATATATATTTAAATATATAGAGATCTTGGAAGTATCTATATATTCTGAACAAATTTGATATTTTCCTAGAGCTGAGTTGAAAATTTTGGTAGGGAGGTATTTATTTTAAAGAGTTTGACGTATGTTACAAGCTTGTAATTCTAAAGGGATAGGTAACTGAAATGGGGAACAGAATGAAGAAAGTCAAGTTCTTTTTTATTGTATGTTTAACTGACCCACGCTTTGTCTGCGTCTCTATTGAATCATGCTCAGCTTCTATTGGTCTAAGCATTATGTTAACTTTCCCAATTGCACACAAGAAAAACATTTAAAAGGGATGTAAAGGTTGGTTCGATATTTTTGGAGTTAATTGTGAGCAACAACGTGATACGACAATGATTTAAAATAGATTTATTGTAAGTAATAAAGGTAAGGCCATATTTATTAAAATAAGTTATATTTCAAATTGAACAGCAGATATAATTTAAATCAGTATTTATCTTAGTACTATTTGTCTCTGGTTGCTTCTTTATACTGTTCACACCAATGATCAGGAGTTTTTCCAAAAGCCTGCAAAAAAAGTGTAAAAGTGTCTGTTTATTTAGTTTTTTTTAAAATTCTTGGTTCAGATAATCTCTATAATGTTATAAAAAATCTGAAATTTAATCTGGCTGTCTGTACTTAGGTGGGTTTAAACTTAACGAACAAAGACCTAGAACAAGAACATTTCGTTTTCAGCTTTTCCACCAAAATAGAAACGAGCAAGAATGAGAACCAAGAACTAGAATTCCTGTACGATAGACGTTTAGATGAAGGCCATTTACATCAAAATGCTCATTCTATTAAATTATTATAGTGGATTCAGACATAGACCATTCTTTCCTAGATCTGTCTGCGTTCTAAAAGATTCTATTGAATGTTCTAAGAATGCTCGCTCGCTTAATGTAAACGGCGTTAGAACGTGCGAAAGTGCGTTCTTGTGTTCCGACGCGCTCGTTCCACGGAGCCATGGGCCAACGCGCTCTAGTGCCGTTTACACGAAGCGAGCAAGCATTCTAGGAACATTCTAAAGAATCTTTTAGAGCGCAGACAGAACAACCAAAAGAATGGTCTATACCTGTTTCTAGTAATAGTTACTGTTTCTAGTAACAAGTAATAGTAATAGAATTTATTAGAGTGGGGATAGAATGAGCATTCCCCCGTTTGATTACTCAATGACACCAATTGGCAGTGAGAATGCATGAATACACAATCGAATCTTACTACCCAACATAGTGGTTTGGATATTTCAATGGATTATAAAGTGCCATTATATAGTTTTTTTTTAAATGAAATGTGTGTAAATACCTCAGCCATTTTGTTAAGTAAGAACAACTTGGAAACTTCGAGTTCGGCTCTTTGTCCCCACATAAATTCGTATCTTGTGACATTGTTTTCTGTGACCTGTAACAGTTAAAATGGTAAATAAATGACACTTAATTCTAAATTTCAATCTATATATGTGAAGCAAAACTTTGTAGCCTTTCTTAAGAAAATTCTGTAAATAAAGGAGTATGAAATTTGGTACAGTTTAAATTTATACGGAGGAGTGTAAAAAAGGAGCCAAGATTTAGTGGTGTTCTTACTAAACTACTGCAGTCTGGCCTTAGGCGACCTATTCTGGGGATAACACGGATCTTGTGATTTCAGGTCGTCGGGAATTTATACCATGTCTAATCAGCCAAGATGTAAAAGTTGAATCTCTTTCTATAATCGCTCACATCTCCATTCTCTTGTCTTATTGGCTAATATTTTATTTTGACCATGTGGCTTAGCATGGAGATGAAGTCATTTATATATATTTTTTAGCTTTGCCGTTAAATTTTGTAGGATGCCTACTTCCAAGCCAAGGCACAAACCCTTTTCTCCCCCAAAAGCATTTTCAGTCTTCCCTTCCTTAACTTTCACTGCATCAACAGGAGGTAGAATCAAAGTATAGCTTATAATAAGCTTTTTCTTGCTTCTTTAGAGATACTTGCTTAAGTGCATGTATGCTATTACATCCATACTAATATTATGCATTCGAAAGTAACTCTTGTCTGTCTGTTACACTTTCACAACAACATCGCAGCACCAATTTCAATGAAATTTGACATAGCTATACTTTGATTCTTGAGGAAGGATACAGGCTATACTGTGATAATTGACATACAAATAGCTAGTAGGATAAATTGTTGCGCTATAGAGTTAAATGAGTTTCGTATAATCTAAGTTATTCGAGATTCGGAGGATAGCGCCATCTAGTATCAAGTAGCGCACAACTGTTGAGAATATGATTAATAATTCCGATGTATTCAACGCTAGATGGGGCTAGATTATCATCATGGAATCATTCCTGACATTTCGATAACCCTATAAAAGTGGATCATGTTAGCAATACGGGCTAGCATTGTTTCAAGATACAGCAGATTAACATGGAAGCAATTTCCTAGGCCGACTAACGAGTGATTTAGTGAATTATTCTTATAACAATGTTGTCATTAATAAATAATGTGTTTTATTTTTTTAGTAATCAAACAACTACTTTATTTAATCAATACCCGGCAACTACAATATAAATCTCAGAAAATAACAAGGAGGTAAAAACAAGTTTTTTTTCTAGTGTAACCTCTATGTATACACTTACTGTAATTTTAGAATATTCCAAGTACATCTGCCTTGTAAATGTGGTGGTGAGCAGTTTTTTACTGGCATGATCGTTTTCTTCTAATAAACCAGCATCAGTCAGGAATTTGTACATATCCTCTGTAAAGGGTAAATCAATATGTGTTAATATCTATACTAATATTACAAAGCTAAAGAGTTTGATTGTTTGGTTGAATGAGCTTTTCTCAGGTAGTACTAGTGTGATTTGAAAAAATCTTTCAGGGTCTGATAGCTCAGTTATCAAGGTAGGCTATAGGCACACCTAGATGTGACAGTATGAGAGACCCATGGCCTGAATATAGTGATACCACAGCCCTATGGAAAACAAGTTTACTAGAGCCAAAAACACTCCTACTTGAAGGGTTGAATAATGCCTACAGCATTATCTACTTTGAAGGTCCCGATATAGTAATAAACACCAACCTTCTCTGACTGGTGCTCTACTCATATAGATATGCATGAGTGCTGCAATTAATAATTTACGATGGTGTTCATCTACAATTGGGGGTAAAATTGATTCACATTCTTGATTCAGAATTACTATGTATTGTTTGCCTGTACTAGCAGACACCTCTAGCAGTTCATAGCCATATACCTGAAAAAATTATATCATTATTTTAATTTTGGAATAATACTTAATACTGTAAATCTGGACAGGTTTCCATGTGTGTGTAATTCAAGTAGGTATTTTATTTTATAGGTATGTGTGAATTATAAATAAATTGTCTCATTATTCATAATTTTTTTATTAAAAGAGAGTAAATATCATAATCTATGTAATATGCAAGAAACAAGTAAGTGTTAGAGGAGAGGAGGAAATGTCGAAATGGTAAGAGTTTCATTATTAAATTTAACAATACTAACCTTTTTCAAAACTTTGTTAGCTTCGCTAATGACACCAGATACTTGATTTTGTGGTGTTTGGCATACATTATTAAGATGTTTATTAATGTCGGCGCGTTTTATCGGTATTTTGCCCCCTTCCCGACACAGTATATAACGGACACATTCTTTTATCGCAGGTTCACATTCGCTTATATCCGGCCTTGAATCTCTGGATTTGTTAATTTTTTTTTGACTCATGGTAGGAATTTTCTTTGATAAAACTAAATAAATCTTTATGTTTGGTTGGGCTACAATTGGAAATTATGCGACAATACAAAACAAAAGTAAACGCTTAACAGTAGCGCAGACGCTACTGACAGCAGTGACAGCTGACAGACAAACTGTCAATTCAAGGTCCAGAGGTTTATTTACCCAATTTACTGCCTTGGGAGATCGCTTTTTTGTTTTTATTTACACGCTTTTTATTAGCTTCACTGGTATGTTTGTATGTATGTATGTATGTTTGTATGTATGTATGTATGTTTGTTTGTTTTCGATTTTGACCCACTTTAAACGGCCAGATTTCGTTCAAACTTTGTAGATTTATCGAGGACCGATGACAATACACTAATTTGATAAAATTATTCCATTTTTCAATTTGCAAAATGAGACTTTTGTTTATTTATATAATTTTCCTCTGTAGTCGATAAGGTAGAAATTTTAATTTCTAACCATTATCTTTAACCGATTTATCTAATATTAACAAAGTGCATGCTGGTAAGTTAGTTGTTTCGAGGATGTCGAGTTGCATTTCATAAAAGTGGCCGATGTAGTGTGCCGCTCGATTAGCTACCGACGCGGAAACTAAGGTTCTGCCTCTTGGACAGTGGTGTTTACCGCGGAGGATCGACTGAAATTTCGTCGTCTTAAAGTACGCTAATAGTCGATTAGAACAAATAATAGTTTAAAATTAAAAAACAAGCTATTATAAATAAACCAAACTAAAAAGTAGAAAATAAATAATAGTTAAAAAACTAAAAAACACGCTTTTTATAGAAAACTGAACTAAAAAAAATAGAAAATAAGTTTTAATAAATTTAAATTAAGAATTGTGTTAAAAATTTCAATAAATATAAATAAATAATAGTGTAAATAAAAAAAAATATATTTTATTTAAAAAAAAGCGTGGGCTCCCCAGGATCAGAAGCGAACCGCCCTCTCCGTCCTCGCCTTAGTCCACTACTGAAAAGTATATCTATCAAATATGAATGTATTAATGCTTTTTTCTCTGATTTTTCCGCTTAAGCAGAATTCAAGAGTGGTGGTCATTGCGAATGTAGACAATGCAACAATGCAACGTGGTAACCTTCACCATGGCGGTCCAGTGATGAAATCCAATGAAAGAAACACGATAGCTCAAATGCTGTTATTATTTCAAAAAAAGAAAAAATCAGCACGCTCTCCACCAAAGCAAAAATTTGAACTGCTTTTTCGCCTGACTTACATTGAAAAGTAAGTGGTTTTTTGGGTGATAAAGAAGCATATGAAATGAATAAAAAAAGGGAACTCCAAGTCGTCAAGACTATAAACCAGATATATAAGTACCTCTGAATGCATGAAAATAATTTTGCATTTAATAAAACGCAAATAAGTCAATATAGTAGCAAAATTTAAAAAAAAAATGTAGGCATGTTAGATTTAATGGCCCAAGAAGCTAAATTTTGCGAGAATTGTTACAAACATTTAAGAACTGTTTGGCTAAGAGGTTTAAGTGGACACCACGCCGCTTTCTACAGGGCCAAGTGTTGTGGGTTCAAACCTTAGATGGGAAGACACTTGGTTTGATCCACGAATTGTTGTTCTGAGTCTGGGTATTCATTATCTCTTTCAAGTTTGTTTGTAAACTCTCCCGCGACACAGAACTTAATTTTAATGCGGGATCCCAAAAGGAGTAAAAAAAAAGTTAGTAGCTATCCAATACACATCAATGAAATCGATGACGACGGTATTGTTTAACAATAACGTTACAATGTTTTAATAGTTTATAACTTTTTTATTCTTGTATCACTTTGCAAATAATATTAAAAAGGTATAAAATAAAGTTGAAATATTTTCTCTCAACATTTTCCCACGTATTTTTCAGTAAATTAATGTTATAGTTTTTTGTGATCAAGATCGTATCCTCTTTTTTCTTATTTTTTCTATTTTAGCATATAACAATGCAGTCTAATAGTTTTTATGAAAATTATTTTTTAAGGCTTACATCGTTACAATATCTGTGTTTTTTTCAACTTTGGGACTAATTTTAATGTGGAGGCTTTGAGACTTAAAGAATTGTTGCTAAACCTTAAAGAATCTTTAAGATTTAAAAGACATATTTGTTGTGTTGCTTATGAAAGTATTTACGGTACTTATATCAAAACGATTTATTTAAAATTTTTGTCTATCTAGACAGACTGACAAAGAGTTTGTTCCAGCTAATTTCTGCAATGACTGGGCCGATATTAACGGAAGACACTGGCATGCTGCATGCATAGCTGATGATATAAGGAGTAAACTAAACGAGCTGAACTGCTTTTTTAGAATGGCTTCGCTCCGCCGCGTTATTTACGATTGTTGTTAGCAGAGAACACACACCGCGGGGTCCAGCTAGTTTATAAATAAATAAATATCTCTGTATCTTCCAGGAGTGGAAATCCTTCAACTTAGATGATAATGACATCCACCATCTAATATAGATTCGTAAGAAGTATTTTCTTAGACAAATAATTTAAAAAAGATCGCTTTCCAAAAGTTCCTTCATCGTTAAAATAAAAGGTTGTACCACAATCAAACACGTGTATTTTCTTAGTGCATTTAAATTTTATTAAATTTCATACCAAAAGTGATGCCAATGCAAGCAGAAAGCGTCATAAAATAGCAATTAAACATCTTCATCTTTTGATCAACCAGTTTAATCACATTCAATTAGATACTAAATGAAGTATTAAACAAGTGTTTATTTAAATAGGGACAGGTGAAACTAAATTAAAGCTTATAAAAATAAACGTACACAACCAAAGTCTAAAACATCATTGTTGTGAGAGACAAGAGCAAATACAGCTTTCTCATTTATTTGCTGTACACGAGGCCTAATGAGTTTATTTCCGCACCAATAGCAATACTGAACGCACTTGACATCAAAAGCGAGTTGATGTAAATTAAACCCACACCATGCATTCAGTTTACATTATATTTCAAACGTTAATAACTTTTATGTAGTTCAAAACATTAAATATGTTACATATCTAATTAAATACCATGAGGAGATACTGGGGCTGCATCAGCAAACGCTTTCACTTTAGGAATCGAATACACACTATCCACCACCTCCTTGAAAGCAGGATACTCTTTGGGTAGATCTGGCATCTGCATTATTGCTTTTAAGTAGTCAAACATACCGGCGAAGACGAAGTCGCCCCATGACAGCTGAAACAATGACAAGAATAATAAAGCAAAAATAGAAGGAAAAATCGTTGCTGCTATATTTTTAGGAACGGACCGGTATCACCTCCGTTTAACAACTGTTCCATCTGACCAATGGCAAGGAGGTGTACAGGAAGCTGACGGTCAACCTTAAAGAATGAAAAGGCACTTGAAGAATCAGTCAATCGGAATTCAGTCTTGAAAGAAGATTTCTTAAAAGTCGGAATTTCTGGCTAACGATATAAAAAAAAATATGTCGTAAAAAATAAATATCTTGCTAATGGGTTTACACATCTATTAACTAGATACCCTGTTGAGACCATAGTAACTTAACTTTTCAAGCATATAAAACGACTAAGTCATAGCCAGCAGAGTTGGGGAGATTCAGAAATACAATCGATAGACTGAGGCTCTCATTTGCCTTTTTTTGGAATAGGGGGTAAACGAGCAGACAAATCGCTTGATTGTAAGCGATTATTGCCACCTACGGACACCCGCAACACCAGAGGCATCACAAGTGCGTTGCCGACCTTTGGGGGATGGGGAGGGCGTTAAACTTATATTCCTAACCTTTCCTAGTGCAACATGTCCATCGTTCTTCACAATAATAGCGTTCAATTTCTCCAAAAGACCTGGGTACTGATTTTTCACTAATTCTTCTTGTTTCTTTACTTTGACTTCAGGATCTGGTTCATAGTGCACTCCCGCAGCTTCTATTAACATGAAAAAAGTAATTTAATTCGAATGTTACAAGATCATTTATCTAGTTATAATAATAAGATTGGACATCTGACAAATAACGCCATCTAGTTCCAAATTAAGCACAGCTTGTGCTAGGGGTACTGGACATCTGATATAAATATATAACATATATTTTTGTACATGTATATTATGAATAGGAAACATCCAAAGTTCGTAACAAAATTTTATAGATCATATAAACATTTGGTCGTATCCGGGAAACGAACCGAACCTGAACCACTGTAGCTATCAAAGTACAACCACGATACAGTCAGTCAGGATTACAGTATAGTAGTACTTACTAGATGTAGTGGTAGTTTGGTTTGGTTGCGTTCTGTATTATTGTAAGACTACATTGTTCATATAGTTGAAGGTGGAAAACTCTTTGAGAGCCAATTTCATAAGACTGATCAGAGCATTCTTGCGATCGTGTTTCTTTGGTAAGTACGAGAACGTAGGCTCAATGATGTAGAAGCATCTTAATAGGCCGCCATAGTGTGGGACGTCATTCTGCATTGTTGTATTATCAGCATTCGCAATGAGTA
This sequence comes from Hyphantria cunea, assembly GCA_003709505.1. NCBI lineage: Eukaryota > Metazoa > Arthropoda > Insecta > Lepidoptera > Erebidae > Hyphantria > Hyphantria cunea. The sequence continues at coordinate 3,067,799 of PKRV01000318.1, forward strand.
TGGTGACCACAACTCTTGGATTCTGCTCATGCTTTCCATCAGGCAGAGTAGAGCAGAGCAAATTACAATTCTGTGTTATAAAACTGCGAGCAATTTTTCAGAGCAAATTACAATTCTGTGTTATAAAACTGCGAGCAATTTTTAATGAGATGAGCAATCTTATTTTGGGACAGTATAATACTAACTTGCACGAATATCATAAATAAAGTCTACAATTTGGTCGATTTCCATTGCCTCTTCATCATTATCTCCAGCAAGCCCGTATTTCTTGCCCAGGTACCGGCAAATGGCAAGGCTTTGACTGTAACGTTTCCCATCGATCTCCAACACGGGCAGCTGTCCCAATGGCATTTCTGAAATTATTCATCAAATAAATGATTAATTAGATACTTACAAGAAAGATAGATACAAGTATCAACTGAAAATTCTCTTTGAGAAACTTAGTAACACGAGTTTACGGTGAAAGTAGAGTTTACAGATTCAGTTGTTGAACTGTTGTCTATAATTATCGTTTCTTTATACATGTGTTGTTTATCTAGTACGGACAAAATGTGGGCGAACTACAATCTTTCACCCCCAGCCAACCTCACCTGCACGCGGTGCACCCTGCTAGATAACAAACGAGGCTCTGGCGACCGACCGATGGCGGTATATCCATCCTAAAAGGCGTAACTAAATACAATAGGCCGGTGATGGGCAGCAGCGTCACCGGTGCAACAAGTTACGCCCTGCGATCACCAACCCGCCTGCCCAGCGTGGTGATTATGGGCTGACCCCCTCCATGAACAAGCATCAGAAGCCACGGCCCCCAGTTCCCGGTAGTCCCGCTATTCCTGGTCATGGTGGCGACCACGGTTACGGCGGGACAGGGGGTGCTAAGAATCACCGGGTTACGGGAGGCCACCACAAAAGATTGATCCTGGCAACGTACAACGGCCGCACGTTACGGCTAGACTCGCATCTGGTACAACTTGAGGAGGNATTTCGATTTTTATTTGTGGTATTTTCTACTTTTCGGCACTTGAGATGGAAATGGGGGCTACATCATTTCAAAAAAACCACTAGGTTTGTATTCTTAAGTTATTATCACACCACTTAATAAAAGAAAGCCACAATCACTCGGGCACAATTTAGAAAGGCAATATCGACTAAATCGTCCACAGCCTTTAGCAGTCAACCGCTAGTCACGGGGCCTTCTGTAGAAAGGAGGCTATGCCCTCCCATACTGATGAGATTCTTTCGAGTTTTCATTCTCTTTGTAGTAAAGTTGTCCTGCGTAGCGGTCACTTAGTCGATTCTTCTTAGGACTACTTGTGAGCTAGGGTGGCGGCGCGAGCACCATAAAGAGCTAGCACCCTTTTCTGAATAGAATAGGAGCGTTAGGGTTTTTACACAGGAGGGGGCCACCAACAAACAGTGGGTAGCCATAGGTACGTGGGGATTCCAGAGATTTAGTTTCGAGGGTACACCTGGTTCCCCGGCTTCTAGTATCCGAGGCGGTGTGCGGTTTTTAGTCAGTCATAACCAATAGAATAAGAGAAGGATTCCGCACAAAATAAAACAACCTATGAGATGAACACTAGATCGCTTTAAGCTAACTGATTGAAATCATCTAGATTTAGAATAATGTAATGAATTCATATACAAAATAATAGTAACGTACAATTTTCAAAAAAGCTACAGATGGGTCAGAAATATATTAGAGATACCATCGAAAGTAATTTTCATCATCAAAGAAGCTTTAGTCATCATTATGAAGAAATGATACTCTCCGTTGCTGCTTTAATATCTAATAACATTATTGATTTGACATCCCTAAGAGAACGCAATCAGCTAAAAAGCTGTCGATTACATTTCATTTTCATAGATGTAAATTTCTATACAATTGTATTTACGATACCTTCGTTGGATATTAGACAGCTGTGAGATCAAATGATTAACAGTCGTTCTAATAATTACCACCGAGTAACACGTGATCGTACCAAAACTTAGTTCTTTAGGCCAAGGTTACTGGACAATAGGATAAATAGCTGCTTTATTCTATTGAGTACTTTGAAATATGCTGATATTTTTCACTTCTATTATCAATAAAACATCATTAAAAGTAAATTTTCTAAGAACATTAAAGCATGACATCACGTCTTATAAAAATAATCCAAACTTCAAACCAACAGATAATGGTTGTACACTACCGCTTCAAGATACAAGATCGTTTATTTTGTCTACAGTTTCACAGCTTTTGAACATAAGTAACTCTAAAAAACTATCATTATGTCTTATGCAAAAAATCTATTAACTCGCTATAATTTATTCATTTTTATTTATTTATTACATCATGCACTTTAGGTTCATTAGCGGACTTAATACCTAAGACATTCTCGACCAGTAAACATCCCAACAACCTTTAATAAACAACCTTTAATAAATCATATTATGACGGTAACTTCATTTTCCTTCGAACCTTTTTTCCAACTAGGTTAAAGTCGGCTTTAAGTCTACTACGCTTCGAATGAGCAGACCTCCACAAATAAAGTACTTGGCAGTATTGAAGTCCTGGACACTGTTGTCCGACTTTATAGAGAACCTACGTCATCATCATCTACTACGTTGTACGTATGTTCGTACAGCAAGAACTGTCGCCGATGGCTTGACGTACAATCCAAGGAACGGAGAGGGTCTCATTTTTTAAAACCTATCTATAGGCTGAGCTGGATAGCTAGCTTTACTTTATAATGAACTTCGTGACCAATTACGGCCGTTTCCAATTACCTATGTCTAGATGAAACTGGAAATAGTCTCTATTTTTTTGTTTCAATTTTCAAAATGATTGATTTCATAGTTTCATTAATAGTTAATAATGACTATGAGGTTACGCTCCGGACACATTCTATCCATAAAGTACACCTTTCTAATGGCCTTATTGTATACACTAAATTGTGAAATCTGTTGTTTGGTAGAGGATGTAGAACATGTTTCGAAGGAATGTACATGAAACCAACAACTTAGACATCGCTTGCTTAGTGATAAGTTGATAGGTTAGAAGATGTAACAACATCTGGCCAGTCCTTTGACAGATTCCATTGAGACAGCTAAGGTTTTTTTATGATTTGTACGCGGAACTTTTAAGACTTATGTAAAATAAAAAAGTGGTTATGATTGACTGAGCGAGTCATAATTGTGGCTTACGGAGCTTAGCCATAAACATAAAAAAAATACTTTCATTGATATTTTATTCACAAGTTTCAGTTGTCATAAAACATTAAATACTCTTTTTAGGGTAAATTCAGACCCTAATGAATAACCCATACCTAGGTGAAACTTTTTTTAAAAGGCCACTCCTATTTGGAATGTACAGTGATTGAAAACCGTATAGTAATATATTTTAAATTAGTGCTTTAAGTACTCACCAGGTTTCAAGGCTGGCCATTCAGTCTCGTAATCGATGCGGCGATCTTCAAACTCCTGACCTCCATAAGACATGAGCAGCCTGGCGCTTTCACCGAGCGCTTTCACGCTGAAGTAGTATAGAACAAATTTGGACATTTTTCTGAAAACAAACGCTTTTGTAATAATACATAAAACAACAATAGTATATAAAGTGGGCTCAATAGTAATAATACATAAAACAACGAACCAATTCCAAAGGGATTTATAAACACGATCATTAATTTATTATTTATGACGTTATGGTTTTATATACCTACTCCATAGACAAATGAAAATTCATGTTATTCTTTTAGAACAGGCATAGGTGTTGTATATGGTTTAAGCATTAATCATATTTAATTGACGAGGTTGGAGATTTAAATATTCATTAAATAAAAGTATATCAGTAATGTTTTCTTTCCATATTCCGCAATGATTAAGAATTCGTTTAAAGGCTTTTGATGAATTTGACTGAAATTTAAAGGGGCATTTTGCTGGCCTTAACTCTCATGGATAGTTTTAAGGGATTTTGAAAAAATCGTTATGTCGATTAGGCAACACAAATGTTGTATAAAGGTTAAGTTATACACACTGATACTATTTTATATGGATGAGACAGGTGAATTTCTAGATAAAATTTAATGCCCTATTTGATCGAACTCATAGATATTTTGTTCGAGTAATGTTATGACTACAAGTCACCAAGGTAACCATTTATGAAAAGAAATCAATTTAACAATAGTTAGTTGTTATAATAAATGAACATGGCTTTATCTACAAAATCGCTTTTTTCGGTATAGAAGAGCAAATGAGCAGACGAACCACCTTCGCAAGTGACCAACGCTACTCTCTGAGTGTTTTCTCCCTAGAATCTGGGTAAGACTCCCATGCACAAAGGGGTCAACTACAAGCCCAACAAGAATTGCTTGAGATTGGTTTTATGCGAGGGCAACAACATTCTAACTGTTTATATTCAGGTTTTTCCCTGAGGTTGCGACCGCGTGTGTTATCGCGAGAAATAATATGTGCCTATGTGTTTTCTGATAAGCTATATTACTATAAATGTGTTCATCAGTTTTGTGTGAAAGAGAAAGATACATCCATACATCCATTCTCACAGACTTTCGCATTTATAATATTCATGGTGGCTAGGAGAACCTGATGTAGGCCAATCTTACAACAGAGACCTGCCAATTACGCAGAAGATATTAAAGTACACTAGTGTGTGTACACAAGTGAACTCGCTGTTCCCCACTCTTCGTAATCCAATTGGATGGGACAGCTATTCGATCGGCCTGTATATTAGTAGTATGCAATAGAAATAGTATGACAGAATTTGCTTTGAAATTGTATGTTTATCTGTCTTCTGTTACTCATGATATGTTTTTTTTATTTTTTTTTTATATTTAAGCTGCCAAAATGACTCTGCCCTGCCTGATGGAAAGCATGAGAAGAATTCAAGAGTGGTGGTAACCATCCTCAATGCGAAAAAACACAATGCAGTATGGTGACCCACACTATGGCGGCCTGGGGGGAAAGGGGATGGTGAGGGGGATAGGGGGCGTCGGATTGGGGTATGGGCCTCCGGTATCCTCACTCACTCGATGAAACACAGCGTAAGCGCTGTTTCACACCGGTTTTCTGTGAGGCTGTGGTATCACTCCGGTCGAGCCGGCCCATTCATGCCGAAGCGTGGCTCTCCCACGGTATATGTATATGTTTTATTATCAGTTTCATTGCAGGCGATAGAGTTGTTTATTTGTTATCACAAATAATCTTCTATTGGTCTATAAAACGAGAATGAAATGCTGAAAAGATTTAGTCTTTGTAAATGTTTCATTACCTTTGTTTGTCTGCCCTTTTCCAATTACTACTTGTGCTAACATTTTAAAGGTTTGTTCAACAGGATATTTATGACTGTTGTCTCTGGAACCCTTCTAATTTAGGTGCAAACCGTGTGGTTCTAATCGGTACTCACCTCGTTCCAAAGCTCGATGTTCTGACGGCCCACCAAAATATAAAATATTATCTATATATCTACTACCTATCTGTATAAATAAAAATATAACACCGAAACTTCCGATCGACTGCACTAATTTGGATAATTTCCTTTCCTTTAGTTATTTATTTAATCTTCTTACAATTATTTAATTTTAGCGATATAGTTTAGAAAATATTCACGAAAAAAGTACGGCGACGCGAAGTTTGCAGAGTCAGCTAGTTTTAAATAATCATCATCTTCCTACCCTTTATTATTCCCTAGATTATTTAGGGTCGGCTACTACTTCAGCCGGTTTTACCTACGGCTTACCTTGCTCTCCGAGGCACAGGGTTTCAGACCTCAACAACCAAACTCCGAGCTGTTATTAAGTATTTATATAATCAGAAAACTTAATAACACTTTTAGTCCGACCCGAGATTTGAACCCGAGACCTCTTGATTGGCAGTTGCATACAGGGTGGGCCAGAATGGCGTGCGAATTTCAAAATCGGATTGCTCGTGACAAGGACGCGGGAGCGGGGCGCGGGTAGTGGGGATAGGTAGCTTGGTTTTCAGAAATTTAGTCGCCATGGAGCGTTTCACCGGTGAGCAGCGTGCGTTCTGTGTAAAGGCTTATTACAAAAATGGCGATTCGTGCACTGTTGCGCGGCGTCTATTTCGCTCTGAGTTTAGTATACATGATTTAAATCAATGTCCTAGTGAAAGTGTTATCAGATCGTGGGTCAATAAGTTCGAGACTACGGGTTCGACACTGAATCAAAAACCTGCGGGGCGTCCAAGGTCAATAAGAACGGAAGAAACTGTATGCGAAGTCGGGACGTCCGTACGGCGCGATCCCCAGTTATCAACTCGGAAGAGATCAGCTGAGCTCACTATATCAAGAACATCATTAAGGCGTATTTTGACAAAAGATCTTAAATTTCAGAATTTGAATGAATGAATTTAAGGTCCAGATTCGAGGAGTGTGTACGTCTAGATGGTGCAAATCTCAGTGATGTTATTTTAAAAAAATAAAATTCCCGTGTGTTTACTTTATTATAAATATAGATTATGTTTTCTAAGCTTTGTAGTTTTTTTTCTATGATTTTATAAAATTCGCAAAACTTAATGGCCCACCTTGTACTTCAATAGCTAGACCAACGAGGCAGTTGTACATTTATAGAGATTTATTTATATATTATGGTATTTAATGGTGTGGTGAGGGATTAAAAATAGACGGTGTTACCAACGCTATGCATCCGGTGTGTATCGTAGGAGCTGACTCGACTGAGCTGAATCGACAGTGCTAGAGGAAAAACTTGAAATAAATATTATACGTCTGGCAGGCGAGCGACAGTAAGGCGAAACCTGTTTTCTAAGTAGAGACCTACGTCCTGCAGCGAACTCATGAAGGTTATTAAAAATGATGTCGTTAGACATACTCATACCAAAGCCACAGCCCTGTAAAGCATCATCATATGTTCGCGGTACCGTCCACGAAATTTGATAACTATTCTTTCCCATGACCAAAGTCACATCATCAACAACGCATAAAGTCCCACTGCTGGGCCCTCTCAGGAGAGGATTAAGGCCACACGTCCCCACACTGGCCAAGTGCGGGTTCGGGACTGGCAAGACAACGTTGTTAAATATCGTATCAAAGCTAATGTGTGCAAGAAATACAAGGCTTATTAATTTTTATTTCATTAGAGGGGCCTATCCCAAAAAACCTAAACATGCCACGAATGCAGGTGCGGGAGGGAAAACAAGTTGCGTGACGTTTTATTTCTTTTAAAGGTTTTAAAAATATGTCACTCATACGAAATTGTCTCACCAATGTGGCTACCAGCAAGATTGAGATTTAAAAACATCTTAAGCTAGTGAGAAATTAAAATTAAGAACAACCTTGAACCACGATTAAATCGTCTTTAACATTTCTTTTACCTTAACCAGAAACTGTAACTATGTCATATTTCAATTAACAACTGACATTATTCACAATTTTTAACTAATCATTGTAGTTAATAAAACAAATTTTATAACAAATCAAGTTTGGTAGAGTAGAACAAAACATATGAAATTCATGATGTTAAAACTGACAAAGATAAATTTTAAATATACGAAAAAACGTACACCTTTTGGCGTTTTTCCGTGTATTTAAATTTTACCTATGTCAGTTTAACCAGACCAAACCCTAATTAACTATAATTATGCGTTTAAGTTCGGAATGGGTTTTGCTTTTTACTTGGAATAAATAAAGCTGGATAAATAAGGCTATACCAACTTTTATATGCCAAACATAAAATTACAAAATATTTATAAATAGATTGTGATATTAAAGGTAAATGAATTCTTACCTGTTTTTTGAAGGTGTGCAGTGCTCCGAGATCAAACGAATACTGACGCGACGCGATGTCAGAATTTTGTAGGTTAAATTCCAAAGATTCGATGGGAAAAATATCAGCTATCTTAGGTCCTTACTATAGTTATCAATTAAAGGATTTTATAGTTTATTAGCTGCAGAGTGGCGTATTGTAGTTGCATTAACGATAAATTAAGAGCAAAACACACGCAAAGCATTTAAAAACGATTTTAGAAGCGTTTTCTATTTCGTGTATAAATAGCACAATCGATGCATAACATTTTATATTTTTGATGCACATGCAAACCATAACATAATTATAATTATGTACCTACATATATCTGTCTAATATCTTTAAGGTTTAATTTTTACAAGAATTGATCGGTAAGTTTTTACGATCAATTCTTGTAATTGGGTGGTACTTTGTAATGCCACCGAAGGTAAAAGTACTCTTAATATTGTAGATAGAAAATTTTACTCAAAGAAAACATTCCTCTATTTTTGGAAAGAAAGAAAACTGCATTCAAAGATTTTTGAAAATTCGCTTGCCACAGCCGGGAATCGAACCGACTAAAATCTGTAAAAATTACCCTATGCTTTTACTGCATCGATCGTTAGGGTCCAATAAAAGCACAGGGAAATAAGAACGAAATCTTTTTAACGAATTGGATCGCGTACAACTCGCGTACTTAAAGTGCTTAAAAAGGGTAGAATGTTATCTATGTTATGTATAAAGGGTAAAATGTTATCGTGTTGGTCGGTTGTTTATGTAGGGATTTTGAGAGACGACCATAATTTTGTCAAAACATGCTAAGAGAAATTGACCGTAATCCATATTTTTGAGTAGCATTGTATTGTCTGACGAAACCAACTACAGCAATAACGGCGTGTACAATCATCGCAATAACCACTATTGGTCTCGAGTGAATCCTGTTCGTGTTCATTAAAAACTTATTTTTTTAAAATGTCTTTCGGGCGTGTCGAAAACATGATAGTTAAGATCACGTTTAGAGCAATAGGAGACGAGAATAATCGAAGGTGCGTGGTTCAGCTACTAGGTTTATTTCTTTTGAAGTTTTGAGTATGAATTTATGCTAAATATTCAAGTATTCTTCATTGGTTTATTTTCTCGAATAAATGATATTTCTTTACCAAGTTATAAAAAAAGCTTATTACAGTCTTGAGAAATGCCTGAGATGATGCTTTGAGACAATCTTCAAAGAAAACAAATTCTATAAATTGTTTTCGCAAATTACGTATAGGTTCATATTAAACAAAATGAAATTTGAACTCGAAGAAACAAATAAAACAGCAGAGCATTAGATATAACAATTTATTTTTATTTTCTTAATGGCTAAAGTTGAACAATATCATAATAACATAACATAATAGGCAACAAAAAAATATTCTGTTTTTTATATTTTATAATGCTTTTTTAAAAGCCAAAGACGGATGCTGGAGCGGCATCAGCATATGCCTTAACCTTCGGGATTGAGTAGACGTTGTCGGTAACTTGCTTGAAGGCAGGGTACTTCTTCTCGAGGTCTGGCATCTGAAGCATGGCTTTCAGGTAGTCGAACATACCAGCGAACTGGAAATCTGCCCATGTGAGCTGAAAATGGAGAGACATCAATTGAAATCTGATAATTTCCAGAAGAACAGCATTACGAACACGCAATCCAGATTTTTTCCGAAGCGATTACGTTATTTTATTTGGATTGACGCTTACAAAGCTCAAATACATTAAACCTAGATGATTTTTTAGGAAACTTTACTGGTAATTGTTTTAACGAACCCTGGCAAGGACCTATATATCCAACAGTGGAGGTTTCTGCCGATATGATGGTGATGAAAGCATAACAAATAAGCCCACATCAGCATGTTTACGTTTGAATACTGATGATGCTGATTATCATGCAGCATAATATTATTTGGATAACCACCTTTCCAGCTGCAAGATGACCCTTGTTCTTAACAATAATGGAGTTGAGTTTTTCTAAGAGATCAGGATAAACATTCTTCAAGGCTTCTTCATGTTTCTTTGCCTTCAATGCTTCATCAGCTTCGTAGTGTATAACAGCAGCCTCTGAAAGAATTAAGTAAAAATTGTAGACTAAAATCAAAACCAAAATCTAATAACAATTGACACTAATGACACGTTCTTCTGGCCTGTATTATGTCTACCAGACTGTTGACAAACAAACTTATTCTTCCAAGCTTTTATTTTAATATATAAAAAGATTAATTCAGTTCAAAAACCGGTAGCCGACCCCGATTATCTTTTTTATCTTTTGAATATTAATATAAAAGCTAGACAGAATAAGTTCATTTGCAGTTTTACCTGAATATCAATATTACCACGGAGCGACTGGCATAGAACCTGCGCAATCCTGAAGGTGAACTGAATACGAAAGTTGAACTAGTTGCCAACATATTTGAGGGCACTGACTTCCCAATAACATGATTGATAAACATACATATAAATATACTTCTAAATACATACACACATTATGAAATAGATAAATGAGACCCAGATACAGAAAAAAATATCTTGCTCATTACACAAACATTTGTCCTGGGTAGGATTCGAACCCACGACCTCTAAAGGTAAATAAAAAACGGAAACAGTTATCGAGTTTGGTATGAATCTTAAGACTTAATACTCAATTAAAGACTTCTTCTAAGGGAAAAAAGTCTATCTTTCTCACGTGAGTTTCGTTTTGTGTTTGGGTTTCGGTTTGAGAACTGCGTTGCGATACGCTCTCTGCTGAGACTGTTATGTGTATTAGGATAAGTAATTTTATATCAATTGACCCATTTGCACTCCACAAATTATCCTATTTTGTTAAAAAAAACCCCTAGGTTACTTTACAAAACGCAATGCTCTAACCCCGATAAAAGCTTCTCTTCAATTTTAGTCGAAACGATGGTCAATTTATACCTATTTCAAGTATTTGAGATAACAATTAATAATACTAACTGGCGCGGATATCGTTGAGGAAGTCTACGTTCATGTCAATCTCGAAGGCTTCTTCTTCATTGCTTCCAGCGAGTCCGTACTTCTTCCCCAGGTATCGACAGATGGCGAAGCTTTGTGAGTATTTCTTCCCGTCGATTTCCAACTCTGGCAGCTGTCCGAAGAGTGTATCTGAAAACAGGAATGAAAAAAGATATGAAATAGTTTAATTTTATTGTAATTTTCTTACTACATGAATAATACTATTACATACAGATATGCGAGTTAAGTTAGGGAGACTAAAACTATACAAATGATGAGTAATTTTAAAAAACTGTTTTATAACGTCCGGAAAATTAAGTTTTAGTAGGAAATAATTGCGATTTAAACTTTAAGTATAAAATTCACGCCAAAACGTTGGGTAGTGTTTTGGCGTCTGTTTGTGACGTCAAGTCACAGATGTGACGTCACCATTTGTCAACGAGTGTCAATTATAGCTCTTAAAAACAGTAAAGTGATCCTCGATTATAACCGAACAAAGTGACCCTTACATATACGTGATGTAACTCGCTCTGCTCTGATTGGTCTTCAACTTATCATGGCGGATTGCCGTATTTTGTATTTTTATTTTTGGTAATTAACTATAAATTACGATCTAGCCATGAAAATAAATACAATTTTTATAATCTATGAACCTTATTATTTCAGATAAATACATAAAACAACAACCCATAATGTCCCACTGCTGGGCTCGGGTCTCCTCTCAGGAGAGGGTTAAGGCCATCCGTCCCCACGCTGGCCAAGTGCGGGTTGGGGACTGGCGATAATACGTTGTGGCTACGTAAATCTTGCCGTTGGATGTCTTTAAGCCGCCCGAAGGCCTCCAACTAAGCTTCACGACTGTTATCGTATGATAACGGAATAAAATATAAAAAATAATATAAAAAAATTAATCACGGAGACGCTCATGGTAACATGCCACCAGCGGTCACCCATCCAGGTACTGACCGCGCCATCGATGCTTACCCTCGATGATTGTTTCTAATCACCGAGTGCAACTGGGCTATGAGCGCCTACTACAGATAAATACATATTATTAATTAACTAGATGTACTTTTGTAAAAAAAATCTAATAATTGGTAAATCTATTCTAAGGACCATTATGGATATGCCCAGTTGATGTTCAACTACGATGACTCATCACCGACAACATTGTAGTTTGTCGGGTGACTGAATTGTCAAGAGGCGACATGATAATTTATATATTTTTTTTGTATATGCATGACAAATATTTTATGTTATCATTAGTGGCTTTGGTTAAAAGTTATCTTTTTTTAAGTATTGCCTGCCAAAGTCTACTCTACTCTGCCTAATGGAAAGCTTAAACAGCGAGGTGATTACCATACTCGTTGTGGGTGCAGTCAATGCAACAAATGCAGTATGGTGACCCACACCATGGCGGCCTAGTGATGCTTACGCATATACATTATTATTCATTTAAATCTTCTTTTAATTTTCTTTACTCGTTCTACTTTCAAATATTTATAAACTAACAACTATATCCCCTAAGGAGTAAGGTGTTATCAATATTCATTCCCATTCAAGGAATTAGGGGCAATCATTTTGCCATTAACCGGGCACTTTATGAATTATAAGGGCAAATTAGGAATTTAATATGATAGAAAAGGGATAAGAACAGAAGGGAAGTGTATAAAATTGAAGAAATCTGCATTGAATTGGCTTAAAATTTGACTTCAAGTTTTGTACTATAAGTCAAAATCGCGCCAAAGATTGTATTTTTTGCTTAAATTTTATTCCACATTTATGAACGATGAAACCAAAATGTTCTGCAATAAGCCTGGTACGTACAGTCAGTATAAAATAATTGAAAAAAACGTATTCTTCCGGTATATTTTTTTGTATTAATTCAGAGTTGAAATAATCAAAACTAAACTATGTATCTACGATTAAACTTAATGTCAGAAGAGGTACCTGCTCATAATATGGAGAGCAAGCTATTATTTTAACTATTAGTAACGCTTGGTCCCCATTTCTGGGAAATCCGTTCAATTTAAACTTTTAAAATTTAACGTAACCGCTACCCAACGACAGATACAAGCGACCTTCATGACAGAACTGGCGGTATGAATCACATGATGCGATTGTACACGAATTGAATCCATTATGCAATTTCGTTTTGAATGAATATACACCTTTTGAAACGACAGACTGAACATTTGATAAACGAACAGTGGTTTTTCTACCGACGGTCACACAATTGAATTGGTATATGTTGAAGGTCGCTAAACTGAAATCAATGTTATGCGCATCGAAATCCACTTTTCATGATGATATCATTACACTTTTTGCACATGTGTTTTCAAACCGCATTATTTGTTATGCTCAAGGTCGGTGCCTGAAGCGGTTTAGTAATTTAACTGGGTTGGTTTATTGAAAAGTTTTATTGTTGGTTTCAGTACAATATTGATCGCCGCGTGTAAAGAACAGCCTATGCCCTTCCTCAAGAATCAAAGTCAATCATTATATCTCCATGTCAAAAATAGTAGCCTATGTCCTTTTTCATTCATTTAAATGGTTGGCATGAACGCGCGACAGAGTTACAGTTACTTTATTAATAATGAATTAAGTTTGTGTGTTCTCACTTAGCGACCTCAAAACCATCCCTTAAGGTACAGGGAAGGGATTTTCAGGACCGCTTGTTGTGAAGAAACTAAGGGGAGGCCTATGTCCAGCAGTGAACGTCTGAGATGATGATGATAATGCAGCCATATTTCTACCGATATAGCTTAGCTGTAACCCTGACATGTAAACAATGAGAACGAGGATTGTTGATAAAACTGATACCGAACAGACGCATGACAAAATTTCGAGTAAGGTCGATGGGGGTTAGTAGCCTAGTCACTATATTAGGTATGTAGACTTTATATCTCAGACAGAATGTGATGGATTAAGATAGGAAACAGATAAAGAATTATCACGCCTTTGGTACTTGAAATATACAATAAACGTACCACTATCACATTGACAATATAAGTCAACATAGATATGATTGTCACACCACCAACGTTGGTGATATATTTATCGATTACAAAGGATGTTGTAATATTAGATTACTATTTCGCAAATCGACTTCCTTCTATTGTCTTTGAATTCGATGGAATCTCCAGTATCAACTGGTTCGGTAACCATTTTAGTATTGATGGAAAAGCTAAACAAGGATGAAATTTTTTACATCGTTTAAAGCAAGAAACTCTGAATGTATACTTAATAATACGAACTAAGAATCGAGCTAGATTAGGTATGGTATATTTAAATTTCCTAAAAAGAAAACGCGTAATGGCTAATAATTAAAAAGTAAAAACACATTTCCCGACTAAATCATTAAACCATCAGGGTCAGACCGTTGCGTGTTAGACTCATCAAAGCAAATTATATAAACAGATGTAATAAAGACCTTAGCAGATACTAAGGCTAGAAGGCTTGTGTCAAAGATCCATTCAATGAACTACAAAATTATAAATTATACTGTTGTCAAATATCCAAACAAACCAACCCGAAGGTACCTGTCTGATGTTTAACTTTCAACCACTGAACCGATACCGATTTCAATGACATTTAAAACGAAGATCCTTTCAATGAATAAATAAATAAATATTTTCAGACATTTTAACACACAACGCCATCTAGTCCCAAACTAAGCAGAGCTTGTACTATAGGTACTAGACAACTGATATAAATACATAAATACTTTTTTTTGTAAATACATACATATTATACATAGAAAAGACCCAAACTCCGTCACAAATATTTGCAGATCATACAAACATTTGGTCCGACTCAGGAATCGAACCCGAGACCTCATGTGCAGCAGTCGCATTCGCTACCACTGCGCCACCGAGGCAGTTAAGAATAGGCATGATGGCAGTAACCAAGAACCACTAAAATTATGTATTTATTTCATGAAATGGGGATCGTAGAGTATAAAAACCTTACATATTTTTATATTTATAGCGAGATTTATAATTAATTAACAAAAACAAAACTACAAAATACAGCAATCCGCCATTAAAGTTGAACCAACCCAAATAACAAAAACACTTGCTGCAGAGTTGCGTCGCAGTGTGCATTATTAAAAACAGATGTTGCTCAGAATAATGCTGTATCATTAACGATACAGCGCTGATTTTCAGCAATAACCTGATGGTGATAAACACATCCAGTCGTTTGCAATGTGCATCTATCACGATTTAAATACTGGTTTAATTATGATTTAATAAAAACGCTTTTAAATTAATCTTAAATGTTAAAGTTGCTTTAAATTTCCGGTTGGTGGAGGAAAGTCATTACAACATTTTGTGGCCGCGTACTTAAAACTGCCTCTAAACGCTGTTGTACGATGTGTTTGCACGTTCGAGATATGAACGAATGATTCAACAAGATTTTAGGGAAGTCCGTCATTTAAAGGTAGCCTGAATTTTTTTATTCAGGCTTGCTTTAATTACAAATAAATAAATACTTTTACCATCATTACCTGAAATTCTACTCCTAAAGGGGTTAAAATATGGGTCGAAAGTTCGTATTAACGGTCTTATTAATGGACAATTGATTAAAAACAAATAAATACGTTTAAAACATGAATGCATTAATCGTACATACTTACATAGATTTTAATTTAATACATATAATCAACTTTCACGCGAAAAAAGCCGCGGGAAACAGCTAGTATAATTTTAAGGGCACATGTTTATATATTTTGTTCTAAATTTACTATAGTATCTTAGTATCTTTATCTGAATAAACGAAACGCGAATCAAAAAGGAAAGGTTTTAAAAGTCTATTTGTTTGGACGTTGCGTAGCGCCTAAATAACCTAACCGATTTTAAGTGTCCATACGTTTGTGTGACAATAGCCCGGGTGACATAGACTATATAAATTTAAAGTGTTACACATAGCCAGGTTATAGCTTTTTAAACTTTTTTTGATTAACTAAGTAAATATCGGGAAGAAGTCAATAGAATAGGGCTGATATAGTTCACAAAAAAAATAACAAAAGTGTTTCTGCGACTAATCTTCATTAGGCCCATTTAAAAACATTCTGACGGTCAGAAAAGAGTTCCTAAGGCTATAGTAATAATATCGTTACTTACGCGGTTTGTACTCGGGCCACTTCTCCACACTGAAGCGAGCATCTTCGAACTCCTGACCGCTATATGCCAGGAGTAAACGGGCGCCCTCACCCAGAGCTTTGCATTGGAAGTAGCGGTACACGATATGCGGCATTATTCTAAAAGAAGAAAGCCATCAGACATTTGAAACTATTTCTGATATAGTTTCAACCATAATTCATTTACATTCTTTTTAAACGACTTCAAGAAAGGAGGTTCTCAATTCGACTGTTTTTTTTATATTTGTAACCTCAAAACTTTCCGACTGGTTGACCCGATTTTGATGATTAATTTTATTTGAAAGCTGGTGCTTCCCGTTTGGGTCTATTTCAATTTGGTCCAGTTCTTGAAGACGGTTTTTTTTGTTAAAACGGTTATATGAAATATTCAATTCAACGCCACTTAATTATAAATTCCAAAAGAACTTCGGGAGCGACGGAAAACAAGCATTGTCTACCAGAATACCAAAACCAAATTTAAAAAAATAAATAAAAAGGTCTCTGGTAATTTTATTATTATTTTCTTTTATCACTTATTTTTTTTTACTTAAAGTCAATTATGTTTTATAAAGCATTGTAATTTAAACACTCACGCGTCTCTTCTGTTACGTACGGCGATGCGATCTCACAATAGTAATAATACTGAGTTCTAACCGGCAGCGCGATCGCGTATATAGGGATGCAAGATAAACATCGATGTTTTTCAAACATCAATGTATCGTACAGGAACATCGATGTTTTATCATCGATGTTGAAACTAAAACATCGGCAATAAATCGTTGTTCAAGAACGATGTTTTATGAACGATGTTTCATCGCACATAGACATAGGGCGACATCTTAGTTTCTATCCCTGATCTACACGGAATACCTCTCTCAGTCACAAGCGTACATTTTTCAATTTTGCGTCTCGCTCAAATGCGCGCCAATCAAACGAAGTTGCACTGGTTGCACAGCACTTGCTTACATCGCTTGCTTAGTTCGACGGCCACTGATTAGTTTAGAATAAAATTTTTGAATATAACTGAATATTATGAATGTAAAAACTCACCAATTATTTTAATAATATAACCATAATATATTTTATTGTTTTACTTTAAAAAGTGGACTTTAAAAGGTTAGCTAAACTTTATTTATAGTTTACTGCTTGTTTTTTTAATGTATTTTTGTCAACTTCTAGATATACCTATTATATTATCTATTTATATTACTTACATAACTTCATAATATATTCTTCCTTTTTTATACAAGTTACTTACAATGCGTTTAAAATAAGAATAAGAATTGAATCAGATATTGAAGGTGAGAACTTGTATTAACAAATTGTAGGAATTGTAGGAACAAGTCAAAAGTGAAAATCGTTGTTGTGTGCAAATTTCTAAATGGTGGTAAAAACATCGATATGTCATTCATAAACATCGATATCCTACCATTGATGTTTTTCATGAGCGATGTTGCATCCCTACGCGGATATACTGATGGAATGTTCAAGGCCAAAAAAAAAACGATTTGAGAAGCCGGCGAACCAAACTCGCAAGTGGCAACAGGCGATGACTAATTTTGAAAAACTGTTTAATCATGTTCGGAAGAATCTCCTATTGTAAAAACAGTTATATTTCTACAAAAAAAAAGTTTTAGTAGGCAAACATTGCGATTGAAACTTTAACGATTACGATCAGGTGACACGTCTGCTCGTTTCACACCTTTTTTCCTTAAAAAAAAGCTATATTTGATGTGTCATTATTGGTGAAACTTTTCTATTGTTTGCCGGCACTTCAATATGTGGAATGGATTGCGTCGGATATCGCTTTAAGAAGCCAAAAGAATTTATTAACCACTTTATATACCTATGTAAGAGATCCCGATGGTACGAAGAAGTATGGAGAAAGTTTACAAGATAAGAGCGTTACTACTCTGAGTGATCTCTTAGAACTAGCAGGGAAGGACGGTCGCTCTCCGATAATTTCACTAACTAGCTGAAATGAAAAATACTTAACACCAATTTTATGTGCGGCTGTTATGGTCTAGATCATCAAAGTCAAGTCAATCAGCAATTCATGGTAGTGCTGAAAATTTTCTTACATTCTGCATGGTTCGTGGTTCTACGAAAGTTTTAAGATCATAAGAAATATTATACTTACTGGATTTTAAATTGTTTATCTTCTTAATTTTGGATTTAAAAAAAATAAATATTCGTTGGTGATTGAGTAATCCTAATCTTTAACAATTATCTGTCAGCAATTCTTTATTATAATAAAACGTCACCTCTTGACTCATAATTTGACGTTACTAGACAAATATTTCTAACATTATTTTTATGAGATATGACAATCAAAAATAATTTTAGGCTGTGAAACCATTACGTTGTATATTCTATGACTAATGTAGATGTTTTTCTCACATAAGTTATAAAGTGCCAGTATTAGAATTTATAAATAAAAAACTTACTTTTTATTGTGGTCTGTTGTCTGAACTGTTTACTATTCAAGGAGATTAATGTAAAATATTAGTAATGGTATTAATATATTACAGTAATTTATTTCTGAGCAAGTATTTACTTACGTGCCTATTCTAGAAGGAAAGAGTGCATAATTGAGGATTTTAATCTATAAAGAAATTAAAGAAATGTGTCAGTAAAAGCCATTTGAAGAAATTATCCTTAATCCGAGATGCTGCCACCCATGTTTAGTGGTTCTAATTTCCTTGAGTACCTATATGGTATGGTAATGAATGGTCTGAATGGATGACGAAGTAGTTTTTACATGGTCACCTTGAGTGGTTGATGTCGTGGTCTGCGTTATATACAACTTTTGTGTTGAGTGTGAATGGTCTTTGAGTCCGTTTCCCGTATGTATATAAAGTTCCCCACGCCGCATGAAAATATAGTGAATGTTAAATATAGAAAATACTTGTTTGGAAAAAAATAAAAAACCTATCCATTTAAAGTTGTCACATTGCCATTGTGCATTGGCAAAAGAAGTGTATTGGATTACATTACTACGTGGTTTCCAATGTTCGTTAGAAATCATCAGCGTTCGTTGCAAAACAGGTTCAATATTTCTCTCAAAAATGGCATCTTGAGATGCATCAAAAACATTTCTAAAATCGATTTCATTCTCAATGGTAGTTTCAGATTGCGGTCGGCTTAATTAGGTCCAATTTAATGTAGTAGGTACGAGTACTCTTTGGAGCTGCATCCCAAGTCATGCAATTCACTCAGTTCTTAATATGTGTGTGTTTGTGATGTCTTTCGGAATCTAATATCGTTATCGAATATTACTCTAAGGGGGTAACAATTACAAGAAGGAAGTCTTTGCTGTCACCCATTAACGCCTGCAAGTCAGTTTCGTTATATTTTTCCGTGTATTGTTAGTTCATCAATTGAAGAGGTGAATGCAGAACTACTTGTATGTTGTCTCAAGTAGCTAGTGGACTATACAATAAAAAAATGCATTGTTTTCCTTTGTATTATGTTTATCTAATATTTTTGGATATATGTGGAATTGGTATAACAGGCGCTAGGTGTTAACAATATAACATTTTTGCGTATTGCTATTATATTTTGCTAGGCGTTAGTAGCTAAAATGTTATTGCGTCGTCTATACTATATTTAAAAACTATAAAACTTCTATTTTTTCATGATATGTACCTATTGTCTAATCTATTATAGTATTTAAAATTTTTGTTTGATCGAAATATTTGTTTATGTAAATAATATTATAAGTATTCTTATGCTAATATTTTCATTCGATTATATTTTACAAATAATTTATTATAATTTTATACAAAAGTAGCTGTTTCCCGCGGCTTTGCTTGAAGTTGATGATATGTATTTAATTAGGAATTGTGTAGGTATTTATGAATAATGTATTTATGTTTACTTTTAATCAATAGCCCATTAATGATGATTTTCTTATTTCAACCCCTTAAAGAGTAGAATTCCAATAAATGCTGATATAAGTATTCATTTATTTGTAACCAGTAGCCCAAAGATAAAGTTTCATGTTTCTAACTCAAAAAATGACGGACTACCATACAACCTTTCAACCCCTATTTCACCCTTCAGGGATAGAGAAAATCCAGAAACGCTTAAATACATATCTACTCATTTTTAATCAATCAACAATCCATAATGTCCCACTGCTGGGCTCGGGTCTACTCTCAGGAGAGGGTTAAGACCATACGTCCCCACGCTGGTTAAGTGCGGGTTGAGGACTAGCAAGACAACGTTGTGGCTACGTAATCTTACCGTTGGATGTTTTTAAGCCGCCCGAAGGCCTCCAACTAAGCTTCACGACTGTTATCGTATGATAATAACCGGGACCGACTGCTAACCGTGACCTCCGAATCACGGAGACGCTCATGGTATCATGCTACCAGCGGTCACCAATCCAGATACAGACCGCGCCGTCGTTGCTTACCCTCGGTTATTGTTTCTAATCCCCGAGCGCAACTGGGTTATGAGCGCCTAGCCTGACTTAAAAAAATAACGGACTTCCTTCCATACTAACTTTCGACCCCTATTGCACCCCCCTAGAGGTAGAAATTCCAAAATTCTTTCCATAATGGGTGTCTGCTCAATAAGACGATCCTACTTACCAAATTTTATAGCACTAAGTTTAATAGTTTACGATCGGCGATGATGCATGAGTCGGTTAGTTAAGACATGTTATTTTGTAATTATAGAAAATACTTAGTAGGGGAAAAGACCCGGGGAATGTAACCCGTTACGGTGGATAGACTAAGTTTGCTCTACTCTCGACAGTAGACACTGCTCAAGATAGAAAGAGGTGGCGAGCTATGACCATATCACTCGCAGAATAGCTCCAAATAGAGGTCACGACCCTCAGAATTGAGGATAACGACACAAGGAGGACTCATCCTCCTTGTGTCGTTACTTAGCCATGATTTTTTGGATAAAATAGCTACTGTTATGTGGCGAAAAGGAAAAACAATAAAAGCAACGACTGTTAATAAAATAAGGTGTTTAATTCAAGATACCAATAAATTAAATTCCATGACATTGCTTTAAGTTAAATTGAAATAAATTATGAACTTCACATGCTCTATTTATCGTATCATATAAATCACTATTTATTTAGAAGCCCATTTGTGATGGTGGGGCAGCGTCAGCGAAAGCCTTTACTTTTGGAATGGAGTAGACATTGTCGACTACCTGCTTGAAGGCAGGGTATTTCTTTTCAAGGTCTGGCTTCTGTAGCAGGACCTTCAAGAAGTCAAAGATGCCCGCGAACAGGAAATCGCCCCATGTAAGCTGAAAAAGGAAAGAGATGAGTAACATATAAATAAAAATTTTCGGACGTGTAACACACAACGCCATCCAGACCCAAGCTAAGCAGAGCTTGTGTTATGGGTATACATAGAAAACACCCAAACTCCGAAACAAACATATGCAGATCATACAAATAGTTGGTCCGACCCATGTTTCGCCACCGAGGCAGTATATAAATATGTTAGTTTAAGAAGAGACGGATTTAAGACAAAATAAAATAACAAGTGTTAAAGAAAGAAGTTAAAGTCAAGCGGCAAATATTCGGTATCTGCAACATCATAATGCAAGTACATGTATGTATATGAAGTCAAATTTATACACCAATAGACTTCTAATATTGAAACAAGTTGTATGAACTCGTTTCAAAGATTGTTTTTTTTATCTTTTTTTGCATGTGTTTTGTTACTGCAGTGAATCTTGGCAGAGTATATCTAGTATAATAGCTGTTCTTGTGGCTTATCAGTTAATTTAATAGTAAATAAAGTTACAATAGATAGTAATCTCTCACAAAAGACCAACCTAATATAAACATTCATGCTGCCCTGTTTTATAGGTTAGCGTGAAACGGGAGGAACATTGATGCAGAAATATCTCAATAGGCCGCCATATTGTGGGTCACCATGCTCTATTGTTGCATTGTCTGCATTCGCAATGAGAATGGTGATCACCACTCTTGGATTCTGCTCATGCTTTCCTTCAGACTTTAGAATCACTTTAGACCCTTATAAAAAAAAACCTGTAAATCTGTATATTAACCTTTCCAGCTGCGATGTGGCCTTTGTTCTTTACAATGATGGAGTTAAGTTTGTCAAGGAGGTCAGGGTACACGCTCTTTTCGGCCTCGGCTTGTTTTTTGGCCTTGATGGACGCATCCGGTTCGTTGTAGATCGAAGCTGCCTCTGCGTAAATAGATCAGGAATAGGTTATTACCAGTAATACAGCTATAACAATATAAATTAATACTTTCCGATCGACTGTACCAAGTCTGATAATTCTTTTTTATGTGGTTGTGGTTGTCAAGACAAGAATTGTTGAGAAGAACATTTAAAGAAACCGAGAGTTATATATTTTCTTAGGTCTTGACTTTATATTACCCGTGGGAAGCTGAGGCGAATATAAAAGCTGGCTATCCTTCGCACTGTGAGAACATCAGAAACTTTAATTTTCTTTTAAACAAACCTTGTCCAGAAAATAAAATACTCATATATTTTTCTATATCATTTGGTGGAGATAAACATTTCATAAATAAAGTTTTGTTTATATAGATATATTGCACTTTATGATAAAACTGGCAAGTAAAGAAATAAAATACAGAAGATCAAGATAAAATCGCTTGTTCAAAGTTAGTAGCTATATGTTACAGGGATCAAGGTATATTTTCGGGACTGTAACACCGTTATATCTTTCTACATCCTATTTATGATATAGAGGACAAACGAGGAGACGGATCATCTGACGGTAAGTGATTACCATCATCCAAAGACACCTGATTCAAGAGATATGTGTCAATCATTCTTTGAAAACCTCTCTATTATATTATAAAAATAAGATTTAAAAACGACAATGATTTAGAATGTATTTCGTAATAGGATAGTGAACGACTTAATACTATGACCCTTTTATTAAAAGGTCGTCCAGATCGAATACTGTACTCACATAGTTTGTATATTAAATCAATGAAAACGGACTTAAAATACAGACATCTCTGTGGTTTGTTTAGGTATTTTTTCCCAGAGTGAGTATTACACCTGAAGTGCTTACAAAAATGTTAATTATTTATCAATAACTTACTGAGACGAATGTCGTTGAGGAAGTCAACGTTCTGGTCGATCTCGAAGGCCTCCTCTTCATTGTCTCCGGCGAGTCTGTACTTCCTGCCCAAGTAGCGGCTGATGGCAACACTTTGTGCGTACTGCTTGCCATCGATTTCCAGAACGGGCATCTGACCGAACACGGTCTCTGGAAAGACGACAAGTTTTAAATATTACCGCAAGAACAATAATTAACATTTTAAAAATCCATACTTATATCAATGACACAATATTATTCTTTATTTCGTCAGTGCTTATATTAAAATATATCATCAACAACCCATAATGTCCCACTGCTGGGCTCGGGTCTCCGCTCAGGAGAGGGTTAAGGCCATACGTCCCCACGCTGGCCAAGTGCGGGTTAAGGACCGGCAAGACTACGTTGTGGTACGTAATCTTGCCGTTGGATGTTTTTAAGCCGCCCAAAGGCCTCCAACTAAGCTTCACGACTGTTATCCTATGATGACAGCCGGGACCGACTGCTTAACGTGACCTCCGAATCACGGAGACGCTCATGGTAACATGCCACCAGCGGTCACCCATCTAGGTACTGACCGCGCCGTCATTGCATACCCTCGATGATTGTTTCTAATCACCGAGTGCAATTAGGCTATGAGCGTCTTATATACTCGTATATTCGAAAGTTATTCTTTCTATTGCTGAAAACTGCATAAAAATCCTTTGATTAGTCTAAAAGATCTAAGCGAACAAACATCAGGAGCGACTTAATTTTATACTGGGTTATAAAGATACGCCTATACAAGTACAGTTGAATGATTAGGTAATAAGATTGTTATCAATTGACTTATCGTTATTTAGGACATTTTCCCGTAAGCAACACGTAACAACTATTATTATATTATATTAATTATATCAATATTTATATCGCAAAGTGACGGACGCCCATTACTGCATTATCGTATATGTGATATTTCGGCAGAAATAAAAATTTTGCACATGCGACGCATTCTTATCGTTTTCGCTAATTCATTCATACAATAATGATTAAGCAGTAGTGAAGTGGCATTTTTTATATTTAGGGCAAATGACTACGCAACTCACCTGATAGAACACTACTTTCATTTTCCTTTAAAACTCTCGCACTATAAATAAATCATGTATTGTGGAGTACTTTACAAGCCTAGCTGAAAAGGACACAAAAACCGTTTTACCGTGGGAGAGCCACGCTTCGGCATGCATGGGCCGGCTAGACCGGAGTGATACCACAGCCTCACAGAAAACCAGTGTGAAACAGCGCCTGCGCTATGTTTCACCGCGTGAGTGAGGATACCGGAGGCCCATAATGTAACCCTTCCCCTCATCTCCCTCCCCATCCCCCAAGGCCGGCAACGCACTTGTGATGCCTCTGGTGTTACGGGTGTCCATGGGCGGCGGTAATCGCTTATGTATAAAGGCCGCAGGGTGGATAGCTTAAAATATTCGACGTGGTATTTCGGAGGTGATCTCGGCATGGGGGAAAAACAGGGTGAATAGCTCAAAAAGAGAGTTTTGATGCGACTGTTACCAGAGATTTGTGTGACAAACATAAAAATCTATGTATATATATATATATATATATATATATATACATATATCTTCCTCTTTTGTTATAGGTAAATATACATTGATAACATCTACATGACACAACAAGATCACTTAATCGTGACTATCTATTTGTGGATATTTTCAATGTCATGTTCATGATGGTTACATATATTGTTAAATCATTCCATATTATTTCACAATGATAAGAATCGCTGTATCACGGTGATGTAATATCAATAAACACGTAATCTCAAATATTGAGTTTCACTGTTTTTAATAGGTAGAAATGAAACAAACACAAATTCACAAATTATGTCATCGTTCTCGGCTACAGTACTGCACACTACGGCATCGGTTCCATACAATCTCAATACCTCTTCTAAACCATTATTCTGCAACTCCGTACAAAAATCATGTGACGAGGGAGAAAAATGGACGGTTGCCCTCACCTTTACCTGAACTCAGTTGGACAGCTTACAAGTGACGTCATAGTGCTATGACATATGTTATCGTATTATGCCCCTGTATCTTTCTAAAAACGTCTCCTGTTGCTTCACATGACCCATCAAGTTTCGACACGGGCCCTTAGTCTAACTATGTAGGAACAAAACGCTTAACCTATTCACTTTCCTTACTTATTTCCTTATCTTAAGAAACACGATATACTTATGCTAGAGGATCTATGCTCGTCGTTCAGAGGTCGAGGATAAGCCCAATCGGAGTCAACACGTAAATATCTTTTATTCGATCACTAGTTGAATCCTGGGGTGTTACCCGGGGTTATTGTTGTGCCTTTACTACCTCGGGGCAAAGCTAGTCTTAAAAAAGTAGTAGTAAAAAACTCTTTATTTCATCATCTATCTGCTTTAAAAGTCCCGTCAAAATCGGTCCAGTCGTTCCAGAGATTTGCCGGAACAAACAGACCAACAGATAGACGGATAGAAATTGTAAAAAATGTTATTTTGGTATGTGTACCATTTATAAATACATATGCATTAAAAAAAGCGGTCATTTTTATATTACAAACAGACACTCAAATTTTATTTATTTATATAGATTTAGCCCAGTTAGTAATAAGTAACACGTGACACATATGTACCTTACCTCTACATAAGCAAGCTTCTAAATTCAATGCACCCATTATAATGAAATTTGGCATGGATATAGTTTGATTTTTGAGGAAGGGCAAAGGCTACTCTTAAGGACATACACAGGGGCAGAGACGAGGGCAAAATTTCTATTATTTAGAAATTTAAATAATAGACTTAAAGTACACTCAGAGTCAAAAGGTGGACATTATTTTCATTCGCGAAAGAAGGGAAATTTTGTTTTATAATCAATAGCAACTACTATCGGCTACATTTGCGTGTTTGTCGGTTATCGCGGTTAAAAGTAATCTACGGACCTAAGCCTCAAGAATCCAAGTACCTCTATGCCACGTTACATAAAAAATATAAAAGAATAACAATAATACTAAGTGGCATTTTTGTACTAAAATATACTTTTAAGTCACTTACTTGACTTGTACTGGGGCCAGTTTTCAGGAGCAATGCGCACGTCCTCGAATTGCTGGCCACCGTAAGCGAGCAGCAGGCGGGAACCTTCTCCCATTCCCTTAGCGGGGAAGTACCGGAACACGACTTTGGGCATTGTTCTGTAAAGAAAATTATTTAAGCACATACATACAAAATAGATTAGGACTAAGACTAGGACTAGCACTAAGGAAGCTTATTTCCAGGACAACATCACAATAAAAAGAAGGACAACTTGGATCAAACTCCATAGCACCAATCTTGTCAGACTAATATAATTAGCCAAAACATCCTTTCTACGGAGAGGCTCAGTTTAGTAGTGGACTAATAAAGATGACAAAGATGTTAAAACACAGAATTACGCAAGTTTGTAACCCTTTACGTTACAATCTTACGTTACGAAAACCTTAGGGTTTATGGAAGGCTTCGCTTCCATAAACCCGAAGATTTTCGTAACCCAGAAAGAGAAGAAAGGCAAGTATGTTTTTTCCAGTTAGGTGTAACTAGGTTGAAAAGTTATTCCTTAGCACAAGTGGGGAGACTCATCCGGGATGATACAATGACACCTTTCAGAAAACCAGATAGGTTTATGCAATGTTTTCGTTTCTTTCAGTGAGTAAATCATTATAGAGGGGGGTTTTAACTTCAGTTACCTCTACTGAAGTTAAAACCCCCCTCAGAATACCTCTGGTATGGTTCCTCTTGATTTTAATTATACATGGGCGTTGGTAACCTGAACCCCTAAAAAGCCAATCGTGTGTAGTTTCCCCCACTAACATCTAAACGTGTATTAAATGTTTTTTGTTTAGATAATATCTATCTAGTATCTATCTATAAAAATAAAATGGATCACTGGAATGTATACGCGCATAACTTCCGATCGCCTTCACCAAATCTAATTATTCTTTTTTTATGTGTTAACTATTGTAAATTATGAGAAAATCAAAAAGTATATTTTTTTGTCCACGACTATTCTACGCGTAGGAAGCTGTAGCAGGCATAAATGATAGAAACAAGCTGTTGGAAATTTTGAAAAAAAAGAATACAAAAAATGGCGGTACGAAGTTCGCCGCTTTTTTGCCAAGCCAAGCAAATATATTTATATATATATTTTACATACAGTTGCTGAGAGATATAGTTACTTATTTAGCTTAGTTACTTTTACTTTTAGTCCTATTTTACGGAAAATATCAATTATTGACTTATATATATATATATGATTAGTCATAGCAAAATGGAAAACTGAAATTAAAATAATTGCATCGCAACAAGGATGTATATAAATTTTAAGTTCTTTTAAAATACCCCACAATACCATTGTTTATCCATACTAATACTATAGAAAGTAACTCTGTTATGTATTTCTGAAACTCGATACCCTCGATGATTTTAGAATATGAACTCAGCCAGTCGAGTCATCGTTGTCATCATAATGATCACAGACCATCATAATGATGTGCAAAATAAATAACCTAGAAAAATGATGTTTGTATGACCTTGCAGTTTTAAGTGTATTTTTTAGTGTATTATTCATTGTTAAAAAAATATTACTATCTGTTGCACCTCCGCCCGCATGTATGTCGGATATTGCGGTGAAGAATAGCCTGCGTCCTGCTTCAAGAATCAAATTATCTCCAAACCAAATTTTATTAAAATCAGTGCAGCGATTTAGTCGTGAAACGTGACTGAGAGAGAGATAGAGTTACTCTATAATTTATATTATTAGTATGTGGTCAGAACATAAAAAAGCGGGGGGAGCGGGGTGAACGAGGCCAGGGACTCGAGTAGTTGCGAACATCGCCGAGAGATTCAAACCTACCTACTTTGTAAGAATTAATGCAAATTGTTTTGGTAACCTTGCAAGTTGTCTGAGAGATCTTTTACTGTAAAACCAGCAAATAAAATACAGTCCACCAAATTCGTTTTCTTTTAGACATGGTGCACTAGAAAAGGATCATACTGTTATAGGTTCTTGGAATACCGCTTCGGAAAGTTGTCACGTCATTGTTCGGCGATTGGAAGAAGTCTTGTTGAATTTTGCGAGGATAGCAGTTGAAAAAGAATGAGTGTCGGTACTCCATACATCTTTCTACATCGTGAATCGGCCAATTTGCCTACTTAACTGTAGAACTTGGCGAATTACAGGTTCATTTCTTCGGAGACCTTGACGACACCTATTACGGACACGGACTCATTTTCACATTAAAAATAAATTCTATCGACGAGATTAATGCATCTGGACTGGACAAAAAGTGAGATATATCCATTTCTCCATACCTAACTTATACCCATCATATCCACAATCATATTATCATTGATACTGATACGGCTATTTGTCATCAACAAATCAACCTGATTCTTATTATTCCTAGCTATCCTCAAAAACAATCATTTCGAGCTAATTATATCATTACAAGACAGGTCGAGCAACAAATAGGTCTACTATTTTCAGCAATTTCTCTTCCAATCACTAATTATAACAGCTAAATTAACTAATGATTTACTATTTACTTACATAATAATACCTATTTAAAATAATTTTAGCGTCTTTTCTTCAAGAAATTGTTAACTCACATGTCTTTGCAAAGCTCCTGCAAAAGTTTAATAGCAAATTGAATGTTTATTTCTTGCTAAAATTTTTATCAAAGGATTATCTTTTCTAGGCAGTTATCACACATAACTTTCTTAAAAATAAACTTATAATCTGATACCGTTTTTATTATAATTACATGTATTTTAAATCAAAATGGCTTCAGAAAAGCCAGACAATACAGTGCATATAAAAATCTTGCATAAAGGCGAGCAAGTGTTAAAGCAAAGTTGACAAACTTCACGAACTACTTAATTTCGGTTAAAAATATAAGGCATGTAAGTGATCTTCAAAGTCATGAGTTAACAGTGCGTATTATAAAAATTGAGTCTGTATTTGATGTTATCGATGAATTACAGACGGGGATAGAAATGTAGTCAGACAATCCTGATGAACAGTACGTAGAACAACAGCAATTTGAGTCAACTTACTTTAGCATGGTTGCTGAGGCACAAGAAATAATTGAAGGGCAAAAATAGCAAAAAGCGATGATGCTTCTTCCCCGACGTCTGGGGTAAGTAACCCAGTTTCCGACACTAAAAAACGCTTGTCTGCCTAAAATTTCGCTTTGTGAGTAGAGTAGAATGACTCTACCATTGTTATTGGAGTGGTAACATGATTACCAATCTAAAATGACAGCATTCGTGTTGTCGTGTTTCGATGGTTCAGCATCTAAATCGGCCGCCATAACGTGGGTAACCATGCTACATTGCTGTATTATCTGCATTTGAAATGAGTATCATGCTGTCCATCAGACAGAGTAAAGTCGCTTTTGCAGGATCACATATTTAGAGATAAACAGCTACATGCACAAACTTTTAATAAATTGTTTTGAAGTACTTACATGTCTTTGGTAGGAGGTAGACCTTCAAGATGTGTTACCGGTTGGACGGTAGATGAAATAATGAGAAGAAAATTGGGACTAATATACCCGCATAAAGATTTAGGTACATGACACCATACTTAGTTGCACGCGAGATATGGGTTATGTAAAAATTGATAAGAGATATCTTAATAGCATAATAACATCGGTATAAACAGATATCATCGATCTATTAAATGTATATAATATATATATAATATATACATATAAAATTGGTTGGTATGGCTGGCCGACTGATTCATTAACGCAGAGCCTAAGCCATTGGAACTTGAATTTTTGACAGCTGATACTTCTTACCTTGAAAGCACCGTCTAAGAAAAATATATTAATGATTCCGCCCCTAAAGGGTTAATATAAAGCATAAAATAGAAACACCAAATGATACGCAAGCGAAGCTGTGAGCTAGTAAATTGTAAGCTAGTAAAGGTCTTCAGTGTCTATTGAAAACTTAGATTATTGGCGAAATAAAAATTTTAAGACTTAGATCCTATGGCATACGATTTGGAACATTTGTATAGTTTTTACTAAGTACTAAAATAACAGGACTTGATGATTTGTCTTCATATGCGATAAAACCCATTAAAAATTAAATTCCCTTAACTAGCATTAGTATAGGGCCCCACGAATTCACGATCCGCCTCTAACCGTGAGAGAGCCATGCTTCGTATAAATTGTGTCTAAAATACAATGACCACACAGAAAACTACAAAAATATAACTTCTAAAATGTTATTTGCTACACTCTTAACAACAAATACTACTTTTTGAACGTTTGTGGTGATATGGTGGCAGTTGCGCCGCAAAAATATCAACCGCACCGTAGTAGACTTAAAACCAACCCGAACTTAGTCTGAGGGAATAGCTCAGATGAAGAATCGAACCATCATTATTCCATCAGTGACAGTATCTTTGGTGTTGCGAGTGTCCAAGGGCGGCGGTAATTGCTCAAAAAAAACCATAACAATAAACCTAAGGAAAGGATTTTCTTATCAATCTCTTTTCTTATATATGTGCCTGAATGATCAGAATCTAAGAGCAATGGTCACCATACTCATTGCAAATATAGACAATGCAACAATGCAGCATGCTGACCCACACTATAGCGGCCTATTGAAATGCATCTACCTGGTGCTTGTGACTACTGAGTTGGAGGCTTTTGTAGACGACGATAACCATTTTCTATTAGGTAACCCTATATATATATATTAGGAAGTAAATTTATTTTTCAATATCATCAACAACCCATAATGTCCCACTGCCGGGCTCGGGTCTCCTCTCAGGAGAGGGTTAAGGCCATACGTCCCCACGCTGGCCAAGTGCGGGTTGGCGACTAGCAAGAATACGTTGTGGCTACGTATCTTGCCGTTGAATGTTTTCAATATATTGTAAATAAAAGAAGAATGAAGATGAGTTGTGTTGTTGTTAGTTGTGAATAAAAGCGCCGGCAAAACTGCGGGAACTACTAGTATGTTGTATGATATTGTAGAGAACAAATTTTTGTGGTGAGCGATAAATTTATATTGTTTATAACAACACCTATCGTCTATTGGATAACCTATTATGAAGGTTAA
Organism: Hyphantria cunea; assembly: GCA_003709505.1. Lineage (NCBI taxonomy): Eukaryota > Metazoa > Arthropoda > Insecta > Lepidoptera > Erebidae > Hyphantria > Hyphantria cunea. The sequence goes on from PKRV01000318.1 coordinate 3,098,931, forward strand.
CACAAATATTTTAAATTTTTCTTCTCAATTAGTCCAATCGTCATTTTTTATTGAGCCAGTAATTATAAAGGTCAAAATGAAATTATATCGTAACGCCTTGGTTTCTGTCATGGTATATTCTAGAATTAAATTTACTTGTACTTATTCTGCTATTTTAATTCACTTCAATCCTTACTAGTTTCGTAACATCCGACCCGAGAATCGAACCTTAGAGCTCAAGCACGACAGTCGCTTGTGCTTCTACTACGCCACAGAAGCAGTTAAACTGTTTTCTACGAGTTTTGTGTCAGTGCATTTCAGAAACAATTTACATATAAAAATTAAAAAAAAATGAAATAAAGATGTACCAAAACTAATAACATGTGTTAAGTTTGGCATACTTAAAACTTATAGGGAGAAAGAAGGCAGAAAGCAAAAAAAAACAGTAAGCAGTGATAGTAATAACAAAAAGATCATTAAATACCAAAGTTTTTACCTATAGGGGTATTTTTTTAACTATTTCTTGTTATATAGATATATAGAATATATAGAATGGTTGGCTGGTAGAGAATGCCGTTGGCATTGTCCACCACTGAACCATAAGTGCTTAACGTATTATAGAATTAAATATACTCTTACTTACCTTACCGTGGGAGATAGGGGCAGGTCGATTGGAGTGTACCACGGCCACACAGAAGACTGATGTGAAACAGCACTTGCGTTCTGTTTTACTAATTTTTTGAACTTATTTTAATGAATGTAGTGTCAATAGATCTATATATAATAGTTTCCTGGATGGCATGAACTAATATTAATCTATGATTAAAACGTGAATCAAAAAATGCAAAATATTGCGAACGGTGGAGAATTGATTTTCGCCTATTCGCCTACTGGTAGCGCTCCTTAAAAACTGACAGCATTTCCACGTTTATTGGCAATCTTAATTCTCTGTGCTAGAAAAAGGTCTACCTTCTGGTGACGAGAAGGGTTAATCAGTTGCGTTTTGACCCCAAACGGTTCCAAAATGACCTATGATATTTTAGTACTTACGCCACTTAGAGCTTTCTTCTTCGTTACGCTAGTCCTAGTCCCACAAAGGCTTACCTATCTTTGATCTTCGCGCTTTTGCTACAAGAAAGACTGATGTTGAAGACTACAGCCTCTCCACAGTTACAAAAATGGCGGAGAAACATGAAACGCTCCTAAACAGAGGCAAGTGGTAAAGCAAAATGTAGTGTCGTCCATCAAGGTCCTATGTTGAGCGATGGAAGTGCCTGAATCTATAAACCTTATTCTCTCCCACTGCTAACACAATAGCCCGCTCAGCAAGACTGGTTGATGTAATTAAAAGTGTCATTTGCTTTAAAATAAATTACATAACGATGAGTCCAAGCAGTACGTATTAGTGTTTTTGTCTTATGGTAAGTATAATTTGATAAATTTGACAATAGCAGCTACACCGGAGGTAAGGGCCGAATTTGTTAAGGAAACAACAGTTATATTACTTGGTTACAAAAGCAACTTTTGTTCGATGAAATTGTCTAATATTGAGTTCCCACCCAACTAAATCCTGCTCATGATTATATAACTTTGCTCATATTAGGTCCTTACATGTCAAATGCCAAATTGGCGTTTCGTCGTACTAGCCACTTTGATCTGAAATATAACCTCTATGGTTAAGAATTTCAAATTTAAAGTCATAAATCTATTTAGCTGGAATATTTAAGTGCCAAAAACCGTAATTCAATTGCTTTTTTAGTCTTGACAACTTTTAAACTATCGCGTTGCATGATATTTCGTTAAATATGAATACGAAAATTGACGTCATATGCTAAGTATAACATACCTATTGGTAATTACCTGATTACTTGAAGTTTCAACCGGGTCATCATATAAATTACAGCCCGATCTGACCTGACTAGTATAGTTCTATGCGCCCGCCCTTGTCGAACCCGTGAAGTTAAAGGCTCTTCATCTACCACTCGGATAAAAAAGGTCTTTGTTCTTGCTGAAGCGAAAAACTCAGCTACTTCCAAATCAAGTAAACACACGCGTTAACGCACACACATGTAACAAATTGACGTGCAGTAACTTTAAAAGCAAAGCATTGTGGATAGTGAAATAAGCAAAAAACGAGATAAAATGGTCAAATATTTATTTTCGATTTTATTAAATGATACAATCTTCTTGTGATACCTCTATTACTAAGGTTTTTTATTTATTTTTGTTATCATACATAAAAAAGTACAAATTACTCAGAGTGATGTCAAAATGTTGTGTAAGTATAAATGTAATCTGTTTTTGCTGATGATTAATTAAAAAAAGACAACGTTCTTTTCTCTATATATAGAGGCTACCCGTACACAATTTGAAGAATACAGCTATCAAGGAATAGAAGGAGAAAGACTATTCGTAAAATATATATCCTGCTATTTCCTTTAACAGAATAATAGTCACTTCGTTACTGGCCGCCTGATAGCTCTAGATACGATTACACTTAGGCAAATAAACGAACAAAACCATGTCAGATTTATTCTATTACTAACTTTTTCCCACAGCTCCACCTGTGTGTGGTATGTCGGCTATAGTGGTCAAAGTTAGCCTACGTTACTTGCTGATAATGTGAAACATTTTTTTGAAAACAATCCATTGTTGAAGCAATTTTTAAATTTGTTTAGTCGGTTGATGACAGAGATACAGAAAACCCTGTTCAGAAATCTTTTCATTTCTTTTGACCGTGCGATTGAAGTATCTGCTTATTACTAGAGTCCAGTAACTCTTCTTTTCAAATCTGGTGCCGATTTGGTACTTAAAAGATGACAACCCACTCACGACTTTTCAGTTGCAAGTATCCTTGGGTAACGTAGTAACCTACCGTCAGGTGACGGGTCTGCTCATCATGATCCTTTACCTTTAATAGTACAACATGAACTATGAACATAGGCTTCTCTTTCGAAAGTGTTTGGGCATCATATAAGACGCAAGCCAGATGGGTTGGTTGATCTGCTCATTTGTTTTTCATTCCTTAACTAGAAACAATTGTTAAAATATGTTTAGTTGGTAGACGTTTTGATTGGGGTTTAGTCTGAAATTTATTAAAAGGATTATATAAAAAAATACATAAAATCGTGGTATAATCAACAGCTTTTAATAGTTTACTACTGGACATAGGACTCTCCTTCAAAAGGTGGTTCTGACCTATACCATGCTGGACAATGGCCTTGTAGCAAGATTTCTTTATATCCTACCGACTGAGTACGTAGGATAAATATAAATGGTGATATTACATATTCTTGATCCATTGTCAAATAGATAACAGTAGACAGGTATACCAGATAAGTAGTATCTGTAATTCCAACAGAAATTACAGATAGGAAAGACAAGAGGCCCAGCTCAATGATGCAGAAGTATCACTAGGCCACTATAGTGTAGGTCACCATGCTGCATTGTTGCATTATTTGTATTGGCAATGAGTATGGTGACCACCACTCTTGGATTCTGCTCGTGCTTTCTATCAGTCAGAGGAGATTCACTTGGTAGGCACATACATAAAACAAGTATTTTTATCGCTCCTCTGCTCCTTAAAATTGTTTAGATTTAAACCTCCAATTTCGGAGTTCATTTTCAAACAAATAAAAAAAAAGTTGTAACATGTATAAATATAAGTTTAATTCCTAAGGAATGTTATAATTCCCAACATAGAAGAAAATCAATGAAATGTTGTAATATGCGTTTTTCTTTGGGAATGTTACATTTGTGCTGTCAATGGGTGCAGCGGAAGTGGGTTACATTCGGTTAGTTGTAAATATAAAAAAAAAACCAGTATAGTATTTGTTTATTTTCAGCATAAAAAGCATTCACTTTGAAAAATTCCTGTGTATCCTTTTGCCATTATTAACAGTGAAATAATTTTCTAGATATTATATACAGTTCGTAAATTATTTATATATCGGTAAAACAAGTAAAGATGACACATTCAATAGCCGGAATGAATGCGTTACTAAACTACGACCTTGGACGCTGCAAAACGCATGTTTTGTAGCGCCTGCTGCGACTCCTGCCATTGTCACGATGCACCCAAACCTACTGATTCGTTTTATGTAGACAAATAATCCTTGAATTATAATGTTGAATCATTTGAAGCGTGAAAATAAGATGAGTGTTATTAAAATTTACGCAAAAACAGAATTTTTCATATCCCTTAGCTTTCGGAGTTCTATTCTTATTGTCATAATATTGTTACGAATCGGGTATTAATTAAATAAAAGTAATCGGTTTATTAGCAAAGTAACAAGTAAGATGATGACACTTTTATAACAATAAATAATTCACTAAATCACTCGTTAGTTGCACTCGAAAATCGCTTCGATGTTAGTCCGTTGTATCGTGAAATAATACTCGCCCGTAAGGCTAACACGCTCCGCTTTTATAGGGCTATCGAAATATCTGAAACGATCTCTGATATTTAATAAACTATTCCGAACCAAATAGAATCTCCTAGAATTAGTAATCTAGCGTCTTCTAGCGCCGAAAACATTGGAACTACCAATCATACTCTCAATAGAAACAGAACTACCAAAACAGTTGTGTGTGAGGTTATCGTAACACAAGTGAAGTCAGCCCACATGTGTAGCACTTGATACCTCTCCTATGCATACGTATGTTCTAAAATTAGATAATAGATATAGAAAAAAAGAGAAAAAAGATAAAATTGGATAAAAGAGTGTATGATAAGGTAACCAGAGTGCTGATAAACATACCTATGTCTATTTCTAACTACATACAATGGTGAGGGCGTTAGTCGAGGTATTTATTTAAATATTCAGTGGTTGATGATCCTGCCTAAGTCCGAAGCCTGGGGAATGATTTCCAGCCATTACAAAGGACTGTGTAATGACCATAGTCGTTTGTTCTGTATATAAGTATAATATTAAACTATGTTTATCACTGCAGAGGTGTCTCTAGCTTGTGAAGCGCCAATCTGTGCTATCATTACTGTAGCGCCCTTTAGTCAGCGTAGCGCCCTTCAGTAAAGAAAAAAGAAAGAAAGAATACATTTATTAGTCACACATAATAAACAAGTAAAAGGAAAAAAATAAGACATTTAACTAAGATTAAATAAAAAACAATATACAAAAAAACAAAATAAAAACAGTGAAATGTCTGGCTGTGTGACTAAAAGGCCACAGCTCAGCTTGTGCTGCGGACCTGAAAGTGACCACAGCGCTTATTTTCAGCTGTAGCCAAGTAAATGTGCAGATTCATTAAAAGTATTGCGGCTTGCACCAATAACTCAGCTAGGGCCGTGAGCACCACACAGCCTACAATTTAGGTGAAGACGCACCATTTTTATGAGTATTTTTAGTTTAAACTTGGCATAGCATTACTTTGAGTACCATAGTACTGGCTCTGCTCGGCTTGGGATTAAACTGTCGGGTTATATGAAATTGATATTATTCCAGTACTTAATTTGTATCATTACACAGAGCAAGGTAATGTTCTGTCTTTATCACCAATCATCCATACACAGACCTCGCCACGGAAAGTAGATAATAAAATATTTATAAATATTTTTTTACAATTGAAGCATTAAAAGTCGTTATGAGGAATGAACAAATATATCATCGTTTATTGAAATACTTTTATACGCATATATTAGTTGGTTGAATATTAACTTTGGTTGTTTCAGTTTCACCAATGTAAAAAAAATTATAAAAACTGTCTTTAATGTTGGCTGTCTTGTCTATGTTTAATTTACATCACTACCGAATCAGACCAAAATTAGTAAATAAAGGCCTGTTTTTTCTGAAGTTATTCTGGTGTTTTTAAAAAGGAGATATCTCCTAGTAAAAAGTGGTTAAACTATTTAATATACAACTTCATCAGCGATATGCACAGATTACCGAAAATCTGTGGCGATATTTTAGAAATATGCGCCTCTTATACTGTTGAACGAGCAGTTTGACCGCATCTAGCAGAAGGAACACACGCTAATCTCAAACCCCTAAATGTAAGTACTTATACTATCTTATACCTTTCAATTGAGCAAGTATTGTAATATATATATAAATATATATAACACATGGTGACGACGATAAATTAATCGCAAGTAATTATCTTTCAAAATTGTATGAAGGCGCCAAAGTACGGTAAAATATTTTGAGGCTTGTGATACTAATTGTTTACCATGACTATACTTATTTATAAATACCTCTCAAGTAGTCGTAGAAGATATTTTATTATGCTGAAAGCGTAACAATCTGATTTTATAAATTTTTATTTTCATCAACCAACGATCATCGGCTTCTATTGAAATGACATTGATCTTTATCTATATCTTTATGCAGATGCTAAGAGAAATACCAAATAATGCACCTTTATATAACCAGGAAGCAAAGTACATTTAAAAAAAGGTTGTTAAAGAAATAAACTAAATACAACAATTGCACCAAATCTATTATCAGTCGAAAAAGCTAAGAAACGGGAGAAAGGCAAATGTGGCTAACTCTTAGGAGGAATGGGGTGCACTTCAAGGAAGTCGAAGATAAATGAAGGAGAGTGGTAAAAGGAAAGGAGAATATGGAGACAGAAGAAAGGTGATGTTTCGACTTATGCCTAGTATTAACTTAGATGGCTGCGTCGTTGGTTTAGATCTTGGGTTCGATTAACGGATTGGGCCAAAAGTGTTATTGAGTTTTTCTAATCATAGAAACGTTTAATAACAACCCGGAGTTAAGAAGTTGGGGTGTTTACATTCCTATTCCCATTAATGCATCACAATGAGTATATTACAGTTAGTTAATTTATCCTTTTTTGAAATATTGGTTAAATAAGAGCTCACTATGACTGCACACTTTTCGTTCCCATTAACCTTGTTGTGCCAGCTTATCTTTTAAACAACATCAATCATCAATATTTCTTTATCGTTAAAAAAAAATAACATGCTCCAAAAGTTGATTAAGTTTGATAAAACCTCATAAAGTATTTAATGTTGTCAGTCAGGTCCCAAGCCACCAGTAGTGACGGCGTCGCGTGTCATTTAACAACAATTTTAGGAATATACATTTAAATATAAGGTAAGTGACTAAATATATATATCATTTAGTTACATATAATAAAATATATTATAGTTAATATATCATATAGTTTAGTTTGAAATGATGTTTTGCTATATCCGAACACCCATAGCTTTAGGCCAGGCTTAGCTCAGAATCGTGGTGGAATGACATGTCGCTACTTTTGAAAACACATAAATACAAGCAAACAAAAAGTGCAGTTCCAGAGACATCAAAAAGACTAGACTGAAAAGGGATGATATCAGGAAGATCATAGGTATCCTTACAGGACATTGTCCTTTTAACAAGCACCTATTCACTATTACATGATGAGTATTTCTAATGTTAAAACGCTTGGATCCTTTTTTAGATGCTCCATGAGTCGTCCCCTCACTAGGACCAAACCAGGTAGTAGAGGTATATCAGATTTGAGCTGATTAAAACTAAAATCTCTGTGCGTCATCAGGTACTATGACAGGACCAGATATGTACCCGTGAAAAGATTTTATTTTCTTAAATTGGAAGAGCCGGGATAAATTTTAATAATTAAGTTATGGTACTTCAGACGCAAACACCTCATATTTATTTCTCTTTTCAGCATAATGCCAAAGTATGTATTTTATTATGGCATTCGGAAAGCGTTTGGTGAAGGTCCCCGTTTACTGATGGCTTTTGGAGGACAAGAGTTTGAGGACATACGGTTAACTGTTGAACAATGGTCAAATTTCAAAACTAGTAAGTTGTTTATATTTTATCATACATATAATATATAACTACATGATTATTCTTCGACTTAAAAACCACTGGAGCTTAAGCAAGTTTTTTCGAAACACTTAATACTGGTTCTAAGTCCTATTCACGATCATTTCCAGGTTTTAAGATCCGTAAATCAGTTAATAAGATTATGAAAGACTGAAGTCTTCATGAAATTATAATTGCGTTGATGTTTACACATTTTTTCATAAAAGATATATAAATGAATTAGGTAAGGTTCTCTAGACAAGGAAATATTTCAAAAAAGCTTTACCTAAGATATGATTTTCTAACTTTACAGAAACTCCTTTCTATCAACTACCGGTGTTAGAGATTGACGGAAAGCAGTACGCACAAAGCAACTCAATCTGTCGGTTCTTGGGTAAAAAATATGGAGTTGCTGGTGATAATGATGACGAGGCCTTCGAAATCGACCAGAATGTTGACTTCTTCGTGGATATTCGTAATAGTAAGTATTTTAAATGATAAGAAGAAAATTTTCTTGATGTTGTTTATTGCATCCATAACTATGTGTCTCCCTCTAGAATATATCTCTTGATCATATCCAGAATATACCTTATGTAGAGGGGAAGATCACAAACATACATAAATAGGACTCGAATAACATCGAAATACATTACAAGAATAGTTTTGATATTAATTCTCTTGTATTGAAGTCCAAAATGTACCCAACGTAGAAAGGGTAATGTTTTGTATGTTACCTTTGATAAATTATCCACTGAGCTTAAATTCTTAACTTCGTTACTTTTACATATGTATTTCATAAACTATATGTTATGAGTAACAATTGCAACTTCGTATAAAATATATTATAACCTAATAATCCAGCAAATGGTTGATTCATATTAAATAATATCTTGGTGCCTTCCACTTGTCAGCTTCCGGCGCTACTTACAAATATTCTGAATGACGTCTGTACTCTTTTTATTCAATGGTACTTCCGGTGTAATAAATTCTTAACGTTACACAATGTTGTATTATCAAATAATAATTGTATGTTAATATTCATTACAATAATTATGATGTTTCATACCTATTATCTGCTGTGTTTGTAACCTGTCAGATGATACAAAATGCCGTGCATTGTATTAATGCGGGGATAATCATATACTAGTCGTTTTACTTGAAATGCATTCGAGTTTTTTTTGTGTAATGACAATAGCTATTGGCGCCCTAAGGCCTCTACAGCGGTAAATGGGCTACTGGTGAGTGCTGTGGGCTCTCAACGGGTCAATAGAATTTTTAATTAATTGAGTAACATCGCCCAAGGGCACCTCGGGCGATGTTACTTAATTAATACGGTACGGACCTCGGCTTGGGGCGTTACTGGTGGGCTATTGGGACTAAGTCCCGTATTTTGATGGAAAGCGCGACGCGTATTTCGGCCCCGGCGGTGGGTTCGAAGCCGTGGCGATTTGAGTTGGCGTGTGCCGCGTGTGCTCTGCGTTGAGCGATCGTGATGTCGTCGTCCGGATCTCTAAGTACGTGCTTGGGCCTACGTATGCGCGCGATTGTGCTCGGTGTGTTATCACTAACCGCAACCATTAGAGGGTTGGGGTGTGTAGGAGCAGGGGAGAATATTATAAATTTGTGCCAATATAATGTGTTGCTTTGCCGCTGTCTTGACTACGCGCTTTACATTTCAGTGTGTGTGGGATAACAATCTCGCGCGTCACATCCCGTTACTATCTGGGATAAAGCGGTTTGGCTAGTCCAAGTTAAAAATTTAAAAGTTAGCTACTATTTTTTTTCTTGATACCCTACGAAATTTTTCTTGTTTTCGTTCGTGTGATTTGTGAATGTTCAGTAAAGTATATCTATCTGTACATCTAGTAAGTACATTCCAGTTTACTTATGGTGAAATTTAAAATTGAATCATTTTGGTCGTTGCTTAAGCATTTTTAACTGCCTCGGTGGCGTAGTGGTAGCGTAAGCGACTGCTGTGCATGAGGTCTCGGGTTCGATTCCTGAGTCGGACCAAATGTTTGTATGATCTGCAAATATTTGTTTCGGAGTTTGGGTGTTTTCTATGTATAATATGTATGTGTTTACAAAAAAAGCTATATATGTATTTATATCAGTTGTCTAGTACCCATAGTACAAGCTCTGCTTAGTTTGGGACTAGATGGCGTTGTGTGTTAAAATGTCCGAAATATTTATTTATTATTATTTTATTGATATTCATATATGTGTTCATTAAAATATCATAACTACCCACTACTGTTTGAATACGGCCGTGCCACAAAAAAAAAAGATATGATTAAGGATAGCCGCAAAAATAAAAGACGTTCTAGCAATCATACATCACCTTACTATTAGTAATACTAGGTTAACGCTTGTACTAACGTAAAACAAAATATAAACAAACGAAAAAAATAAAAAGTGCATGTTTTCCATTTACCTATCAGAGTCGGTAATTATTTAGTACACTGTGCGATACTTTTAAGTGAACAGTTATCTACCGCTGTGTGTTAAATCTTACCTCTAAAGACGGCTGCGTGATCAAGTCTGGTTACTTAAATTAAGCAATGTTAAAGAGTTCAAATGTAGCTAACATGTAAATACAGGCGACTGTGTGACCAAGTCCATGTAACTAAAAGAGAGATCTACTGTGTGATCATCTCCGTGTAACTAAAAAAGAGGGCAGCTATCTGAACAAGCCGATCTATTAAAAAAAGAAAGAAACGGCTAAGTGATCAAACCTGTAACTAGGATAGGTACAACTGTATGATGTAGAATAACAATTAAAAAAAGCTGTGTGACGTTAAAACAAATAAAAGCTGTGTGATGATAAAGTAAATAAAAGCTGCGATGGAGTAAAAATTAAGGCTGTGTGATGTAGTACAAATACGAGACTGTGTGACGTAGTACAAATACGAGACTGTGTGACGTATTACAAATACAAGACTGTGTGACGTATTACAAATACGAGACTGTGTCACGAAGTACAAATACGAAACTGTGTGACGAGAAGAAAAAAGTGAGATTATACTTCTTTTAATTAATTGTAACAATTTCTTTTCACCAGTTGCTCTTCCCATATTCTTAGAAGAAGACGTGGTAATTAAAGAAAAGAAGTACGAAACTTTAGCTAAGACTGTGAAGCCCAAACTGGAAAAGCTGAACGAAATCATAGTCAAGAATAAGGGACATCTCGCTACTGGAAAGGTACTTACTATTATTGCATTTAACTTATATTACACATTTGTCAAGTAATTAGTTCTTTAAACTACTTCTCATTTCTCATTCATGGTCTTATAATAAATGATACTGCACTGTGTCGCAGCAACTATTTCTCATAGTAGCTTAGGAGATGATTAATGGATTTAAAGAAGTGACATAACTGATTGAAAGTTACATAGCTGATTTAGCATGTGTCATAGATAGAATAAAAATATACGAATTAAGACAATAGCAGCAAGCAGTGAAGTAATAATCACGATTCATTTTCAAAGAGGATGCAAAACATAACAGCATGATTTTACTCGTGAGTATGAATTCTTTCCAAGCGAATTCACGGCAAGAATGTTCCCGTAAATGCAATGTGTGGTTGCGGTGCGAATGTAAAAGTCAGAACATCTAAAGCTTATGTAGACCGGAAAATGAGCAGCAGTGTTTTCTGGTACGCTCCATCTACTACGATCGACAACCCACGACAACACCGTGGCATGGCATGATAGTAGTTATATTCAAGCAAATGAAGTGTCCTTCAAACTCTCTGAAAATATAATTTATGTCAGTAGATAATGATGAACCGCACTAAAATTTTAATGTTATAAATGAATATTTTGATAGATACCAAATCGAAAAGATAACACTGTAGATTTCTACAGTGAAATGAAAATAAAATAAAGCATGTATTTAAAATTCTTAATCAGTAAATGCCGAAAGTATCTACAATTCTAAGAACATTTGTCGGTACCAGATAGAAATTAGAGAATAGAAATAAAAAAAAAAACAAACATAGTTTATTTCGTTAACAAAAAACAATGTCGTACAATAGAAGTTGGAACCTCCTTTTAAGCAAAAAAAATGCCTGTATTAGGAGGGACCGCTCTCACATATTTTTTATATATAAATTTGTTATTCATTTTACAACGACAACTAAAAATTATATAAAATTACAGAAAAAAAAGAAAAACGAAAAACTAGTAACTAAAAACAAAAACAATTAAAATTAATTAACTGAAGAAAGTTACAGGATTATGGTGCCTTAGCTTGTTTACTTAGTTTTGTGTGTGTATGTGTGTGTGTGTATGTGTGAGCATGTTTATTTGTGTGTGTGTGTGTGTGTCTATTTAATGTGCTTAAGGAGTGTCTCTGTTATAAGATAAGTGAGTGGCCCGATCCAATTCAATATTACTCTTTTGCAGTCGTAATATTGTATAAATAGTAGTCGGGAATATTCCTCTGTACAAAAATATTGGTTGCATTTTGAGACAGACCCCAAAATTATTACAATAGGAACAGTTGGGACTCCAGTAAGAATTAGAACAAGTGATTATAAAGTGTTCTGCGAGTTTTAGTCCCACATTCTAATCATCTAACTTATACTTCTTGTCTTTGACGGACTTGTTCGTCTAGTGGTTAGTGCCACTTACCGTGTAAGCTAGAGGTCGTAGATTCAATGTCTGCCAATCAATTATTCTGTCTAAGTATAATACAATTTATTTATAATGCGTATGTATTTAGAAATATACAAGTAACAAATTATTTGAAAAAAACCTGATTTGAACCTTCGTCAATATCTGTCATCTTTTTTTTAAATTCATTGAATAACTGAAAAAACTATAAAGAATTAGTAAAAAGGGTTTTTTTATTTGTTTTTTTTTAAATTTTGATGCAACTTCAAACTTCAACTTTTGATTAATGGCTTTATGGTGTGACCACAATTTTGCCAGTTTCACGTGTCACTCTCACGATTAAGACGAATGTATTGACACCATTCACATAAAAACAGGAGAAGACGTTTAGGCTCCAGGGCGTGCCAAAGAAATATACATTCATACACTCGAAAAACATATGTTTTATTCCCTGTTCATCCTGTGGGTGTCGTAATGAAAACTTGATTTAAAACTTATACCAATCCGTCAGGCCAGCGTGGTGTGGCAGGCCAAAACCTCCACTCTAAGGAGAGGTCCAAATCCAGTAGTGGACTGTTAAAGGCCATTGATGATGTTGATGAAGTATATTTATCAGCAAGGTGGCTACCACAACATGGGCACCTAGTTTGGTATCAGTTCTAGTACCCGGTGTAGTACTGCGAATCATCAAATCACTTCATTTGTGTTGATTTAAACTCTGATAATTGATAAGAGTTGATATAAGCTCGTAGCGTATTTAATGTAAGCCAGTTCTAGATAGAACAGTGGTGACTGTGTCGTGTACCAGATTAACCATAAGAATATTCTAGAAAATAAAAGGTATGTGGGGTTGAATTTATCGTTTGCTTTATATTTTTTTGTGATGATGACATGTAAGCATTTGGATTTGAGCACTAGAAAGCTGTAAAGTCACATATTATTCATACAATTTTTTAAGTATCTTTCCGTATAGAGCAACACAGGCGTGTGGACAAAGGGGAGTGGCTATGACGTCTTTTTCTGTATTTTGCGAGGGAAATTAAAATTAAAAATATCACACACACAACAACTCTTTCTGTATCATAAGAGCGCTTTCAGATTATCCGATCCGATATCAATGTCGGGTCCCGATCCGATATCGGAAGAAGTTATGAAATATGTATCTGTCTTTCATATAGTCCGGCCCAATATCGGATACCGCATCTGATACCGATGTGTTGGCAACATCATCGGATGCCCATGAGTCGTCGGACGATATTATTTGTAAGTTTGCTATACGTGTATCTAATTTTTTTCTGAACGGGCAGAGCAGCCATTTGGAGCTTATTATGTTTACTAGTTTGGGTGTCATCATAGTGTCGTCATTATTTAAATAAGCCGTAATTAAATCAACTAGTAGAATGTAAACTTGTAGGATAAAACTCTCGAAGAATATAAAAATAAAATACTCCGAGACAGTAGTTAGCGGGAAGTATGTGAATATCTTGAAGAGAGATATGAAGTGAATTTTTACTGATACAGCAAATGAAGTATTCTATTATAGTCTGCCATGATGAGCTGCCCGTATGAAGCTATCGAGCAAATGGTCGAAACAGGAACGATTTTGTCAGAAATATGTGAAAACAGCACACGGTGTCGGCTATCGTCGTCCGACAACGAGAACGGATCGGATAATCTGAAAACGCTCTAACGTGTAATGAGTAGGTCCATTAGTCGACATGCACTTAGCGTTTTGTTTTTAAATTCTTCTTCTTGTTAACCTAATTTAACAATACTTTAGATTGTTATCAACATGTCCAATGACTACAGAATTAAAACATTAGACATAAAGCTAAAACAGGATACTGTTTCCGAATTGGTATGTTTAAACATATTTTATATGAGACGACGTTGTTTCCGCTATGTGAATTTCTTATGTTTGCATTCCTACAGCATTATATATGTTTGCATTCGATTGGATCCTGCATAAAGTTTCATATGTATTACTTAAAGGTATTAATATATACGTATATATGTATCTTTACAGTACAATGTCGAAATATGTCCTTTATTACTCGGGCGCAAAGGCCTTGGGTGAGCCTCCCCGATTGCTGTTGTCTTTTGGTGGGCAAGAGTTTGAAGATGTCCGCCTAACAATGGAACAATGGCCTGAGTTCAAACCAAGTAAGTAGAAGATCTTGAGTTTACTGGATTTTTACCCCTCAATATCATAATAACCTATCAGTTTCCACATTATAAGATTAGGCTCGTTGATATATTTGAAAATTAATCAGGAAACTAACTTTGGAAGAAAGTATGTGTATAGTACAGGATCTTCCCATAGAACATAAGTTAACGTAAGTTCAAGGTTGGCGGACGACGGTCCACCTACGGTACACCGGTAAATAGTTCAACTAAGTTATGTTCAACTTTCTTTACGAAATCTTGTCAATTAACGGTGATTTGTACTCTCGATTGTCAGCAATTGATGGAACTTGTTCCAGTACATTCTAGAATCAAACTCACTTCTATTTATTCTTCTATTTTAATTACTTTAGATCTAGACACGAGAACACTTTATGAGAATTTAGAATGACATTTAATTTTGTAACTTTTCAGAAACCCCTTTTAACCAAATACCAGTGTTAGAGGTTGACGGGAAGCAGTACGCACAGAGTATCGCCATCTGTCGGCTTTTGGGCAAAAAATATGGAATTGCTGGAGATAATGAAGACGAGGCCTTCGAGATCGATCAGAATGTTGACTTTTACCTTGATATCCGTAATAGTGAGTAATCTGCATTGTATCCGAGTGTATAAGTATAGCCCCGCCAGGCGTAGCGGTCAATTGGCCAATTTATATATCAATAAATATACTTTAGTTATATTGAGCCAAGTCACAAAATTTTAGTTCAAACATATTTATGCAAGCCGATTAATCAAGTTTCCACTGTATCTAAAAAATCTTTATCTAGTGAGTTCTATAAGCTGTTAGAAGGTTTTTTCGACAAATATTTCTTATTGTTAAAGTATGTGTGGTGACGGAGTAACAATATCACCTTGGTATCACCGCTTCGTTTATCCTATGCGTGTTGTAGGAGCTTACTCTTGACAAAAGCTTGAGCTCTTCAACAAGAAGGAATTCTTGAAACAGACCATTTTTTNCGTCTGGTATCCCGTTTAGTCTGGAGTCTCCCTCTGAGCCAATCCGGCATGAGTGGCTCTACCGGCGCAGCCCCAGAGATCATCGACCCACGCAAGCCCCCACACGACGACAACGTAGGGATACAGTTGTGGGGGGAAACAGACCATATACCAACCTATCTGGCAGCCAATCCTTTCTTTTTTATAAATAAAACCATTAAGATATAAAAAGATGCAGATGGACAACGACTTCAAATTATGTATAAATTGGAGGTGTTAGGAACAGGCTCAACATCCTGTGATGGTGGGTGTCTTTAAAAAAACCCGTCTGGAAAGCGTGGTACAGTAGGTCAAAACCTCTTTTCCATTAATTGACTTCAGCAGTGGACTGTTTACTGGCATTAATAATGATGATGAACCTTGAGTTTTTTTTGTATCGGGTATCTTTACACAGCGTAAGCGCTTGTTTCACACCGGTTTCTGTGAGGCCGAGGTATCACTTCGCTTGAGCTGCAATTCATGCCGGAGCTTAGCTCTCCCACGGTAAAAGTAACAGTGTCTTTCGAAATTTGATTTAATAATTGAGTAAATGTCTCAAAGCCAAGTGAATTTATATTCAGTCTACTTCAGCTATTAATCATTTTGTTGCCAGTTGCTATTCCGGTATTCTACGAAGAAGATCAAAGAATTAAAGACAAAAAATATGAAAATCTTACCATGATTGTGACACCTAAACTGGAAAAACTGAACGAGATCATAGTAAAAAACAATGGACATCTTGCTACAGGAAAGGTACTTAATATTGTCTAACTTAACATGTTACACATTTTGAGACATTCATTCATTTCGCTACTTCTCTCTTTCAATATATCGTGAATTCCTTTTTCAAACCTTAAGCTTTTTACTTTCAAGGTTTCGGTTAAGTTAAACCGACTCTAAACCACTCCGTGAAAATGAAGAGAATTTAGTTGGTATAGTTCAAGTTAATAAAACGATCTTGTTGACTTCGCAAAGAGTTTGCAAACCTGTAAAAAATATTTTATCCCACGAATTCCGTTACTTGAATTGTCTCGTAATCTCAGTATGTGATTGGTACCCCAAAGTAGAAGCTGCATTTTTAGTTACGCGTTGTTCCATCATTGAAATTGGCATCTAAAAATACGAGTTCTATAAAAGTCGACAATTTATTAATACTCCTCTGGTTCATGAGTTTGTGACGCCAATGATAAATCCTGTTTGATTGTTTAAATGTCGCTGCATTATGCACATTCACAATGAAGATAACTACACTTGGATAATACTCATGTTTGCCATCACGTGGATTAGAGTCATTTTGGCAGCTACTTATATAAAAAGAAAATGAATCACTGAGAATTTGTATAAACAACTGTTTTGAAATGTTTTGCAGCTGACATGGGGTGATTTTGTAATCGCCGGTACGTTCGACTATTTCAAAGCAGCTTTAAGGATCCCAGATCTGGAAAAGGAATATCCAGCCTTCCAACAACTTCTTGATAATGTGTATTCTGATCCTAAAGTGAAAGCGTACGCAGACGCTGCCCCTAAATCTACATATGGATTTTAATAAGACATATTTTACTATAAATTAGTGTTAAGTGATAAGTGAACATATTATTTAAATTATTAATTAATTATAAATTTTGGTTAGTTATTTGTGTTGGTATTTAACAAAGATATAACTGTGTGTGTATGTGTTTCTCTCCTATTACGATCCCGGGTCCTTTGGGCGGGGCGTGAAACGATTCAGTTTGTTCTTTATGTGCGGAGCAGACATAAACTGAAACTCACTACCAGCGCACGTGTTTTCCTCCCATTATGATCCAGGATCCTTAACGCAATGCGTGAAAAAGCATCTCACTCGGTACGTCATTCATAGTGGGTCACCATGGTGCATTGTCTATATTCGCAGTGAGTATGGTGGTCTTCACTCTTGGATTGAGTCATTTTGGCAGCTATTTATATAAAAAAAAACAAAATTTACGCGTACAAAATCAAATACTATTGAAACAACAGAACATTAATTTTGTAACATACACTCAAACTCCGTAACAAATATTTGCAGATCATACAAACATTCGATCCAGGAATCGTATGCATACGCTATCACTTCACCACGGAGGCAGTTCAGCAGTTATCTATGAGCTTGGAGTAATTATTTTCAGAAACGATTTAAAAAAAATTTGAAATAAAGATGTTTCAAAACTTAAAATATGTGTAGAGTAGGGAGCATGGACAAAACAAGCCCAACCAAAACACAAGTCATGATAGTGGGTAGTTCCAGGCTACACTGCAAAGTAATTTTTTACCAGATACCAGTTGTGTGTTGCAGCGGCAGGTTGTTCCATATAGTGATACGGAAAAAAAACTTGGGAATCTGTATAGATAAGTACCTATCCTAGAACTCTCAAATCGGGGAGGTAAATCGCAAACTATTTATTGCAGCAGGATCTCTGCGAAGGCTAGGAGATTTCCTGCCATCTAATACTAAAGTTACACTCGCACAATTACTTCTACTCCCCATCCTTGACTATGGCGATGTCAGCTATCTGGACCTCACCGAAGACCAATTGAACAAACTTGAGCGACTTCAAAACTAATGCATTAGATTCATATTTAGGTTACGTAAATATGATCATATCTCAGTTTCGTTTTAAACTCAATTGGCTACCAATACGCTTTTGACGGAATCTGCATATTCTTACTCTTTTATACAATGTTCTGTTTCATCCTCACACACCCCCTTATCTCAAAGAACGTTTTCAATTCTTAAAAAGTACACATTGAAGAGACCTGAGGTCATCGGATAATTTAAAACTAAAAATGCCAGCACATACCACTCAGTTTGCAGATAAATCTTTTACTGTGCAAGCAACTTGCCAGATAATATCTGACGAGCAAAAAGCTTGAATATGTTCAAAAAGCTAGTGAAGGATTATTACTTATCGTTGCGAATATTTTTGATTTAATTTTATGTTTTATGTATATTAGTACTGTAATATATATATGTATGTGTATGCATACATATATATATTTCTGTGTGTATATGTATTTGTGTAGGTATAAGTATCTTTGTGTAATTTTAATAGTGTCTAACATTTGTATATGGATCGCTACTACTTCTTTTTATTTTTTTTGTATTTTTTTTATATGTTTTATGTATTGCCTGTATGTAAGCTACCCTAAATTTTTAAATTTTTGAAACACACCTTGTTATTGTTGTCTGGAAGAAATCGCCGAAAAGACCGCCAATTGTTATACATATTGTGTGATTGTTCCTGTTGTACCATTTCTTACTATGTATATACAATAAATATAAATGAATAATAAAAAAAAGTTTGGCATAATTAAAGTTTATATGGGAAAGGAGTGCAGAAAGCTTAAAAAAACACTAACTTATATAACACCCTCTGAGGACGCTGTTTTCGGGGAATTAAAAACTTTTATGCTTCTAAAGGGGCTGTGGTGGATAATGTATCGCCTATTTTTCTTAAAACTACTGCATAAATAGTTTATCAACCTGTACATATTATAATAAATATTTCGGACATCTAACACACAATGCTATCTGGTCCCAAACTAAGCAGAGCTTGTATTATGGGTATTAGACTACTGATATAAATACATAAATACTTTTTTTTTGTAAATACATACATATTATTCATAAAAAACATCCAAACCCTGAAACAAATATTTGCAGATCATACAAAAATTTAGTCCGACTCAGGATTCGAACCCGAGACCTCATGGACAGCAATCGCACACGCTACCACTGTGCCACAGAGGCAGTTAAAGTTATTTTTAATGCATGCCTAAAGGATGGTATTTTTCTGGTCATATTTAAGTCAGCCCTTTTTGCACCAATTTTTAAAGGTACAAATCCAATATAGAGAACTATCGTCCTATATCGATTCTATCCGTGTTGTCAAATAATTTTGAACGGTTGGTCCATACGTATATTCACACGTCAATTCATAGGAAAATTATTGAACTGCAGCATGGTTTTGAATAAAGACGATCTTCCAACGCTAACCTTTTAATAAACACATCTTATTTATTTGAAAGTATGGATGAAAACAAACGAACAGCATTTATACTGACTTTTAGAATGCGTTTGATAGGGTGGATCACAAAGTTCTGTTGCAAACATTGGCTTTTAACGGTAACCGTGGCTTTGGTTTAAGTCTTATATCACGTAAGTTCTGGAATGCCGCTAGGTTCCATTTTGGGCCCACTATTGTTCATCATATTTGTTAATGACATGAGTGATTGCTTTAAATTTGGTAATTTCTTGCTATACTCTGATGAACTCAGAATTTATCATAAAATCGAACAAGGCCGATCACTACAAGTTACAACAAGACCTTGGAAGATTTCCATTCAAGTGTGTGAGAAACAAACTAGAACTAGACAAATCTGAATCTATAACCTTCACAAAAAAGAAAAGCATCTCCAAATTCACTTACAATTTATCTGGAATAAGCCTTGGAAGAGTACAATTGATCAGAGACTTGGCAGTCAATTTGTAGACAGTAAACTGCACTTAGATATTCATGTCGATACTATTATTAACAGGGCCTTTAGGATGTATGAATTTGTATTTCGCTCATGGACTAATTGCACTCAAAGTTAAACTAAACTAAACTACTTACCTCAACCTATTCGATTTTTTGGTCCGTTCGCTACTTGAGTATTCAGTATCTATTTGGACGCCTTTGTATGACAAGTATATCAAAGACCTAGAATCCGTGCAAAAAATTCGTACACCTGATTCAATATAAGTGTTGCCAAAATAAATGTCCATATAATAAACTACTATTACAATACAATTACATAACATTGGAACATAGACGCCTATATTTACAAGCAGTAATACTGTATGACATTTGCCATAGAGTATTATTGCTTGGATAACCCATACGATTGTATTCCACTTACCAGAAAACTTGTTACAGAGAACCCACTAGATCTCATAGCCACAACGCCTAGAACATTTTTGCAACAACTATATGCCGAACCAATGCTAGTAGGCGCTCCCCAATATATCGCTTAGTTGAATCCAACAAAACTTATGTTAATAGCATCGGTATAATGGCGACACGCATCGCTCTAATATCTAGATTTAAGTTATTCGTGCATGCTTTATGTTTTGTTTGCTTATTGGTTTGTATGTGTTTGTGTATGTAACGTGAGATGACCGATTGTTGCTTACACTCACTGTTTCTCATGTAAACCATTTACAAAAATATATATTTGTTAATATGTGGTAAATGCCGCTGGTGTCACAATTACAACATTTATTATATCAACTATTATATATTGTGTTACTGTTTATTTACCTAAATAAATGAAAAAAAAATTGTGATGGTAATTAACATATGGTCACTGGGCGACCACTAGTAATCATTATTTTGTATTTTGTATTACTAGCAAAAAAATCATAACTAGTGGTCGCCCAGTGACCACATTCCGGCTTCTGCTTTATTATATTTTATTTTTTGCTTCAAGTGGTCGCAACTTGAAGCAAAAAATGCGAAAATATTGCGAACAGAGGTGTATTCAATTTGCCACAGTTAAAGTTTATATGCAGTGTGGAGGCTAAACAAATAAGTGATAAATGCCACTAATTATCATTATTTACCAAAAGCTTTTTAATATTAGCAAATAATAATTAAAAATAACAACATAACAAGCGTCAAAAAACTTCTCCGCATCATCGCCTACTAGTAGCTTTCTCAAAAGACTGATAGCGTTGCCACGTTGAATGGCAATGCTAATTATCTGTACAAGAAAAAAGCCTGCCTTCTGGTCACGAGAAGGGTTACTCAGTTGCTTATCTAGTTGTTTAATGTTGGAAGATTGTTATATATAAAGTTGGCTCAACTTGCATCTTATACCAAAGGCTTACCCATCTTCCATTTTCGCGCTTCTGCTATAAGAAAGACACTGATGTCCAAGACTGTCAGCAGTTTCTCTACAGTGACATAAATGCAGAAATTCTTAAGGTGCTCCTAAACAGAGGCAAGTGGCAAAGCGAAATATAATATCGTCCAAAAAGGTGCCTATGTTGGACAATGGAAGTTCCTGAATCCATAAATCTGATTCCCACTTTTCCCACGGCTAACAAACGAGCCCGTTCAGCGAGACTAATTGATGTATCTAAAAGTGTCTTTTGCTTTAAAATACATAACGGCGCGTCCTAAGTAGTACGTATTGGGGTAATTTTTAAAATTTTTCTTGTTATTCCTATAGAATGGGCGGCAAACAAGAAGACAGAAAACCACTTTCCCTTAATTTTTCACTCGGTGAAAAGTAACGAAAAATTTTTGAAGTCCTTATGAAATGATTTTCAAATTTAACCCGCGTATGATAATTTTATGAAGAGTAAAATTAAGTGTTAACTAAAAGTGAGGGGTTACGCTGCAGTGCTTAGTCTTTAGTTATGTCATCTAACAACCTATTAAAACACACAGCACTAGAACTTATTATTAGAGATATTTTTCTGGCGACCAGAATGACGTCAGTGGGGAGAATTTCAGTGTGCAACATACAAAGTGTGTCAAGGGGTCCGCAGGTGGCGTGACGTCAACTCCTGTCGTACTTCGGAGCTGATACACACACGCACACACACACACCGCTTTCCCGTGAGGCTCTGATATGAAACCAGTGGAACCCACTTATGTGTGCAAAAGCATGGCTTTCTAATGGTACTGACTAATCTTATCTTAACCACATGAATCAACAACATTTTATTTACTTTCGTATATTCACTATGAGATTAGTACCGAAATCTGATAACTTTTGATAAAAGTTTAGATCGTATATAATGGCGTCACTTTGTTGCAAGTCCAGCAGTAGTTTTTCCGTAGACTTTGAAATATTGCGTGTTGAATTTTAAAATTTTAGCTCAACAGTTGCATATACTGATGGTAAAAATAAAATATAATTAATAAATTCAATAAATTTATAACCTAGCAGAACAATTCCTAACAGGTAAGTACATCGTGAATTAGTTTATTTATAGTAAATAGTAATTTTGGATTGGTTCTGCCATAATGACTATATAGGAGACCTAGGGAGCGTTCTGTACATTTTGAGTTAAACCATCGTCTAAATTTTCGTCAATACAAACATATAAATATTATATTCGTAACTAGACGACGAAAAGCATTTCACCTTTCTTCCAGTGAATTTTTGATATTAATTCGTTTTGAAACTATAGGCATACAGAAATAGGAATAAGTGTATGCAAAATTCACATACATGTATTTAGAACCCTTCAGCTTTATAACAAAACTGATATTTAAGATAATCTAACATCGTTGCTCTTCTACAGAATAATGTCGAAGTATGTATATTATTACTCCGCCGCAAAGGGTATAGGTGAAGCTCCCCGATTGCTTATGGCTTATGGAGGACAAGACTTTGAAGATAACCGGTTAACGATGAACCAATGGCCTCACTTAAAACCAAGTAAGTTGTATAAACTGTTTCAAGAACCCGTTGATGGATACCCAGATTGTTAAACGAACTGACCGTTAAAAGCAGAGGGCCATGTGAAACTCATAAGAGGAGGAAAACAAAAACATATTTTAAATTGTAAGGCGTAGTTAATAGTCCATTTAAATAATGACACAATGCTTATTCCACATGGGAAAACACTTTTTTCTGAGTCAGTATTCTTTGTGCCCGTTTCAAGTATGTTTATAAAGTCCCCCGCGATACAGGATAAATATACCTAATGCGAGAGTTGTCTTTAAAAAAATGTAACTTAGTTCACTCTACCAGATCTGCATTTATATGTTTATTGAGAATCTAGACAGAAGGACTATTTAAAGATGTTGAACCAACATTTATTTTGTACCCCTCTAGAAGCTCCTTTCAATCAACTGCCACTGTTGGAGATTGATGGAAAGCAGTACGCACAGAGCAATGCTATTTGTCGGTTTTTGGGTAGAAAATACGACATTGCTGGTGATAATTTGGAAGAGGCTTTCGAGATCGATCAGAATGTTGACTTCTACATCGATATGCGGACTGGTGAGTATTTGAAATAATAGTTACAACGATTGCTCGTCCAATTAAGAGTCTGAAAAATTATTTAAGCAGGATTTATGAACAACAATAATTAGTAATTTCATTATTGGTAAGTTTAAGTGGTCTAGTAAGTTTTAAGTGTAATTAAAATATTTTTTGACACCCTTTAATAAAAAAAAATCGTAAGTGTGTATGTACCTTTTTTTCCCTCGTGCGGTAATCCCCTCGGATATCACCTCCTGGTCGACGGACTTGAACTGACTAAAACCGCACGCCATCGCCAGTACTAGGAGCCGGGGAACTAGGTACACCCTAGGAAGGAAAACACTGGAACCCCAACGTAACTCAGGCCACCTTCGGTTTCTAGATGGCCCCCTCCTGTGAGAAAACCCCGATGTTTCCGTTTCTGCCCCAAAAGGTGGGGCGCGAGAGCTGCGATGCACGCGCACCCCTCACCTGAGCCTGCTTCTAGGGCGACAGATGGTCACATATATCACCCCCACCCAGGCTTGCGCTTATGGAGAACGGATATTATTTTGTGATCTCCGGCGCCCAACTCGTTTGCGGTACATGGCCTGTTCCCGGTTCTGGAGGACCGGGACAGTTCTAAACCTCTCTCGGTCCCACTCCACCGTCTCCTTGGCAAGCATAACTTGCTCGCAGAAAGAAACGGTGGAGTTCCACGCGCTCTCGGTCCGCAACATGGCCGCAATAATGTTACCGAGCGAGAGAACCCAGTGTGTATGAACCTATGTAACAAAATCTTTGTACATAACTTTCATACATACTAAAACATCGTATCGAATTCATAGTTACTTGGCGCTCTTATAATACAATAAAAAATCATCATTCATGATTACTGCCTTACTCATTACTACTTTAGCTACATTAGTAACAAGCTTTTTATTAGTATTTTATAGCTACAACTTATTATAAAATGAAAGCAGTTTTTGCTGTGTACGATGCAGACTTAGGGGTTAGGAGTGAGATTGAATAAAACACGTTAAGCACGTAATTAAAATAACTCATCCTAGTATCGGTAATGTAATTGTATAACTGTGAAAATAATTCTTAAACATTTGGTCATTGAATTGAAAAATCCAAAACACTTCCGTACAATTTGGTGTGTGCTTTCATATAATTTACTGGGTCTTCACAGATGCTATTTCGATATTCAGTGAAGAAGACGAAGCAATTAAAGAGAAGAGATATGTACGTTTGGCCCAGACAGTACCTTCTAAATTGGCAAAGCTGAACGAGATCATCGTAAAGAATAATGGACACCTTGCTGCAGGAAAGGTGCTTTTTTATTGTGCAATTTTTGTAACTAGTACCACGGACCATGAAGCGGAGAAGGTAGGCGGCTTGAGTGGGTACCACACACAGGCCGAAACGTGCAATGAACACCTGTTTAGGCATTCGCTACACCTAACAGATTTTGTACACTAACAAGTAAAAGAAAGGCAATCGTACAACATCAAATAAACATCAAAGCAATCACGATCACGGATTCACAAATTTACTTAATGTGATTGTGGGTACCTGACTTAATGTTTTTAAATTAAAGCGACTATATACGCTCAAAGCCCTGGATTAAAGTATGAAAGTTACTTACCTAATATATTCAGGTCACGTATACATTTAAGCAAATAAACAATTTATTTAAAATGATTCAATAGAACGACGGGAGCTGGCCAGTGGTTGGTAGTAAAACTTGCAGCAAGATTGAAAAATAATTGAAGATACCGACAGTTTTATTATACATAAATAGCGTTGTTACTATATGCCTCGCGCACATTTAAATGAAATAATCGACTATTAATAAGATTATTGCCCAATGATTTCTACCACGTTACAAACACTCCTGTGGATCGAAAGTTTCATATCGTCATATTCATCAGTCGAAGTCTATTATTGGACATTGTAAATAAAGTTTGACCTATCCCCACTAAGTTCTCAAATTGTGGCCGTAGCAAGAGAGTGATATACCTTATTAAAATATAAATATTTTAATTGATTTTACTATCTATCTAGCTATCTAGCCCTACCTATATTATATTTTTAGGAAGAAAGCTTGATATTCATCTCTATATTGTTTTGCAGCTGACATGGGGTGATTTTGTGTTCGCCGGTTCGTTTGATTATTTCAAAAGATTGCTGAGGATGCCAAATCTAGAAATTGAGTATCCAGCCTTCCAACGAGTTATCAACAATGTATACTCTAATCCTAAAGTAAGAGCATATGCGGATGCTGCACCTAAATCTCCTTATGGATTTTAACAACAAACATTTAACAAAATGACTCAATTTGATCTCAGGCGGTGATTAATGTGATGAATTATTTGAAATATTAATTTAATATATGATTTGATAAAGTGTATTTTTATTATTCATTTATTGGTAGTAGAATCTGAAATTTGAATTACAAAATCGGAGAAAACCGAAGGAGGTATTGAATTTACTGCGGCTGCCTTGAAGTAACCGGTAAGTACTTATCACACGTGAGAGTACACATAAAGTGCCAGCTTTCAAATAAAAAAAAATATCAAAATCACCCAGTCGAAAGTTCTGAGGTTACAAACATAAAAAAATACAGTCGAATTAGAAAAATACAGTACAACAGGTATCATAATTACAGAAATAGATACCTTCTAGTCTATTTGAAGTCATACACATGACGAAGCCATCAAGTAACAAAGATACAAAAGAAATACAATCAAATTGAGTCCTTCCTCGGTCTTTTCTGAAGTTGGTTAAAAAGTTCTAGATATCCAAAACCTAGGCTGTAATCTTATATCATCATCATTAACTGCCTTTAGGAGTCCACTGCCTAGGTCCATAGGCCTATACTTAGAAATGAGGTCTTGGCCTACTAGACTACGCTGGCCAAGCTGGTTGGTATAAGCTTTGTTTTAAGTTTTACCTCTCTTTACACTGAGGATGTCCTGCGCAGTTAATTTATATGTTAATAGGTAAATCAGAGCCTGGAGCTGACTATAGTATTGATTAATACTATCAGTCCACATGAATCAGCAACCTAATTTACCTCGATTGAGAGATTATACGCTCTGATAATCGATAAGATTTGATAAACAATTCTGTATATAAATGTACCTAAGTTATTCCGAAAATTGGTAGTTAGAAATAAATACAATTTCTTCTTTCATGAAATTATTTTGGATTGACAGATCAACACAAACCTCCTTTGTGAAAATCACTGGCCACCTATATGTGTTTTTTTTACAATATGTTTAAAGATTATCTGTCACTCTTCTTTTGTTTACAATAACAAACATTTCGCGGGAGATCGGTTTTTGTTTTTGCGCAAGACGGTCCCCATTTCATGTCATCCACATTTTTTATGTTTTTTTATCATTAATTCCATCATGACGAAGACTTGAAGACTCGAAGACTTAGAATTGAAGACTTGAAATACTTGACATTGGCAGAAATAGCTGATCCGGCTGATTGTCATATCATCAAAAGAAGAAGAACATGTCGCGGGAAGCTTTTCTTGCTATAATTTTCTATGATTATTAGCGAGGGTTAAACTTTAAGGAATATCAAGAAAATTTACAAGCTACTTTAGGGGGGTCTGCTCTTCCGTTAGCAACTTATAGGTTTCGTGAATTTAATCGTGATCGAGAGAACTTAAACAATGACCCTAGACCAGGCCGACTACCAGCTGCAGTAACCCATGAAAACGTCATCAGGGTAAAGCGTCATAAACAGAGTTGCTTTCAAATTAATGATATTGGATGGCAAGTAGGCAAAGATATAGGAAGGAGTTTGTTTGGACTTTTTCTGTCTGTTGCGGCATGACGGGAGAGCATAGATGTCCTTCTCGTGGTCCAACTGGTGCAAGATAACAAAATTCTCAGTAAACGAAGTAATAATACCCAGCTAATAATGTATCAAAACATTAATTTTGTATGCCACCAGCTAGTCTTCGGTAGTATAGTGGTCAGCATCCCCTGGTACCTGTTACACCGGAGACCGGGGTTCGATTTCCCGCTGGAGAGATTCTTTTCAACTATGGTTTTGAAATGAGACATATGATTTTTTTTTAAAATTTGTACATAATCAATATTTATTTTATATTATTATATTTATTCATTAATTTGATCATACATAACAAGAATGATTTACAACTTAGCGTCAATGTACTTTTTAATTTTTCACTTATTTTTATCCTTTAAATTACTAATTATTTGTCAAATTTAGCAATTCATAATATATTATATATATCTTTATTGTATACATGCAAAATTACAAAGTTAAAAACAGAAGATGAGTCACAAATATGCAAATGATACAATAGGCGGTCTTATCGCTCACGGCGATCTCTTCCAGACAACCACAAAATGGATTTTCAGTATACAAAAACTTNATATAATAAGAACAATAAAATAAACTAATCGTATTTTTTATTAAATTAATAAATACATTTTAGTACAATTCTTGTTTTCAAAATGGAGATGTTGGGGCGGCATCAGTGTATGCCTTCACTTGAGGAATAGAGTACACATTGTCGATGACTTGTTGAAAGGCTGGAAACTGCTTCTCAAGGTCAGGCATCTTTAGCAGTATTTTTAATGAGTTGAAAGTACCAGCGAACACAAAGTCACCCCATGACAGCTGCAAAATAATTAAAAACAGTTGAGACTCTGTTTATAATTGGCCCAGGGTAAAAAAGCAAAGCACATTCAAATTCAAAGTCTGTAAATTCTGGGGAAATGATCAAGGATGTTTTAAGTCCGATTCCATCTGTTTGTTTTGCCAGTTTCATTTCTTTCCAAATACATGAAACAAAGTTCCATTTTGGAAACTAAACAATTTCCCTTTTCCTGCACATATAACGTCAAGTAAATAGTGTGTGTGTGTGTCAATGCTGAAGTCCTACGCATGACTGGAGTTTAAGTGCCAAATTTCCAACTATTTGTCACGCTTCTATACGCTGTGCACTTATTCTACGTTGAAAGAATACTCTCCCTAATAATAAACGTTCTAGCGCTGTTTGTTTGAATAGTTTGTTAGACGATACAACGAATGACACAGCGCTGCAGCGTAACGCCTCGATTATAGTTAGTACTCCTTTAGACTAGATATAAATTCGTTTCAAAAGGAGTATACTTCAAAAATATGAGTTATTAATTCAAGCCAAATTAGCTCGTGAAAAGAATTCATCCACAATTATGTTCGTGCGCTCTTGAAAATGGCAAATATTAAAAATTAAAAATTGAAAAACATCTGACTCCGACTGCCTTTTCTTAGAAAGGAGAGCTTGAGGCTTATTATAGCCAGACGTTGGTTGTTTAAAATTTTCTGGAACTACGTTTGGTAGTTGGCCTCCTTGGGGGTCGGAATTATTGTTAACAGTAGTGTTGCATGGGTTCGGTGCAATAATATTAAGTACCTTTCCTGCAGCAAGGTGTCCATTATTCTTGACTATGATCTCGTTCAGCTTTTCTAGTTTAGGAGTTACGATATTGGGTAAATTTTCGTATTTCTTCTCTTTGGCTGCCCCATCCTCTTCTTTGTAAATCGGATAAGGAACTGGCAAAAAGAAATTGTATAATGTCAATTTTTGCATAATGGCAGAGTTATTTTATAGTTTTAGTTTGTGAAATATGTAAAAATAACAAAATTAAGAATTTAGGCCTCACTTGTTATTATTATTGTAAATTATTCACATCTAAAACCTAGCAACTGTGGTAGGACAAAATAATAAGTATGTTGGTATATGTATATTTTTTTATTGTTAATTTCAAGTTAATTTAATAGTGGAATAAAAGTACAAGTGTAAACTCATTTGAATCATGATGAATCACTCATTTTAAGATTATATATATATAAACTCTATTTTTAGTTACTTAATTATTTTTATTAAATTTATAATTATATTTAAAGAGAAAATTTCCACCTTATAGTGTCAGCACCAAGATGACTGACCTTTTTTTTTGATCAATTTTCTAAAACGAATCCTAGCTAGATCGATTTATCGCCTTTATAATCCCCTGCATACTAAATTCCATGAAAATTGTTGTTGCCGTTTCCGAGATTCAGATTGTATATGTATTCAATACATGATGATGTTCTCCTAGCCGACTACGCCCACGGCGGCTTGTCTCAACGAAGCCGAGCCAACTACGCAGGAGGTATTATAGTGCACAAGTGAGTGCGCAAACAAAGGTGCACAATCTGTTCCCTCTCTCTCTCATAATCCGATGGGATGGTTAACCGACACGATTGGGGAGAGATCAGGCGCTCTGAGGCACGAGGGTTCAGACCCCAACTTCCTAAAAACACTATGACTTTTGGTCCGACCCGGAATTTGAACCCGAGACCTCTTGATTAGCAGTCGCATACTTCAATGGCAAGACCAAGGAAGCAGTTAAATATATACTCAACATTTAACAACAACTTTGCGAAGTAAAAAATTTATACTCACTATTACGGATATCCACTAAAAAGTCAACATTCTGGTCGATTTCGAAGGCCTCGTCATCATTATCACCAGCAATTCCGTATTTTTTACCCAAGAACCGACAGATAGAATTGCTTTGTGAATACTGCTTTCCGTCAATTTCCAACAGTGGCAGTTGGCCGAAAGGAGTTTCTGCAAGGTTAAGAAATAAAAAGTTAATCTAAGTTACTCTAAAGAATCCAGAGAGACGCATGTCCAGCAGTGACGACAGATAGTAGAGTCACGCTGATTTCAGCATGAACGGGCTTGATCAACGTAAAATGACAGCGTTCTTGCTGCCGTGTTACATTAGTGAGTGCGAGACCGGAGGACCAATGATGCAGAAGTATCACTAGGCCGCCATGGTGTGGGTCACCATGCTGCATTGTTGCATTTTCTGCACTGCAATGAGTGTAGTGACCACTACTTTTAGATTCTGAGTCATTTTGGTAGAGCCAAATATACAAAAAAAAGAACTGTTAAAGATTGCGGATGGCGATGACTCTTAAATATTTATGAACCGATACTCTTGAGATTATTTTGTTTTTGCTACACGAAAAAAAATTTAATGTAGTTAGGACAAAAAAAATTGCAGTCCTAAGGACTGTCGATAGAAGTGAAAACTTAGAATGTTATTTATAAAATTAATGTTGAAGAATAGAAATTTCATAATGTTTAAATTAAAATTATCAACATGAAACATTAGCATGTCGGTGACGTGAACCCATAAGATTTTCCCGTACAAAAAGTGCTCAACGCGGCCCAAGAAGTTTTGTGACGTCAGCATGACAGTGACGCGCAAACTTCTTAGTTTTTGATATTTCAGTAATCTTGTAAGAGCATTTGTATTAAGCTGTGAAGTAGTAATAAGAATAATGATAATGTTTGAATTAATACATAGTCTACTTATTAGTCAAATTAATGGTTAAAACGCAACACTGATTTCAGTGAAACTTTGTATGGAGATATTTCAATTCTTAAGAAAGCACTTAGGCTACACTTTATCGTGATAGCCGATATACACGTAGGCAATCGAAGTTAAAGTCAATAAATTGAAATCTTTTATTTTGCAATTAGGTTCCATGAACATTTTTGCTAGTTAAACCTTTTCGAGCTTATGAGTTCAGACTTTCTTAATTGGACTAACCGTGAGAAGAAAGCACAAAACAATCTCAGGAATCATCGTCTCTTTTAAATACCAGTCTTTTTAAACTGTAAAGGACATTCTATCAGTAAATGAATCAATTAATTAAATCCAAGAATTAATAGTATTGAGAAATAATTATAAAAACACATTTGATTCGCCAACAAACGTGTATCTCAAAATATTTACTAAACTTACTTAATTGGAATTCAGCCCATTGTTCAGGAGTTAAGCGGTTATCTTCAAATTCTTGTTCTCCATAAGCCAACAGCAAACGAGGAGCCTCACCTAAAGCCCTCACATTGAAGTAATAATATTCATACTTCGACATTGTTCTGTAAATAAATCTAATATGTATAATTATCGGGTCACGGTGTTTGTTACCAAAGTCCTTCGAAACGGCTGGATCTTTTTGTGATACTTTGTGTGCATATCAGGAAGATCTGAGAATCGGCTAAAATCTATTTTACATACCCTTAAATGATAAGGGTGACCCAACCCTATTTATTTTTTATTGGTTGGGCTATCATTATTTATTGGATTTGTGAATTAAATATTTACGTACCTAATATTTTCAAACACACAAGTATTGTCTGCTACACTACGGACTCAGTACTGCTGAATTCGGAACAGACCGAGTATATAAAGTGCATTTCGAATTTTTATCAATTCTTATCGCTTATCAGAGTACCAAAACTTATAAATTACATTAAAAATATTTTGCTGATTCATAATGTGGTGGTATTATTAGTCAGAACCGTGAGAGACAGTTCTTTGGCATACATAGAGTTAATTCCAAGCAAATCTTTCACTGTTTTTTACGGAGTCACTGAGATTATTTTCCTTTTTCAGGGTTCGGTACATCGAAAGGAAAAAAATGGAACCCTTATAGGATCACTTTGTTGTCCGTCTGTCTATCAAAACTCTTTTTCTCAGTAAAGCCTATAGGTATCAAGCTGAAATTTATATCAAATTTTCAAGTCCAGTCACTTGGAGCTGTGAAAAAATTATATTTCTAAGCCAACGCAATCAAAAGATACAGCCGTTTATGCTGCAAATTTTCAACATTTAAAATTGATTCTAAACCTATAGAATTCTTCCCGTGAACTCAGAACCTTAAAATTTGGTACGAAGTAACGTTTTAAGGAAAAGCATAAATTTTTAATAACATCATACCTACAGGATTGTGCGGAAACCTCTGTGCGCGAGTCAGGCTCGCACTTGTCCGGTTTTTTATGTATGGAACAGCTAAAGTTACTATACTCTGCCTGGGGGAAAGCAATCAAAAAAACAAAAAAAAGTATAATCCAAGACAATTACTCCAGGTACTCCGTTATCCAAGACAGACAGACAGTTACTTTTGAACTTATAATGTTAATATGGATTAGTATGGATGGCCCACAATTAACATTTGCAATGTCATTTGTAATTTTTTTTTGTATCATGAAATAGTTTGGTTTTTAGATGGCTAAATAATACTTGTTCTCCTTTTTATTTAACTTATTTATGCACAAAATGTACAATGGCCTTAATGAAACGTAATGCCGCTGGCAATCTCTACGCCACAGACGACTGTCTGACAGACATTCTCTACTAGTCTACCGTCGTATTTTTCCACCAGTCAGTGTGAAAAATAAGAATGTAAAATTTAGCAGGGATTGAAGTTGTTGATGAGTTTTTTAAGGATACAATCATCAAATACCATTTAGTATTATTTGATAAATTTGATAACAGCAGCTACACCGGAGATACGGGCGAAAGAAGTGGGTATGTGTTAAGGAAACAGCAGTTGTATGGCGTGGTTACAAAATCACAATTTTATTCGATAAAATTATCTATTGACTTTTTTGATATTGACTTTTTATTTTTTTTATTCAATTAAATCCTAATGGTTGAGCTTGTCAAGTTAACTTTGCTTATTAATATAAGTAAAGTTAACTTGACAAGCCACAAAACGCTAATTTAATATGTAAGGATCTAATGGTCCTTACATATCAACTTGGCGTTTTGTTGCACTGAATATATCCTCACGGAATATATAAATATAAAGTTATGAAACTATTTAGCTGGTATATTTGAGTTTCTAAAACAGTCATTCAATTGCTTTTTTCCTCATTACTTTTTTCTCTGGCGGCGGTCATCTCTTACCATCGAAAACTTGAAATTTCGCTTTATTTCCGACTACGAGTTTAACCGTGGCACCAGCTGCAGAAAATAGTTTTGGCCTATATAGATGAGCTCGTGGCGAATTTTCTTTCTCTCTTTAGTCGATTGGGTACATACGATAAATAGGAATTATGATCGTCCAAATTATTAATCTGTTATCAAACAGATGATTCTACGTGGGTATAACAGATAAGACGTTATCTGTAATTCCAGCAGTAATTATAGAGAGGATAGAAAGGAAGCCCGGCCCAATGCTGCAGAGTTATCACTAGGCCACCACCACCGTGCTGCATTGTTTGCATTCGCGATGAGTATGGTGACCACCACTCTTGGATTCTGGTCGTGCTTTCTGTCGATCAGAATCACTTTGGCAGGCCCATTCATAAAAAAAGTAATTCTCATCACTTCTCTACTCTTAAAACCTGTTTTGATTTGACATCCAATTTTGGAGTTTATTGCCAAATCTATACTTATAAAATAACAAGTCTTGACTGACTGACTGACTGATTCATCATCGCCATCATTAAAGTTAGGGCTATGAAATTTGGTGAGTAGGATTGTTTAACTGAGTAGACATCCACTAAGGAAGGTATTTTGGAATTTCTGCCCCTAAGGGGGTAAATAGGGGTTGAAAGTTTTTATGGAAGTTCGTCATTTTTAAGTTAAAAACATGATCCTTTATTTTGGGTTACTGATTAAAAATGAGTAGATACATATTTAAGCGTTTTTGGATATTCTACCCCTAAGGGGGTGAAATAGGGCTTAAGATTTGTTTGAATCTCCGTAATTTTAAAAAATCATATCCTTAACAACACTGCCTCGGTGGCGTAGTAGTAGCGTTTGCAACTACTTTTAGACCAGAGCCGCTGTGAACCCTGGGTCTCGGGTTCGATTCCCGGGTCGCACCAAATGTTTGTATGATCTGCAAGTATTTGTTTCGGAGTTTGGGTATTTTCTATGTATAATATGTATGTATTTACAAGAAAAAAATGTATAAATGTATTTATATCAGTTGTCTAATACCCATAACACAAGCTCTGCTTAGTTTGGGACTAGATGGCGTTGTGTGTTAGATGTCCGAATTATTTATTATTTATTTATTTATTTGCAACAATATTAGTAAGTATTACAGGAATGGTTAACTGTATGCAAGCTGTTACCACTATTCTAGGCTTTTCATTAGAAATAAATGAATACTTTAGAAATTCTACTCCTAAAGGTGTTAAAATATGGGTAGTTTTTTATTAAAGTTGTTATTGATGGTCTATTGATTAAAAGTAATTATTATTTACTTCTAATCAATAGCCGATTAATAAGGCCTTTGAAAATAGTTAAGTTTAAAAACATTAATAAGTTATTCGTACAAACTTACATAGTTTTTAACAAAAAGCTGTAATAAATGTTCACGCGAGCAAAGCCGCGGATAACAGCTAGAAAAAATAAAACAAAAAACCTGAAACTTAAACATAAGTTTAAACGTCTAAGTATGTAATCTATCGTTGTGTACCATTCCTAAGGAATGTTATAATACCCAAAATAGAAAAGAAATCCATGAAATGCCGTAGTTTGTGTTTTTCTTGGAGAATGCTACATTTGTGCTGTCAAGGGTACAGCGGAAGTGGGTTACTTTCAGTTAGTTGTTAATAGTATAAAAAAACAGTACAGTGTTTCATTTATTTTTTCTTCATAGAAAACATTCGTTTTGAAAGTTTCCTGTGTATCCTAG
Source organism: Hyphantria cunea (assembly GCA_003709505.1). Taxonomy (NCBI): domain Eukaryota; kingdom Metazoa; phylum Arthropoda; class Insecta; order Lepidoptera; family Erebidae; genus Hyphantria; species Hyphantria cunea. The sequence goes on from PKRV01000318.1 coordinate 3,134,001, forward strand.
TCTCATCCTTAAAGGTCGTTAGTAATCTACTGCTGGACGTAGCTTTCATTCTTAGAAAGAAAATTTTTCTGACACGCCACGCTAGCTTGCTTATAACTCTTTGAATTTATTTATATTTCTAAGGTCTATGACTTTAAAAACATTTTCTGTAAGTTTTTTAATAGCCTCCAAATAGTAAGAATTTTCTAGGTATTATATTCATCAACAACCCATAATGTCCCACCGCTGGGCGTAGGTCTCCTCTCAGGAGAGGGTTAAGGCAATACGTCCCCACGCTGGCCAAATGCGGTTTGGGGACTTGCAAGACAACTTTGTGGCTACGTAGGTAATTTTACCGTTGGATGTTTTTAAGCCGCCCAAAGGCCTTCAACTAAGCTTCACGACTGCTATCCTATGATAACAACCGGGACCGACTGTTTAACATGACCTCCGAATCACGGAGACGCTCATGGAAACATGCCACCAGCGGTCACCCATTTAGGTACTGACCGCGCCGTCGTTGCTTACCCTGGTGATTGTTTCCAATCACCGAGTGCAACAGAGCTATGAGCGCCCCAGGTATTATATATAATTCCTAAAGTGTTTATATCCGGCAACACAAGATGAGACATTCAATAGCCGGTATGAATGCGTTAGTAAATGCCGACCTTGGACGCTATCGTGTCAGCCTGTGTGTTTTGTAGCGTCTGTTAACTCCAGCTGCTGTCGCGAAGTACCAAAACCTAGTGATTACGTTTTCTGAATACAAATAATCCTTGAATTTTAATGTTGAATCATCAGAAGCGTGAAATAGATGAGTGTTATATAAATTTATGGCAAACATAGAGTTTGTCATATCATTTAGCTTCGGAATTCTTTTCCTAATATGACATTGAGAACACCTATTTTAAATAAATGGATATCCTTTTCATGATTGCCTTGACCCCCAATTGTGTAGGTTATGTAGCTTTGCTTTGCATTATCTTGTTTTTTTAAAGACAACTCCCGCAATAGGATTTTGTGTAACGGGGGACTTTACAAACATACATGAGGTGGACACAAAAAACACCAACTTAGACCAACAATTTGTGGATCACAAAAAGTGTTGTCCTATGTGGGATTTAAACTTATAACACTTTGGCGCAGTAGAAAAAAGCGTGGCGTCCACTTAAACGACTAGTTCAAAGGTGTTTGTATTATGGGGTATTCTCCAAGGAACTGATCGGGAATTCGAAATCTATAACGTCCGTATCTTTTCGCTATCAACCTACACGGTAAGATTCAAAAAACATTTTTCTTCTTCTTCTTTTGATGATATGGCAATCAGCCGGATCAGCTATTTCTGACAATGTCGAGTATTTCGAGTCTTCAATTCTCAGTCTTCGAGTCTCCAAGTCTTCGTCGTGATGGAATTAATGATAAAAATTATAAAAAATGTGGACGACATAAAATGGGGACCGACTTTCGAAAAAACAATATAAAAAAAAACCTTTTTATCATATACCTACAAACAATCTATGGTGTTTAGTCAGTATCCAAAATCCAAACTCAACTTCTATGCAATTGTTACTCTATTTGGTAGGGTAGAATGGACACCAGTAAACTAAGATCAATTATAAATAGAAAATAGAAAAACCACTAACCGAGAACAATAACGGCAGTCTACAAAAAATAAACAAGCATAATGAATTACAACTGTACTATCGTATTATATTTATACAAACGCTTCTAATGATGTTTGAAAACTACAAAAGTGAACGTTTCAGCCAAAATATCTGTTTTTCTGTCCATAAAACTACCATGTTAATAATAGTTGTTATATAATCTTCTCCCAAAAGCTCTATTGAACTTAAATAGTATTAAGAGATTTCAGTGCGAGGTTGAGAATATCTTACTTGATAATCTTAATTATAGTGTTGAGTAATACAGGACATGATGAATTACTGTAACTATAACTCAATGTTGATTATATTTGTTATTAGTATTCTCTATAACTTGAATAAAAATATTAAAATCACTACATAAATTTCATTAAACTGTAATAAGATCTATTTATTATAAATTTACTATAATATTTATTCTTATTACTTTACAACTTCGTTGGTCTAGTGGTTAGGGTAAGCGACTGCATATCAAAAGGTCTCGGGTTCGATTCCCGAGTCGGACTGCTGTTGGGTTTTTCTTACAATAAATTCTTGATAGCAGCTCCGAGCATAGAATATGGCGGTTTTTCCCGCCCATGCCTCGGAGAACACGATAAGCCAAGCCGTCGGTCCCGGTTGTCATGGACATCTATGGCAATCGTTATTGGGAAGTCAGTGTCTTCAAATATACTGACAACCAGTTCGACCTTCGAATTCAGTTCACCCTCAGGATTGCGGAGTTCCGATGCCAGTCGCTCTCTGTAAAAACTGATATTCAGGCAAAACCATTTGAACTAGTACCTGAACCCAAATCTTAGGGATAATAAAGTCTAGAAAGATAATAATTCTTGTTTACTTCCCATATATTTTTGTAATGATTTAATAATTAGTAATTTAATCATGTAATAGCTAATTAATGAAAGAATTTCATATGTGTAAAAGTGAATTTTGACATAATTATTATTGATGCTGAAAAGCAGAATGTGGCGTTCTAGACCCAAAGGGTATCAAAGATGTAACCCATTACCCATATTCGTAATAAAGGAGTTTGAAGTATTATATTATACTACTTTTATACTATGGCTTTTCTGACATTACTTTTTATCGGCAGCTAAGCTAAAAACAATCGCCTCTGTCTTAATCATCCTGCTACATGAGGCTCTTATCGCAAGGGGTCTCATGTTCCGAAAAAGGTCACTTTTGGTCAATGAGCATTTAAAGAGATATGACTAATCTGTCTCAGCCGATTCACTATCTTTTTAACCTTAAAACTTGTACTGGCATGTCTCAACGAAGTTGGCCATTAAAGAATTGTATTAATTCTTATGTATTTTTTTGACTGAACAGTTGGTCTAGTGGTTTAAGAGGTCGCCAGACCATTTACTGCGCTAAGGTGTTGAGGATTCAAATCTCACATGGGACAATATTTTGTATGATCCACAAACTGTTGTTCCGGTTGTAGAACTGGTAAAAAATAATGGAATAATTATTATTTAACGCTGTTTGTTTGTGAGGCTATGGAACAAGTCGGTTAATCTAGCCTATATATATATATGTCAAATTTTGGCTCTCCCACGGTGAATTTTACATTTTATCTTAACAAAATCTCTGAGAATATGTCGATTCACACACACATTTCACTAAGCCTCATGATATCTGCTTTCGAGTTCAGAGGATTAACTTATCAATAGTTTTCGTATTTTTAACCATTCTTATTTATATTATATACTACTACTATTATATTTAAACTAGTTGTTTTGTTACTAGAGGTACTGGTAAATAACAGTACCTGGAAAGCCCCGTTAAAATAAGTACATTTTTCCAGATATTTGCCAGTTGAAAAATAGTTTTAAAAGACTTTTGAGTACATAAAATTTTTACTCTTTTTTATTGTATAATTTAATTTTTTACTTAATTTTTTTTAGGATTCACACCCCCAAAAGAGGTTTCTTCACTCCAGTTCCGGTTAAGGGCATCAAAAAAGTCTTAACTCTGATTTTTTGTGAGGTCATGATAACACAAGTAGAATCGGTTACCTGATAAGAAATAACACATGTGGGCCAGAATCAGAAGATAAGAAATTTGCAATAGATTAAACTTCTGATCTCAAATTAGGCAGAGTATATGATAAGGCCACCAGAGTGCTGATAACCATACCTATGCCTATTTATAACTACATATACTGATGAGGCTGTTAATCAATGTATTTGTTAAGTATTGAGTGGTTAATGACCTTATTTTTTTTTTTATTTTTTTTTTTTATATTTAAGCTGCCAAAATGACTCTGCCCTGCCTGATCGAAAGCATGAGCAGAATCCAAGAGTGATGGTCACCATCCTCAATGCGAAAAAGAACAATGCAGCATGGTGACCCACACTATGGCGGCCTGGGGGGAAAGGGGATGGTGAGGGGATAGGGGGCGTTGGATTGGGGTATGGGCCTCCGGTATCCTCACTCACTCGATGAAACACAGCGTAAGCGCTGTTTCACACCGGTTTTCTGTGAGGCCGTGGTATCACTCCGGTCGAGCCGGCCCATTCATGCCGAAGCATGGCTCTCCCACGGTAACCTTGCTAAATCGAAAGCATTGAGAACGATTCCCATCCAGGACAAAGGATTTTGTGATGACCAGAGTCATTTGTTTTGTGTATCAGTATAACTGATTTATGAACATGTATATACGTATTTAGAAATATTAAAGTATGCTCATCACTGTGGAGGCGTACCTAGCTTGTGAAGCGCCAATCTGTGCAATCATTACTATAGCGCCTTTTAGTTAGCGTAGCGCCCTTCTGTAAATGCGTAGATTAATTTAAAAACGGCTAGCAACACTAACACTGCTGCGTAGAAGAGAAGAAAGAGAAGAGGTGAAGATTTCTTTTCGTCAGTATTTTGAGTACTGTACTGATTCTACTCGGGTTGGGATCATATTGTCGAGTAAAAGATGTAAACAAGAATTTGGTATTAATATTATTATGGCACATATATATTGTGATATATTCTATCATTATCACCAATCATCATCACCTTTAATAATCTGGACATAGACCTTAAGGATTAATTTAATCTATCTTTTTATTATATATAAAAAAAAGAGGAAGGTGACTGAGTGACTAAGATACCTAGAGATCAACGCACAGCCCAAACCACTGAACCTAGAATTCTGAAATTTGCATGTAGGTTTTTTTTATAACGTAAGTGAACGCTAGCAAAGGAATTTGGGAAATGCCACCTTTATAGGATGAAAATATCTACTACTGTGCGAGCGAAGCGGGCAAAAATTAATCATTTTTATTTTTACTATTGTAATGTTATATGTCGTTATGAGAAATGAATATATATATCATCGGTCATTGAAATACTTTCAAAAGCATTTTGTGGTTGTTTAAAAAATAACTGAATTTTATGTTTGCTTGTTGGTTGTTTCCGTTGCACCGAAGTATAAAATTTTAGAAAAATTGTTTTTAACCTTATTTGTTTAATTAACATCACGACCGAAACTTTGGTCTAAAACTTGTAAATGGAGGCCTGTTTTTAAATGAAGCTCTAATGTTATTAAAGATAAGATATCACCTAGTAACAAGTGGTTAAAGTATATTTAGCATAAAACTTCATCAACGATATGTAAGAAATACGCGCCTCGCATACCGTTGAATGCGCAGTTTGCCAGCGCCTAGCAGAAGGAACACACGCTGAGAACAAGTCTCAAAGCCCCAAATGTAAGTGCTTATACTATTGTAAATACATTAAAAAATATTTACTAATACGTACAAACGTTCAATATTAAAATATGATCCATAGCGGTTTCCTTTAAGATCATGTTTAGTTTGTACGTTAACACTAAAAGTAAAGAAATTTTAAAAGTTGTCCTTGATTACAATTCGGTGAAAAGATTCTATTGAGTTAAAGAGTTGTCTTTTATAACAAAAAAAATCATCAAATATTTTGCAATCATCGGCATAAGTTAGTGATCCTAACTACTGAGCTAGAGGACGATTCTCACTGAGGATAAATTGATTGTGCTTTGAACACGATCTTTTAGTCAGAGTCTTTTCGACCTTTCCCTTAGGTCCCGACAGACTTTGTGTTTTTGAAGTGAAGACTTCTCTAACGGCGTTGGGCACTTTTTCTTGTTGAAAAAAATGTTGAACTCGCGTCAGGACACGTAACCTGATCGAAAATTCGTAAGACGGAGATAGAATAAACCATAAATTGTCATGTTTGTGGACGATAGCGCAATAAATGAATATTGTAAAATATTTTACCACATAAATAATAGTACTTTTATGCTGACAATTAAAGCAATTCGTGCAAAATTATTCCCTAACCGTTCCAAGATAACAAAAATGCATAACGTTCGTATTCAAGTTTTCACTTCTGCCGGCACTCCCGGAGTGCAATTCGTTTTTTTATCTTACGCTTTATGCAGTATACAATAGTAGACTTATAACTTTAGGCATAATCTATAAGTTTAAAGTATAATGGTGTAGACATGTGTTACAATGTCTAATATGGCACACTTAAATAGGTAGTTGTAAGGTAATTAAAGAAAAAGGAATTCCCCTATTTATTGAATTCCCAATTTTATTTGTCAAACATCTCGTTTGGGAGAGCAATTAACATTTAAATAAAAAAATAATGTCGAATAAGTTTAGAAGTTTTTGGATTCCTAGCTTAGATATTTATATCATTTCCCGGGTTACAAAAGATAAGCAAAATTGTTAAATAAAAAAAGGAGAAAAAATAATATTTAGCAATCTAAAGAACAAACAATTTCATCATACAAAAAAGGTTTACAAATGACACTGCAAATGTGAACTGTGGGTCATCCATAGTAATTCATATCAATATTATAAGTTTGAAAGTAACCGTCTGTTTGTCTTGGATAACGGAGTACCTGGAGTAACTATTTTGGATTGTACTTATGCTTTCCACCAGGCAGAGTATAGTAACTTTAGCTGTTCAATACATAAAAACCGGCCAAGTGCGAGTCTGACTCGTGCACCGAGGGTTCCACACAATTTTATTAAAAATTTATGTCTTTCACAAATTTTCCTACATCTGTGCTGTAAGACGTTGCTTCGTACCAAACTTCAAGGTTCTGAGTTTACGGGAAGTATCCTGTAGGTTTTGACAAAATTGCGAATGTTGAAAATTTGCAGCATAAACGACTGTATCTTTTCATTGCGTTGGCTTAGAAATTCGATTTTTTCACAGCTCTAAGAGACAGTAGACTGAAGTTTCTGATATGAATTTCAGCTTGATACCTATACGCTTTACTGAGAAAAAGAGTCTTGACAGACAGACGTACAACGAAGAGTTCCTATTAGGTTTGCGTTTTTTCCTTTTGAGGTACGGAACCCAAAAAAGCAGCCTAAGGTACTCCTTTTATCATCAGGTATCAGCCAGTAAAAGTCCCGTAAAAACAGTCCAGCCATTCAACAAACAGGCTAACAGAAAGAGAGAAAATTAAAAAAAAAAATTGATATGAGTATCGTATATACTTTTACGTATTTTTGACAAACCTTTAATTTGAAATTACAAACAGACACTTCAATTTTATTTAATTGTATAGAGTATAGATACTTACAATTATTATTAATTCGTTATGCAATAATTGATTAAATCGAAGTACTTCTATGACGACAGTCTTACTTGTTGTTGTTATCACGAACAGCGTTATCTGTTTATTAATGAAAAATTGTGCAATACCTGTTAACATAATAATAATACCCGTAAAAACATAAGAAATGTGACGGATTCTAAATACGAAGTATCATCACCGTGTTCATCCCGTGGGTGTCGTAAGCTGACCAAAACCTCCTTCTTCTTTTGATGAATGGCAATCAGCCGGATCAGCTATTTCTGCCAATGTCAAGTATTTCAAGTCTTCAATTCTAAGTCTTCGAGTCTTCAAGACTTCGTCGAGATGGAATTAATGATATTTTTATAAAAAATGTGGATGACATGAAATGGGGACCGTCTTTCGCAAAAACAAAAAACGATCTCCCAAAACCTCCTTCCTAAGGAGCGACAAGACAGCGTCACTACAAAGAGAGGAAAAACTTGACACAAACTTTATATCAACCCGTTTTAGCTGACCAAAACCTCCTTTCTAAAAACATTAATTCCAGCAGTGGGGTATAAAAGGATTAATATACCACAGAAAATGAAAATTTTAAAATTATTAATTGTGAACATTACGTTGCTCAGACGCCCTTTTAAGTTTGACATGTATTTCTATTAGTCATTAGCTGTTCGGTAGTGTTGCCTGCTGTATTTATTGTACCTTTACATTACAAACCGCGAGTAACAGCGCGGGGGTGAGGCTAGTCTAAAATAAGTATCCGAGTTACTCCTTGCAACATCAACTATCTTGCATCGTATATACTTTTATATGCATTTAGTGAAAAAGGTTAATTACTATCAGACACTTCTAATTCATTTATTAGTATAGATTTAAGGCGGTAACGTATTTAAACTACTCAATAAAACTGTTATTCACGTCAACTTTATTGTTTTTTACAAGACTACATTAAGGAACAGGACAACATTAACTTTACATTATTACTTCAAATCAATTTCTTACAAGCAATGGACGATACAATAAAATGTCTACAAACTCCGCTAGAACAGTACCACTTTCTACCTAAGTGATACATTTTTAATCCTTCTCGACGGTAGATATGTGGTATTAAGAATAAAAAAATAAAATATCGAGATTATACTTATAAATAGACACATTTCATCAGCCCACCCGTGACCAGTGCAAGCTGATAACGTGACATACGATCTCGTCCGCGTCGGAAACCATCACAATCAATATTTTTTTATCGCACCGGTAAATCCGTCATCAAATATGTTTTGATATATCATCCGACGTTTATGATTAAAACATACAGCTATGACATATAATACGACCGTTTTATTTCATACTTGGACACATAATTATGAAACAGGCGATTCTGAGTTTAAGACTCGATATTATTTCTTGACTATATATATATATAATCTGAATCGCGGAAACGGCTCCAATAATTTTCATGAAGTTTAGTATGCAGTGGTTCTGGAGACGACCAATCGATCTAGCTAGCATAAGTTTTTAGAAAATTTACCAAAAATAAGTGAGGAAAGCTCGGTCATCCAAGGACTTAAAACTAATGGAGATAAATAGTTATGAGCCTATTTTTTTATGGAATATGGGCTATACGAGCAAATTTATCGCCTGATGATGAGCGATTATTGACAGCCTATTGACACTCAAGAGGCGTCAACGTCTGTTTGTATGTTTGACTGTAACGCTTTCACGGTTTAACCGCTGTATCGATTTCAATGAAATCTGGAATGGAGATACTTTGATTCCAAAGAAAAGACATAGGCTACTGTTTGACAATAAAATTAAAAGTGGAATTTAAAACATTAGTATGGCTAAATTGTGGGTGCTTAATATACCTTTGCCTAGCCTTTGGGGATGAAGACTTGAGTGTATATAAATCATTGTAACAGAAAATTTAGTTCAAGTGGTGTGGGAGGCCAGCAGGTTCTTCAAATAAACATTTATCTTATTATGAATTGTTCGAACACGAAGAATAGCTTATCTTATCATTTATAACAATACAAATGTATATTTAATACTATAATAAACTCAGTAGTACTATCAAGACCTCTTTGAGTTTATGCACTTAGTTCAGGTCTAGATAACGTACTAGGATGTTACAGAAATAAAAAATAATTTGAAGTTCAATTCAATAGATTAAGCTATTGATAGTCGTGGTGATCGCGTTTGATGTTGCGATTGGCCCGTTGAAATTTTCAAATAAACTCATACTAGATGTGCTTAATAAATAATAATAATATCCAAAGGTCTTTTAGTTACTTTACAAGAGCACTAGGAATGTGGAATGAACCATAACCAAACTCTGAAATGGGCTGTCGCCTGCGGTATTCCCGGACCAATACGACCTTCAAACTTTCAACAAAGTAGCGTATCTCTTCTTGAATGGCGGCAACGAAATTGTAATGACTCTAGTGTAGAGGCGTTCATAGCCCAGTTGCACTCGGTGATTAGAAACAATCAGCGAGGGCAAGCAACGACGGCGCGGTCAGTACCTGGATGGGTGACCGCTGGTGGCATGTTACCATGAGCGTCTCCGTGATTCGGAGGTTACGTTAAGCAGTCGGTCCCGGTTGTTATCATAGGATAACAGTCGTGAAGCTTAGTTGGAGGCCTTCGGGCGGCTTAAAAACATCCAACGGTAAGATTACGTAGCCACAACGTTGTCTTGCCAGTCCCCAATCCGCACTTGGCCAGCGTGGGGACGTATGGCCTTAACCCTCTCCTGAGAGGAGACCCGAGCCCAGCAGTGGGACATTATGGGTTGTTGATTTGATTTGATTGATAGTGTTGCGGGTGTCCATGGGCGGCGGTAATCACTTACTATCAGGCGAGCCGTCTGCTCATTTGCATATGGGGCCTATTCCCATAAAAAAAAGATATATGAAATAAAAAAAAGTCGCGATTCTAGAATATATTCAAAGTCAAACGAAATTAGAGTTTTTAATTCTCTAAGTGATTTTTAAACACGCGTGTTAAGCCAAGTTCAAGCTAGCAGAACTGGCGAGCAGCACCATTTACACGAGCCATTTGGAGTTACTTTTCATACCCTATAACTCAAAAACTATTTCACATAGACATATCAAATTTGACTCATATTATAAGACTTACGAGATACATATGTCCTCTAAATTTCATAAACACAACTCAAGCGGCTATTTAGATATTAACGTCAAAAACCTCATTTTTATTACTGACTCACCTATAAGCTCAAAATCCTAACTCAGTTCTAGATGACCTAGAAATTCCAAATTTGGCAACCATATAGGTAGTTGGTTGACTACATAGGAATCAATCAGAAACTATTTTAGTGAATTTTTTATAATTTTTCAATTAATTGATTTTATTAGGAATATATTACATTATCAATATAATATATTGTCTTAACTTTTAAGAAGAAATCATATTTAAGTTGTTATTAAATATTTTATGTTCTCATAAATAAATTTCAGGACTGACCATTGAACTTGACCCATTAGATCTCATCCATTTAGATCTCATCACTTTTGTCGTTGAAATGAATAACCAAGGCATATATCATAATATTAAACTTGGCTCTCATTTCATATTTATGTTTTTGATGGGATATAATATTATTGACTCCCACTGGCCCATAGCCGGAAAATGGGCTAGTTGGCTGATGTATTATTAAGTTCTTTTATCCAATTATAGCTCCGCCTACTCTTAAATTGGTTAGATGCAGACTTACGTCGTTGCGTGATGTTAGGAACTGGGTAACATATGAATGAAGCAATATAAGTAAAAAAGTATTTCAGAGGTGCAATTTTTTTAATACCTACTTTTTTAATTTAATTGAAATATGTTTTGCAGATAAAATGCCCAAATACGTCTATCACTATTTCAACAGCAAGGCCCTGGGAGAGGCTCCACGCCTACTGTTTGCCTATGGAGGCCAAGAGTTTGAAGATGTCCGGTACACTGAAAATACCTATCCTGCGTACAAACCAAGTAAGTAGATCATTAAGAAAGGTAGTAAAGTAAAGGAATCGAGAAACGTTGATTTGTCATACAATTATAAAAAAATGACAAAAAAAATATTTAAGAGTGTGTCACCCTTATCATTTAGTAGTATGAAAAATATATGTTGTCCGATTCTCAGACCTACCGGATATGCATACAAAATTTCATCAAAATCGTTCCAGCCGTTTCGGAGGTGCTTGGTAACAAACACCACGACACGAGAATTTAAATATAAGATGTCGAGCAGTTTGCTGGAGTTTCAGTTTCCTAACGTCAAAGCCTAACGTGGTTCTAGTACTTTCTATATACCTACTCATTTAAGAGTTGTAGTATTTTGAGAGTATATAGTGTTTCCTTGCGAGTAACGTATTTTTTTAATAATTAATTATGCGTTTTGAAGTTAAGTTTCCTCGATCAGGTTCGTTTTTGAATATAATTAATTTGTTTTTTTAATCCAGTTTAAATGTGGAACAATATATTAATGTATATAATCATAATCAGATCCAAAGTGTAAGTTACCCTCATTCAACATGATATTCTTTAGAAATTAGCACTCTAGCATCAAAATACATTTAAAAATAAAATAAGGTCTACCTAAAGAGGAAAACACCGGATCACGATAATTTACAAAAACTTTTTTCCAGATACACTATTTGGTTTCGTGCCAGTACTGTTCATTGACGGCAAGCAATACGCAACGAGCCTCGCTATCAGCCGTTACTTGGGAAAGAAGTATGGACTAGGTGGTGCCACTGATGAGGAGAATTTGGAGATCGACCAGAACGTTGACTTTGTCAATGACATCCGTGCCAGTAAGTCTTCCGAATTATTGTACTTGAGTCTGTACCTGTACTCTTTGTAGTCTATTTTCTTACTTTAAATTTATATTATTTTCATTTGTTATTTGCCATTTGGAAACCATAAAATACATGTCAAATAATAAACTAGTACCTACAGTCTTAGTTAGTCTTACCGTGGGAGAGCCAAGCTTCAGCATGGATGGGCCGGCTTGACCGGTGTGATACCACGGCCTCACAGAAAACAGGTGCGAAATAGCGCCTGCTCATCCCCCTCCTCATCCCCAAAGGCCGGTAACGCACTTGTGATGCTTCTGGTGTTACGGGTGTCCACGGGCGGCAGAAATCACTTACCATCAGGTGATACGTCTGCTCGTTTTCCCACCTATTCCATAAAAAAAAGGCTAACCGAATCCAGTAGGGTAGTTCTGACGGCATAGTACTGAATGTTATTATTTCGAAAAGGTCATCTGGTGGTTCATGACTTATCAATTTTCGACACGGGCCAGTAGTCTAATAGTTCAGTTTCTCTATAGTTTGGGCCCAGATGCCTGTGCATGAGTGAAATTATTACAATTTTCAATTACAATAGTTTCTTTCTCATTATCAGAGGGTGCCGCAGTACATTATGAACCCGACGAGGCTGTTAAGGAAAAGAGACACGAAGAATACACCAAAAACGTGTACCCTGTCCTCTTAGCCAAACTCAATGCCCTTATAGAGGAAAACAATGGCTACTTAGCAACTGGAAAGGTAAGAAAATGAAGATTAAAAATAAGACTGGGCATATCTTTCATATACATAACTAGCTGTACTCACATCTTACGTCATTGTGGCATATTGTGGTTGCAAGAAATAGATAAAAACCATATCTATATCGTATCAAAAATGTTCTTCAATAGGTGAAGAAATTATTGAGTTTTCTCACGAACCAAATAAACATTTATATATTTGTAGATAGAAGATAAAATATTCTTTGACTGGACTAGAGAATAATAAATGACAGACAAGCCCCAAGAGCGATAAGCTATATTCATGTTTGATTCTCTTCGAATGCTTTCAGTTAACATGGGGTGATTTCGTGCTCGGTAGCATGGTCGACTACTTGAAACTTATGTTCCGGATGCCAGATATAGAGGAGAAGTACCCTGCCCTCAAGAAAGTCCGTGACAACGTATATTCCATTCCAAAGGTCAAAGCATATGCTGATGCCGCCCCACCTACTAAACACTGAGACGACAAAAAGCGTGAAAGGAATTTATGACTTTGTATTATCTCTTGTCTATAAAATTTTCAACTAAGAGTACAAGAGGCTACTTTGTAATATTGTGTGTTGTGTGTGTGTCGAGTAAAATAAATAATTAAAAAATAGATCATTCTTTTTACTCATAAAATATTTTTAGGTACTTTTTTTTCAACGACATCGTCCCGTATTTGGAATATACATCCTGTGTCGCGGAGGACTTTACAGATATACATAAAACGGACACAATGAACACCTAGACTCAGATTAATAATTTGTGGATCAAACAAAGTCACACAAACCGCACACCGTCTCGGGTCCTAGAAGCCGGAGAACCAGGTGTACGCTTGAAAAGAAATTCTTGAACCCCAGCCTACCTTGGGCAACTTAAGGTTTGTATCTACAAACCGTAAGTTTTGTAAGGGCCATCTGGCCACTTAGTGTGTAGGAACCCTGATACTTTTTTCTATTTACAAAAGAACGCAAACACTTTGTAGAGCTCGCGCTGCCACCCCAGCCTGCTTCTGCTAGGGTGATTGATGGCCTCACCTGTCACCTCCAGGCTTGCGATTATGGAGAACGAAGATCGTTTTGCGGCTGCGGTACCTAGCCCATCCCCGGACCTTACGGACAGGGAGTGTTCTAAAACTCTCCCGGTCCCGCTCCGCCAAGTTTCTGCGTGTTACGCTCCGCCGCAAGCATAACTTACTCGTAGAAAGATACGGCAGAGTTCCAAGCGCTCTTGCTCCACACATATGCCAGCATAAACCCGAATTGTTATCGTGGAATTTAACTTTACTCGGTCTTGTAGTACCACAGCTTCCGCGATACAACAAGACGTTCCAAATTACTTTTGCATGATAATTCCACCTTATAAACTTAGTATTAAGTTTCTTGGATTTTTGACACGCAAAAGATTGTAAAGTGGTCACTATCAGTACAGTTGCTGATTGCGGCACAGTCATATTAACAAGCATCTCCATTTGAAAAATCATAACTAATTTCGATACTTAACTAAGAATATCTTCAAGATCGATCTCTTACACCTTAAAGTTGTTTTTAAATTATATTTAGACTCTGTATTATTAATTAATGTCTTAGCAGTAACTAAGTTACTATGTGTTAGTTGACGCTTCTCGTAACCAGAAGGCCGGCCTTTTAACGTTACCGTAACGTTACGCTACGCTACCAGTAAGAGATGATGTGGAGGAATTTTTTGACGCTTGGATGTAAATATTGTTGTTTCTTTTTTTATTATTATTTCTTAGAATATTATTTTCATTATGGGTTTTGTATCGATTTCATTGTTAATAAATTAGAGGTTTTGTTATAATAATTAAAATAACATTTAACAATCACCGGACAGTGATCTGACCAGTATGAGTGTGTCAGACACAAGTAAAGTGATGAATTCAGTTGAGAATGTATAAAAATACGTATATGAAAAGCATAGTAAATAGGCGGATATATGGCCACCCACAAAACACCCATCTACTACTGCCACTAAAGCAAGCATCTGTAAAAGAGGGCAAGTTTATTGCCTTGTAACGGCCATCGTATATTTTTAGGACTCAATATAAATTTAGAAGTGTAGTGAAATGGTAGGTAGATAAAACTAGAAACCAATGGTAGAAAAAAGATAATGCTGCAATTATTACATGAATAAGAAAATACGTTTATTGTACTCAGATTATACAAACAGGAGTAGCATCTTAAATAATGAGCCTAAACTCTTACTGGATGTAGATAATACGACTCTTTCATCGTTTTAATAATCATTAGGTGGGGCGGCTTCAGCATATGCCTTCACCTTTGGAATAGAATATACATTATCGCGGATTTTTTTGATGGCAGGGTACTTCTCCTCTAGATCTGGCATCCGCAGCATGAGCTTCAAGTAGTCAACCATACCCGCGAGCACGAAATCACCCCATGTTAGCTGCAAGCATTCAAAGAAAATCAAATATGATTGAAGCTAATCGCTCTTTGGTCTTGTCCAGTCAAAGAATTTTCTACTTTGAATCTACATATACACAAATGTTAATTTGATTTGAGAGCAAACTCAAAAATTCCTTCACCTATTGAGTAAAGAATTAGATACGATCTATAACACGCTCTAGAGATGGCTTTTATCTATTTCTTGCAAGCACAATGTGTCATAGCGATATGTGACTGGGTATAGACAGTTATGTATATGTAAGACTATTCTCAAAAAATTTTATCGTCATTCTCTTACCTTTCCAACGGCTAAGTAGCCATTGTTTTTCTCTATAAGGGCATTGAGTTTAGCTAAGAGGACAGGATACAGGTTTTTGGTGTATTCTTGGTGCTTCTTTTCCTTCACTGCCTCGTCTGGTTCGTAATGTACATCGACACCCCCTGATAGTAAGAAAGAACATAACTGGATAATAATAGTACCTTATAAGCGAAGTAAAGACTGAACTGTCGTAACTTTTAACTAACATTTATTTATTTATAAATATATATTTTAGATAAATAACTCTCGGTCATAGAGAGACATATTTTATGAACACTACCTTTCTAGTGTAACGTTTAACAGTACACATTACTTGACATAGGTTTCTAGATTACATTGAAAAAACAATAACAACAGAAACAAAAGTAAAAATGCAAACTGCACAGAGTATAGATACAAATAAAATAATTCTAAAGACTCACTTGCACGGATGTCGTAGACAAAGTCAATATTCTGGTCGATCTCCAAGTTTTCCTCATCGGTGTCTCCAACTAGACCATATTTCTTTGCTAAGTAACGGCTGATGGCGAGGCTCTGTGCGTATTGCTTGTCGTCAATAAATAGAACTGGTATGGAGCCGAAAAGTGTATCTGGAAAAAGTATATATTTATTTAACTGGTTCGGGGAAGATCTACTTCAGGGAACTTATGAAATCTAAAATCTTTAAACGAGAATTTTTCGTATTTATAATTATCTAAATCTCAGAAACGAGTCCAATGATTTTCATGAAGTTTTGTATAAAATGGTTTAGGAGGCGATAGATAGATCTAAATCGGATTCAGTTTTAGAAAATTTACCCGAACAATACCAAGCAAAGCTCGGTAATCCAGGCACTGTTTATTTATTTGTCGATAACGGAGTGTTGAACTTGTAAAGATTATCTCGAATACCTAAATTCCTCAACGTCAGATAGTTGACGGAAAAGTACGGTGATGAGATATGGTACGTTTTAATGGACAATATAGTATTCTATGTGCGACTTTACTTGCTATGTATTCTTGTAAATATATTGAAAAAGTTTAAAGAACTAAACCTGACTACATAAGCAATTTGATAAAAAGTACATAGCCTATGACACTCGGGCATTATTACCAATCTATTAACACCGCTACATATACATACATAGACTGCGAAATCTATTACCCGTTCTTTGTTTAAGTACAATTTGTGATAATTCACTTACTTGGTTTAAAGGTGGGATAAGTTTCGTAGGTGTATCGAACATCTTCAAACTTTTGGCCTCCATAGGCGAACAGTAGGCGGGGAGTTTCTCCCAAGGCCTTGAAGTAAAAGTAGTGATACGCGTATTTGGGCATTTTGTCTGTAAAAGTAATATATGTAGATTTGGAGTGTGTTTCTAATGTCTGCACCGTTGTTTTAGAGTACTTCCAATTTCGTAGTGAGATGATTTTTTCTCGCGTCTACGCCATAGTGAGGGATGGTATTAGATGGATCTTTTAAAAACAATGAGAAGTTGCTAAGACTATTAATTTTTTGATTATATATCTTTTTGCTTGAGATGTTCAACTTTATCAGAAACGAGGTGATCCGACATGGAACCAGGGTCATCGACATAGTGGCAGTGGGCTGGCCACGTTTGCCGTAGAACCGATAACAGTTGGTGTAAACGAGTTCTTGAGTGGAGACCGCGTCTCGGCAAACGTAGTGTAGGACGTCTACAGGCCAGGTTGAGTGATGATTTGCGCAAGACGGCTGACAGGAGCTGGATGCGAGAAGCCAAGGATCGAACTAAGTGGCGCGTAATTGAAGAGGCCTATGACCAGCAGTGGACTGCGATGGGCTGATGATAATGATGATTCAACTTTAAAGTCGGTAGAGTACCATTAAATCTTTTTATCAACAAAATTACATTATAGTAAAGAAATTATCATATTTATATACTTTATCTATAACTACATGTAGCTTACACTTACAGTTATTATTATTGAAAATGATAAGAAGAAGCTGTTTTTTGTAATCGAGCAATTACAGATAAGATAGATATTTATTTGAAAAATCTACTGCACTTTAACAGCACTTGACCTAAATCCTACTAATATTATAAACGCGAAAAAGTGTAAGTATAGATAGATGTTTGTTACTCTTTCACGTAAAAACTACTCAACGGATTTCGATGAAAGTTTACAGTAATACAGCTTACACGTCAGAATAACAAAACAAATATAGGTACTATTTGGCACGATAACCGACATATACGCGGGCGGAGGTGCGGGCCACACCTAGTAGGTATATAATGCACAAAACTGAGGGATAAAAATACGGATCTCAAAACCTCATCATTAAATAGAAACAGCTGGTATTATCATCGGTCTATTTTATACCAGTAAAAAGTCTTATATCATGGTTATCAACATCCGTTAGCATCCAAGGTTTTATGTGTCCATTAATTTTGTCGAATAATAATGGCAATAATTTCATACAACATACATGCAGCAGTTTGACCCAAACCAGGTAGAGCCTGCTAATGTAGATACATTTCTAATTCATCATAGGCCTCTCCCATGGTACGCCACTCAGATCGACTTTGGGCTGCTCGCATTAAAACCTTCCCATATTTTTCAATTCATACACCTTTTTCAATGGTTTATTGTATAAAATAGTAGGGCAAATCCAGGCTTCTGAGGAAAGGTATATGTAAAACAGAGGACTTTTAAAAGCTGTGATGTGAATGTTACTAAAGTATCCTAATAAATAATCTAATAAAATACTACATGACAAAAAATTTGCGGATCGGACCAAATGTTTGTATGATCCGCAAATATTTGTTTCGGAGTTTGAGTGTTTTCTATGTATAATATGTATGAAAAAAACATGTATGTATTTATATAAGTTGTCTAGTAATCCATGACACAAGCTCTACTAGATGGCGTTGTGTGTTAGATGTCTGAAATATATATATGTCGGGTTAGGCCCAAACATTAGAAGTAAAAGTTAAATATGGCAATATACAAAATTTATTTCAATAACTCAAATAAATCAGAATATCCTAAACCTAGGAAATTAACAAAGGTGTAGAATTAGTTAAATATCTTACCATTTCAATGAAGGCGGTCACATAGGTCAGTACTGACTGTCAGGGACAGCGGTCCACGTACCCACCGCAATAAAGATAGTACTAATTATCAGAGATAACGTTCCACATCCAATAATCGTGCAGTACTGACTGTAGAGGGACAGTGGTCCATGCGCCAGGACGCAATTGTCCGAAATGCGTGCAGTCTCAACAGCGCAGCTCGTTATAAAGGCGGTCGCTTAGGGAGGGGGTAACGTCACAATATATTACTAGTTTGAATCCAAGTGTTTTGAGCCAAATAATCAATATAAAATTAAATCTACTAAATAATTTTTAAATGGTGCGTCCGGTGCACGTTCCACTAGCGTCATCAAGTCGCCGTCTCTCGCAGCTAGAATACAGTACGATATCCGTCAAATATATATATATTAATGACTACCCGTGAGGGTTAATCTTTAACGTTTGATAATATATCAAAAAATATTTGTAAACGGATTCAAAGTTGTGATAAAAACAACAGTGATATAATATCATTTTTATCAGCCTGCACTAGTGTGGTCACGGGTGGGCTGATGAAATGTATTTTTAAATATAATCTCAATGTTATTCTTGATACCACATATCTTATATATCCTTCAAGAACGATTTATATCATTATGTCACGTAGGTTGAAAGTGGTCCTGTTCTAGCGGAGTTTGTTAGTTTGACTGCCTCTGTGGCGCAGCGGTAGCGTATGCGACTGCTGTTCTTGAAGTCTCGGGTTCGATTCCCGAGTCGGATCAAATTTTTGTGTGATCTACGAATGTTTGTTTCGGAGTTTGGGTGTTTTCTATGTATTATATGTATGTATTTACAAAAAAAAAGTATATATTATATATTTATGTATTTATATCAGTTGTTTAGTACCCATAATACAAGCTCTGCTTAGTTTGGGATTAGATGGCGTTGTGTGTTAGATGTCTGAAATATTTATTTATTTATTTATTTATAGTATCGTCCATTGCCTGTAAAATATTGATCTCTTGTGATAATATAAAGACCGTCACTTGTACATGTTTCTTAATTTGATGTAGTCTTGTAAAAAAATCGGCTAAGTGCAAATTGATCCGCGTATGAAGTGTTCCGTACCATTATCTATTCATTTCAAACGTCTACCTATTGCCGTTATCGATATCGAGCAATAATGAGAAAATAAATCACGTTTATCATATGGGAGCCCGCTTAAATATTTTTTTTACTTTTGTTTTTTAGTATTTGTCGTTATAGCGGCTGTAGGCTGGTGTAGGCGCTCATAGCCCAGTTGCACTCGGTGATTAGAAACAATCATCGAGGGTAAGCAACGATGGCGCGGTCAGTACCTGGATGGGTGACCGCTGGTGGCATGTTACCATGAGCGTCTCCGTGATTCGGAGGTCACGTTAAGCAGTCGGTCCCGGTTGTTATCATACGATAACAGTCGTGACGCTTAGTTGGGGGCCTTCGGGCGGCTTAAAAACATCCAACGGCAAGATTTACGTAGCCACAACGTATTCTTGCGAGTCCCCAACCCGCACTTGGCCAGCGTGGGGACGTATGGCCTTAACCCTCTCCAGAGAGGAGACCCGAGCCCAGCAGTGGGACATTATGGGTTGTTGTGTTTGTGTGTGTGGGTAACTCCCGGCCTGTTCCCTTGCATGAAGCATCGGGATAATCTCCATAAGAAATTGAGACAATCTCCTGACGATGTTTCACTGAAGCTAACATACACAAGATATAGAAAACATTGTAATAAATTACTCAAAAAACTCAAAATCGCATACCGCACTCATATTCTCAGCTAAAAAGTGGGAAGATGTCTATGGAACGAGACACGCGGGCTTTAATACTGTGTGTCACTGGTTTAAGAGCAATATGTTGACCTTGAATGCAGAGAAAACCATCTATATACCATTTTCAATTAGAAATTCCACCTTATCAATTCCTTCGTATTCTCTGACTGCGCATGATTGCTGCAATGTCGATCGATGTCATTATCCATCTCTTACTCTCACTAATGTAATTAAATATCTTAGGATACTTATTGATAACAATCTCTCATTCAAACACCATGTAAATTTAATCACTGCACGGAAGAGAAAACTAATGTATTTGTTTAGAAATCTAAGAAATGTGGCAGATCCTAAATTGATTTAACAGCTTTACATGGCTATGTGGCAATCTTTAGTAGGATATTGCATTACCGTATGTGGAGGTGTACCCAAAACAACTATTAAGCAAGTTGTNGTTATAGCGGCAACAGAAATACACCATCCCTGAAAATGAGTTGACAGACGGACGGACTGACAGACGTCTTAGTAATAGGGTCCCGCTGTACCCTTTTTGTAACCCTAAAAACAACAAAATTTTGTATACGAGTACCTATCATTGATTACGAATGTAGTGTTACTGAATGATCTCTTAAATTACATATAGAACTTAAATCGGCGTCTTGAAAACCCAACTTTCACAATAGGGAATGAGCATCAAATTTTTATTTGTTGTTTTTACAATATAATTTAAACGTATATTTTTATTAAGTGCTGATTTAAACCTAGAAAATACTAATTAAGAAGTAAAAATTAAGGGAGGGAAATTCAAACTCACAAAACGCGTCACTATTGGTCGAAATGAATTGTGACGTCGATAGTTATTTCATCGAAATTATCGGAGTCGAAATTCAAATTGTGTTAGTAGAGTTTGTGAGAAAAATTGCATTTTTCCATGATTTTTATAGCTATTAAAACTGTAAATAAATTAAAAGTACCTGAAACACTCAATAGTAAACCAACACGTAATGACAATGACGTCATAGCCTGTTTCAAAAGCGCGCAAAATGGCGGCGTTTGAATAATTCAAATTTAGTCGATGTTCTAAATTTCACTCTAAAAATTCGTTTGACTATTTTCAAGTCTACTTATATTTTTTCTATGTTATAAAGATACAAATGATCAGTTTAAGATAAAATGTATATTCCCTATTGGGTTAAGAATCAATTACTGCCTTTGAAGGTTTCATGTTCTATAATTTTATTATGCTCATCATCAACAATAAACAGCCTGTAATTAAGTACACTGCTGATAATTTGCTTTTATATTAATTACCGTGGGAGATAAACGCTTCGGCATGAATGGGGCGGCTCGACCGAAGTGATACCACGGCCTAATAGAAAACCGGGGTGAAACAGCGCTTACGCTGTGTTTCATCGAGTGAGTGAGGATATCGAAGGCACATACCCCAATCCAACCCCCCCTATCCCCCTCCCGGTCCCCCAAAGGCCGGCAACGCACTTGTGACGCCTCTGGTGTTACGGGTGTCCATGGGCGGCTGTTATAGCTTACCATCAGGCTATACGTCTGCTCGTTTGCCCCTTATACCATAATATAGATATATATATATATATATACACATATATATTTATTAAAAACTTTATTTCATTTGTATATTGGTGGACTTAATATATAGCTTGGTCTCTTAGTTTTAGTGTGCATCATTCACAAAAATAAAGCCTTCCCTTAGAAAGGAAGTTTTGGCCTACTGTGACGCGTTGGTATAGGGTTTGATTTAAGTCAGCCGAGAAGTCGTCTTGAGACGGCGACCCATGTAGTGCGGTGCTCCACAGGCGTCTGTTCTTGAACCACTCCTGTGGAACATGCGATACTGTGTCCTTCGAGGTCGCCTCCCAGTCTGGGCGTAATTTGTTAGTGATAAACGCACCTCTGAGTGTGCTCTGAGGGTCCCCGGATCGCCCCAATCTGAGACGCAGAGTAGCACACCGTGTGGTTTTATTCGGTCTGATTTCGATAAACCCTACCAAACCACCCTACCATAGTAGCGGCACCCTGCCGCACCTGACGGCCCGTGTGGGGGTTTCCACACATTAGAAAAAAAAGGTTTTATTTCAAGTTTTTTTTCTATTTGCAGTTTTGTTGTCTTAAGAGTTTCTTGCCATAGTCTCCTCTCACAATAACCACGGAATAAATAAGGTGATAATCCGTTTTCTCAAACCAGATTTTGTACGTAATCTCACACTTCTACACTAATGTATATTTTTGTACATAAAGCGCAAATTACAAAAAAAATTGACAGGACAAGAGAGCGATTTAAGAAAATACATAGACAAGATTATCGTGCTTATTAATTTTTTTTTGTCCTCAGTGAGAATCGAATCCCAAACGACATGGCGATATTAGCAAAATATAAGTCAAAATATTAATGATTTATACCTACCAAACCGTGTGGCGAGCGTGGTTAGTAGACCAAATCTTATTTTCTAAGGAAAAGCCTATATCCATTTGTGGTCTACTACAGGCTATTCATGACTTGGATGATATTTTTCCATTTATTGAATAAAGCATCAACTTGTTACATATAAAACTTTACAAGTTGATGTTTTTTTCTTCGTAAGATTTTATCTTACTTGTAATTTCAATGCAAATAAAATATTTTCAGTGCACAAATCACAGATAATGCATTGATGTACGTTCCACTAAAAAAAATCAGCGTTACCTATGATTATCCACTCAACTGAACCCAATTGCCCAATTGCATTCAAGGACAGCATCAAATATGTTTTAGATTTTAAGCGTAAAACATTTGATCTTAAATTAAATTTCAACGGAACTTAATATTGAATGTTTGTACGTATTAGAAAATATTTTAAAATGTATTAGTAAAATAATAGTATAAGTACTTACAAATGGGGTTTGAGATTAGCGTGTTTTCCTTCAGGCAGACGCGGGCAAACTGCGCGTTTAGGCGCTCTGCAGGCAGAGGGGCACGGCGGGGCAGACCAGGCAATTCCACCGCGAACGATAGAACTAAGGGTACCTTATACTGCAGATGCACACATTATAATAATTTAACCACTTGTTACTGAGAGATATCTAATCTTTAATAACATCAGAACTCCATTAATAATTAGATCATTTATTTACTCGCTTTTGCCCTCTGTGTTCTCGACTCAATGAAACGCAAGAAAAAATTCAAAAACTTAATAACCCGGCTAGGTATGTAAAAACTTTTAATGACATTTGGCATGGGATACTTTGATTATTGAGTAAGGACATAAGCTACAATTCATCGTGATAACTGGCATATAATATGGCATATAAAGCTAGTAAAACTATAAATAATAATAATACTCATTGTATAAATATATTTACTATATGTCTATTAAATCTTAGTACAGTTATTTTTTTCTCAGAAACACATCACCGAAAAACTACAAATATAACAAAAAATACATATATTAGTAAACAAAAAGTAAAGTATACTTGATGTCTATCCAAAATAATTTTTAGTCTAAGAAACTAGTATAAGTTAGTTACTTTTTTCATTTTTTACATTTTAAAATATGAATTAATGTTAAGAAGACGAATTTATAATAAAATAACCACATGTAAAGTATCAAGGTATGCAATACAATTTATCATCATTATAAATTCTAGCAGACCTTAAATATCGTAAGAGCAAGGCGGGGCCTTGGTCTTGGGAATAGAGTATATATACATTGTTGACGACCTTCTGTTCAACGCAGGTGTACTTATTTTTCCGAAAGATGGAGAAGAGACTATTCTGGTTAAGGCCCAATGATGCAGAAGCATCACTAGGTCGTCTTATCGTTGCACTGTCTGCATGCGTAATGAGTATGATTACCACCACTCTTGGATTCTGCTTATGCATTCCACCAGGCAGAGTAGAGTGACTTGGGCAGGCTCATACTTTAAAAAAAGAGGGATTCCCTGGGAAGGAGTAAGACCCTCGAAGGATGGCAACGCACTTGTGCCTATAGAGTTACAGATGCTTATGGTCTGTAGACCAAACCTGAATTGACTGTTGTAGCAGTCAATTATCTTCTGGTTTGCAAGGGTTACTCCTTGATTTATCTCTACGGTCTTAAAACTAAAGACTAAGCCGTTCAGTTGTTCTTTTGCTCTGCAGTATACACTCTCACATAGAAATGCGTAGAAGTCAAATAATCAAATGCCACCAAAATGCAACGATAAAAAGAAAGAGATACTGCCGCATCTCATATTTATCACAAAGAAGTGCTTAATAAAGAAATAGCTGTGATGACCCGCCTTATTGTTTTTTTTTTATTTTAATGCTATAACGGGCAAGCGCGCAGACGTATCCCCTGATAGTAAACGATTACCGTCGCGCATGGACACCCGTAACACCAGAGGTGTCACAAGTTCGTTGCCGGCCTTTGGGGGATGGGAACGGGGATAGGGGGAGGGATAGGGGTGTGGGCCTCCGGTATCCTCACTCATTCGATGAAACACAGCGCAAGCACTGTTTCACACCGGTTTTCTGTGAGGCCGTGGTATCACGCCGGTCGGGCCGGCCCATTCATGCCGAAGCGTGGCTCTCCCACGGTAAAGTTTACTTATTCTCTGTGTTTATGATTACATTTCTAAGAGCTAAGTGATTATTGTTCTTAGAACGTACGTTCTTATAATAGTCTTCGTGTTTTTTCGCATTGATACCTCATCTGTTTCGCGGTATACTCTGGTGCCTTTTAGTGAAAAAAAAACAAATATTTGTCGGTGGCGTAGTGGTAGCGTACGCGATTGCTGTCCACTAGGTCTCGGGTTCGAATCCTAGGTCGGACCAAATGTTTGTATTATCTGCAAATATTTGTTTCGGAGTTTGGGTGTTTTCTATGTACAATATGTATGAATTTACAAAAAAAGTATTTATGTATTCATATCAGTTGTCTAGTGCCAATAATACAAGCTCTGCTTAGTTTGGGACTAGACGCATTGTGTGTGAGATGTCCGAAATGTTTATTTATTTAAACAAAAAAAATATTTCATCAACTATAGATTATTTCTGGTTCTATGATGTGAGGATCGAAACTGCCTTCAATAGCTTGTATAAGTTATGATAGTCATGCAATTCTACCTGGCACGGGCTCTGTTTACGATTATCATTCTATCTACTTATAACCTCTCCCACAAGGGTATGTTATTTATTAGTGCGTTATTGAAATAAAGCGATTCCTTGCACACAACTGGGTTTATTTCGATTTCTAAGGCCTTCTCACCGTTGTCACCAGCTAGCCCATAACTTCTTGCCAAAGTACCGACAGATAGCTAAGGTCTGAGCAAACTATTTACCATCGATGTCCATCACTGGCACTTGACCGAATAAAGCCTCTGTTTGAAATTTTGAAAAGGAAAACATTTCGAGTGTGATATCAAAATAAAGAAGTTTAACAAGGGATTACGAATAGATATACAATTTATATCTTTTAAATGTGATATTGACGCAGTCGGGTTTTACTTTTTTAATAATTAATTAATGTTTAATATGTGTCCACAACTTATAGTATGAGTTCTAGATAGATGACGGATTTTGTTGATAATGTAAAATTAGAACCTGCAAATAAAATTTTATAATAAACATAAAACTAACTACACAAAACCGACGAAGTGTTCCCATGGTCAATAAAAAAGTGACAATGATTCATTCTTCGAGATCAATTTCTAGATCATTCAGAGTTATTGAACTGAGATAAAATTTACAGGATGTTGATAAGGTATTATAATAATGAAGCTTTGAATTTTTAATTTACATAATATAATGAAATTAAACAAATACTTGAATAATCTTATCGCTAAAGAAATAATAAAAAACAATGACAAGACATCTAGTCTTGTCATCGTTTTTTGTTATTTCTTTAAGTGTATACATAAGTACACACATAATCTAAAAAAGAAATAAAATATATATAAAAATAAATCGCCTAAATGTATCGATGCGCATAACTTCCGAACGACTGCGCCAAATTGAATAATATTTCTTTTATGTATTCGTTATTGTTAGGACAAGGTTTGCATAGAATCAAATTAGAAGATTGTTATTTGTTCGCGACCGTATACTATCTGTGGAAAGTTGAAGTAGGTAGAATTACTAATCCGGATGGCGTAAGAAAGCGGTTACCGGATTCCTGAGAGTGAGAATGGCAACTCTGAGCCTGAGACGGGAGGAATCCGGGAACCGCTTTCTTACACCGTGTGGTTTTAGTCGGTTCGATTCCGACACACCGCCCCGCCGCAAACCCCGGTGGGGTGAAGGCCCAAGGGGGTTTCCACAGGTAAAAAAAAAGGTACAATTACTAAAACAAACAAACCTTCAAGAAAAGAGCGTCATCATCATCATCAGCCCATCGCAGTCCACTACTGTACATAGGCCTCTCCAATTTCACGCCACTTAGTAAAAAACAGCGTACTTCTTCTGAAAAGGCCG
Organism: Hyphantria cunea; assembly: GCA_003709505.1. Lineage (NCBI taxonomy): Eukaryota > Metazoa > Arthropoda > Insecta > Lepidoptera > Erebidae > Hyphantria > Hyphantria cunea. The sequence goes on from PKRV01000318.1 coordinate 3,160,820, forward strand.
GCAATGCACTTGTGATGCCTCTGGTGTAGTTGGTGTCCATGGGCGGCGGTCGCTACGATGAGGCGATACGTCTGCTCGTTTACCACGGATAACATAAAAAAAATAAATCTTTTAGAAATTTCTTAAATATTTAAGAGAGAAAAATATGCTATCACGAAAATTGCCAGGATAGCTACTAATGAATAGAAATACCAAAACACATTACATCAACAGCTTTTAACAGTCTACACCTGGACTAAGGTCTTCTCTTAGAAATGAAGTTTTGATCTACTAAATAATCTTGGCGTGACCATTGAAACATAATTTGTTTCAAGATTTTTGTACTGATGTTGTCCTATGTAGCTCGCTCCATTATAGCTTCCACAGAGAAGCTCGCGTCTGAACTGAACGTATTTTACGATCTACAAATAATATTTTTGCTTGCAAGTTTGGCCTAGTGGTTTAAGCGGTTGTCACGCCGCTCTCTATTGTGCCAAGGGTTGGGTTCAAATCCACATAGGAGACCACTCTGTGTGATACACGAATTGTTGATCTGAGTCTATGTGTTCTTTATGTCCGTTTCATGTTTTTTTGTAAAGTCCCCGCGACACAGGATGAATATTCATATTTGTTGAGAATTGTATTTTTTAAATAAAAATAAAAAAAATATTAAATCGCGTAAGGAGCAGGTTCTTAATGTATATATATCTATGATTGGATCGTCCTACAAACTAGCATAATTCGATCAAGTTAGGTACACATTACGAAGAAAAATAAAAAACGTTCATTTGTTTTAATTCTTTAATCTATAAAAACAAATAATATTGAACATAAAAAAGCTTTAATTATAGTAGGTAATATGTATAAAGCATTTAGTTTCAAAACATACTATCGAATACCAATCATATCATTCATTTCATGTAATTTTACAATCATTTACACCAGAAACTTCTTTCACTCCTTATCGTCTCAATAAGGTGAAGGAACAGCCGCTTCAGCATATGCTTTGATCTGGGGGATGGTGTATACGTTATCAAAGACTTTTTTGACTGCAGGATATTTCAGTTCTAGGTCTGGCATCCGCATCATGACTTTCAGATAATCGAGCATACCCGCGAGCACAAAATCACCCCACGTTAACTGTAACAAAAGAATAATTATTTAATACCATGGCTATGAGGTTTTTAACTGTCTGGTTGCCAAGAGGGAAAAGAGAGTGCAATTGTGTTTGCGTACACACTAGTGCACTATGATATCTCCTGCGTAGTTGGCTGGTCTCCGTTGAGATTATGAGGTGCTTATAGCCCACTTGCATTCGGTGATTAGATACAATGACCGAGGGTAAGGACGGTGCGGTCAGTACCTAAATGGTTGACCGCTGACGGCATGATGATGCCTGGGACCGACTACTAAGTGTGATACCAGGAGCGTCTCAAAATGACGGAGACGCTTATGAGCGCCATGTTAACTTATCATGTTAAGAAGTCGGCCACAGTTGTTATCTTAGGATAACAGTTGTGAAACTTAGTTGGAGAGCTTGGGCTACTTGAAAATATCCAACGGTAAGATTACGTAGCCACAACTCAGTCTTGCCAGTTCCCAACTCGAACTCGGCTAGCGTGGGGACGTATGGCCTTAACCGAGCCTAGCATAGGACCATTATGGGTTTTGGTGATTAAATACCGTGAAACTGCTATGCTTCTTCACATAGTGTGGTCAGCTGCATCTTTGCAACTTCAACTTGCAATAATTTGCTGTTCTGCGCTATTACAAAATTAACCGGCACCTGCACCCAATTTTGACCTACGTATCTTAAATATAAATAAATATGTTCATCAATATTCCGTGTAGCATTAACTCAGGAGAGGGTTTTGTGAGGACATAGGGCCTTAACTCTCTCCTGAGAGCGGGTCTTCTCTCGGGCCCGGCAGTGGGACATTATGAGTTGATGATGATGATGATTAGCTCAGGATCTTTCTTTACCTACTATATAGTTGCATATTATACTTCATTACTAAAATATTGTAGTGGTCACACAGTGATCAAAATTACTTTTTTTTTTAAATTTCTGCTAACCTCCTCCATATAAACTCTAACTGTGCCAACATACTCCTCCATTCGCGTAGTTTTCATAATAAGAGTAAGGTAGATAGATATTGAAAATTTGTTAAGTGTTTTTATGTGCTTCATTACCTTTCCAATTGCTAGGTAGCCATTATTTTCCTCTATAATGTCATTAAGTTTAGTTAAGAGGACAGGGTACACATTCTTGGAGAAATCGTCATGTTTCTTTTCCTTAACAACTTCGTCTGCTTCGTACTGTACTGCAGCTGCCTCTGGAATAAGAAATTATAATATTTGGTATCTCGATTAGGTAAGTGATAGAAAACTCTCTTGAAGACAAGGCTAAAAAAAAGAAGACTCACTCGCCCGGATGTCATTGACAAAGTCAACGTTCTGGTCGATTTCCAAAGCGTCCTCATCTGTGTCTCCAACTAGTCCAAACTTTTTCCCCAAGTAACGGCTGATGGCTAGGCTCTGTGCGTATTGTTTGCCGTCAATGAATAAAGCCGGCAAAGATCCAAATAGGGCCTCTGAAATAATAGAATTACTTGTGACCAGTTTTATTTTCAAAAATAAAAAATAGTGTGTTTTTTTACAAAATATTACTGCTTTCGTTTTTTATATAAAAACACTACTCTCGCATGGTATGGAATCATATAAATTTACAGAAACCACTGCACCACACTAAAATTAGCATTCAGTAGAGTTTTAGTAGCATAACAAAGCGCCACACTGGTCACCACCACCCTCTATTTATTTCTCTATTACTCTACCCCTGTCTCGAATACAAGTATTTTGATCAACTCCTTGAAATTACTTCATAATTTACTTACTTGGTTTGAAAGCAGGCCATGTTTCTAGAGTATATAAAACGTTATCAAACTCTTGACCACCGTAGGTAAAAAGCAGGCGGGGCGCCTCTCCAACTGCCCTACCGGCGAAGTAGTGATATTCGAATTTTGGCATTTTCTCTGCAAACACATAAAAACGATTTTTTTATAAGGAATTAGAAGCTAATGTTTGGAAAATTCATAAATTCTGTCAAGACGGAATTTTCTATATCTCGCAGAATTAGGCAGTGGAGAGGCCTCGAGAGTAGGGACTTCACTTGGACCGAATACGCAGGCGTCGAACCTGTGACGTAGGCGCGTTCCATCAACACAAGGCCACAATCATGACGGCCTATTTATGGCAACGGGTAGATGGGACTTTTCATATGCATCAAAGGCCTACCGAGAGACTTATGTCTTCATATCGAAGATTTTGCTAGCTCTATAATTGCGGTTAGACGGTAGAAGGGGCCCGGGTGTCCTAATTATAGTTATTTCTGAAGTTGTTCTTGAATTTCTTCTATGTTTAAGTAGCGTAACATGTAGATTTAGTCAGTTCGATCACGTCAGTACTGAGTGTAATGATTACTGTGTGTCTAAATAGTAATATATACAAGATTATTATTATATTGAGATTATGTTACTGTAATTGTTATAAAAGATAAGATAAAGATGTTTGTACAGGATCTTTTCGCAACTTTATGATAACTTTTAATTTGTGTCAAACTTAATTAAAAGATATGCAAATCTATAAGGATAGCAACACACTTATTGCTTTTGGTGTCCATTGGGGACGTAATCATTTACTACCAGGTAGTCAATGACTACTATTACTATTTTCTCCAGTTACTGCTGCATACTAGTTGCGTTTCGTTGGTGAATGCGAGACCGCAGGGTGTGGGTCACCACGCTGCATTGTTACATTCTCTGCATTCGCAATGAGTATGGTGACCAATACTCTTGGATTCTGCTCACGCTTACTATCAGGCAGAGTACATTTACTTTGGCAGGTTCATAGATAAAAAAGTAGTCGGATTATAAGCTAGTATTATTTAAAAGTAACTATTTAGAATGGTTATTCAACAAGTAATGAATTATTAAAAAAAATCGAGTGCGTCAATATTAGCCATCTTTAATGAATTCATTGAAGAACTGAAAAGAAACGTTTTAAGTTTTATTTTTCTGTTTTGATGTACCCTGTGTCACTCTCACGAATAAGACGTATCTATTGAAACCACTCACATAAAAATACGACAAGCCGTTTAGGCTCTAGGGTGTACCAAAGAAATATACATCCATACATACACTCGAAAAACATAACCCTCCTTCTTTAGAAGTCAGGTAAAAAGCGAGAACCTCCCGCTGCAAAGCTCAACTCGGGAGTATGCCGCGGCTGATGGACACACGGGTTCCATAGGGTTTACCGTACGATTTAATACGAGGCGACCTTGGTCCTGGTGCGATCTACGCCCTTCGACATGGTCTATGTCGAAATTTGTTCTGTCGGTCGGAATGACGAAGAGGCAGCGCCGGATCACGAGCCCGAAATGCTACGGTGGAACGGACACACGCAAGCCCTACGGGCTTGGCGGGCACGAAATCCAGGGCAGTGCCAGTCAACGTGCTGTCGGAGTCGTTTTGCCGAACTTCAGGATCGGGAAAGGGCCGATCGCGCTCGAAGGCGGTGACGAAGGGGATGCGGTAGAGGCCACTAGATCCCTAATCGTCGCCAAAGGTCGTCTGGTGGCCAAATCTGGGGAAGGTGTGACCGCCAGACCCGACCGACCCGAGACGGGTTACAGCCAGGTGCGGCCGGGGGTGTCATCTCAGGCGGTTCAGTTTTCCGCCTCGTATTGTGTAGAGCGGTGAGAGGGGCAACATCGACTTGCGACGGGGGTGACTCTTGTCACCCCGGGATGTACCACGAGGTACGGCGGGAACGAAGGGTATATTGTGAAAAGCATTCCCCCCGTAAAAAAAGGTAAAAAGTGAGTTAACAAAACATTTAAAATAACTTAGTACCTATTTCTAAATTGTCTTGTTTGTCAACAAGTTTAAGTTCTTGTTTAATTAACAGTCTTGTGTTGCACTGAATGTAAACATAATTCCATGTTACTTTCTATTTTTACAATTAGTTCGAAATCATGAGCGAAAGACGCAATTTAGATATCGTCAAATAATTAGTACCACATTATTAGGTATTTCATGAAGTAATCAAACAATGTTACTAGACCCTGATTATTAATGAATCAAAACTTATCTGTTTTAATAATAATACGTAATCATGAAACACGAATATCATATCGTGACATAAGCAAATGTGGTCTGCAAGTTAATTTGACTGCCTCGTTGGCACAGTGGCAGTGTAAGCGAATGCTGAGCGTGTGGGTTCTCCGGTATAATTCCCGGGTTGGACCAAACAATGGTACGATCTGCAAATATTTAATTCGGAGTTTGTATGTTACGGTACGGTCTACGTATAATACATATGTATTTACATAAAAAATATACATGCATATATATCAAGTGTCTAGCGCCCATAGTACAAGGTCTGCTTAGTTTAGACTTACTACTTATTTAGACTAGATGACGTTGTGTGTTAGATGTTCAAAAATATTTGTATTTATTTTATCTACAATTTTAAAACATTTTTGTGACATGACATAACTGCTGGGTATTTTTTAATGAATGAATATTTAAAAGAATGTATTTTAGTTGCGTCTACACCCTCGGACCTGCGCAGCTCTGAGGGTGATCTGAATTCGAAGGTTGAACTTGTTAGTTGTCAGTATATTTGAGGGCACTGACTTCCCAATAACGATTGTCATACGAGTATGTGTTTATGGCAACCGGGACCGATGGCTGATCGTGCTCTCTGAGGTACGGGGCACTTCAGTCAAAAATATTAAAATAAAAAATACAACTGCGTTATTTCAACAAAGCAGTTTGTACAATTCATTAATACCAAAGTGGTTCTCTTCTCAAGTTGAAATTGTTGTGTCGTTATAATATTACCACCGTGGGGAGGAGAAAGAACGACTTTTGCCGATACAAAACAGTCTGTAATTTTTTGTTACGAGAAATCTTCATACATACACATTTTTGACTGACATGCTAAATTGATCGACTGTTACTACGAACTCACGCATACACAACAACACATTCATAATCTCAAATAAATACATTTTACGTCGTAAAAGTTAAACGTGTAATCCCATTTGACAGAGGGGAAGGTCTGTGGCTATACTTTTTTTTAGTAAAATCTTTTTAATTAATCAAAGTATGTACCATTGTTATTTTTCTATTTTTTTTTAATTTTGATGTACCTAACCTACTAATGAGGAAAAACAAATACATATCGGTTTTTGAATCTCAAATATGCTCCATGGATTTATGACTTTGAATTTGGAATTATTTACAAAATTGTATTTTAGATTAAAGTGGCCAGTTCAACAAAACGCCAATTGGATATGTAGGGACCAAATACATTAAATACTTATGCATATTTGTAGATTTTATTAAAAATTTATAAATATTTATGAACCAGCCAAAGTGACTCTTCTCTTCCTGATGGAAAACATGTGCAGAACCCAAGAGTAGTGGTCATCCTGCTCATTAAGAATGCAGGCAATGCAGCGATGCAATGGTATCCAGAACTATTTCAGCATTACGCCTCCGGTGTTACACTCAGTAACGAAACGTGACAGCACTCATACAAATATATGTTCATACAAAATCACCATCGTCATTTGTTACAAAAGTTTACAAGTACTTACATATTGTAGTTAGATACAAGCGTGTGTTCCTGATGCGAGACGCAATGCTACTGCTAATTAATCGAAATTTAAGGCGTATATGTATTTACTATCTTTGATCAAGAATTAGTCACTTTAGCTTCATAGAAATGTAGATATCTTATCTTTATCGAAATCGTTCAAATGACCATCGTTGCATAAGTCAGGTAATACTTCTTGTCTAAAAACATGGCTTCAAGAAATGTGGCCCTTTTTACTAATTAGAAATTTTATAACAGATATTCCAAGCTTTCAAACTATGTTTTAATTGCATTACTTTATCAGTAACTTATGTCGTCGTTATATACTTTGTTCAATATTTCAAAATTAGCCGAGTCTCAAAAAAACCTGTTTTTGCAACATTTTCACAAATCATTGCATAAGTCGTAGCGTGATATTTGTGATACATCCTAAAGTCTTTCTTGATATCCAACAAACAACAATAAGCGAATTAACTACACTGCGTGTTATGTTAGGTCGTGGTTGGTTTCCGACCAGGACAAATATTGTGTTATGATGAAACAATCGGTAGAGTTGTGTTTCAGTGTGATTTATTTATATTATGGGTGTATTTAGTCTGTAATATGGAAATATTATATATAGAAAGCTTCATACTATATTGTTTCTAGCACTAAAATTTTAAACGAAAACATGTGAGCGTTTAAATAAGTCTGTGTCTAAGCTTTTGGAGGAAAACTTATAAGTATTGTATTCTCGTATTTCTTAAAGTCGATAGTATTATTTTAATAAAATACGCATGCTGTTTACTTTTACAGTTTAATACTTAGAAGTCTTTTATAACTATATATCTCTTAAATTAAAAAATAAAGTAATTACAACTTTAACACTTAATTTAACATCGACTTTCCACTAACACGCAATTCTCAGTCACTTCGCTAACCCCTGACTCCATCAACTTAGTAGCCATACTCAGATGCAGGGCAAGCATCAGCAAATGCTTTAACTTTAGGGATGGAGTATACGTTATTAACGAGTTTCTTAATAGCAGGATACTTCTCCTCAAGATCTGGTATCCGCACCATGCACTTGATGTAGTCAATGACGCCAGCAACCCAGAAATCGCCCCACGTCAGCTGTAAAAAGAACTCATTGGTCAAATCTGTATTTGCAAAAACCAACTTTCACTTAGCTGGTCTGGTAATCGTGAAAGAAATGTAATGGAACTTATTTTTTATCTTTTTCTTTTTTTTTCAAAAGACAACTCCCGTTTTAGGAATATACATTCCTGTGTCACGGGGATCTTTACAAACATACAAGAAACGGACACAAAGTACACCCAGACTTAAAACAATAATTTATGGATCACACAAAGTGATGTCCCATGTAAGATTTGAGTCCACAACACTTGGCGTAGTAGGAAGCGGTGTGGCGACCATTGAAACCACTAGGCCAACCGTGTAATCAAACATCGTAGATCGTGTAGCATAATTTAAATAAAATATATATTTGTATTACACTCAAACTACACCCTCAATACTGTTTCTTCATTTATAATCGGAGATAGTAAAAATGGCTGTGAAATGTGTTTATGGCAGGTGTTACATTTTAAATGACCTTGTAGATGTGAAGTGATTGCCACACATATATATTTATCAGCCGTAAGTTATCGTCACTCCTGAGTGTTATCTAGCACGTTTATGGCCCGATCGTACTTTATGATTCTTATTTCGTAACACTGGAAAATTTTCTAAATTTTAATTGAGTATTAATCAATTAAAATTTTCTTAATTTTAATCGAATCTTAAGTAATTATAATTACCTTTCCAACTGCAATATGGCCATTGTTCTTCTCAATAATTTCATTTAGCTTAGCGAAGTATCCTGGATATACATTCGCTGAATAGTCTTTGTGCTTCTTTTCTTTAACAGCTTCGTCTTCTTCGTATTGAACGATGGCACCCTCTGAAAATTGAGAATAACATTGAATATTTATTCACTTGTACAAAAATTGTGCTTGTAATGTGACATGTAAGTAACAATGAATCAAATAGCTTGCACAAAACGGCTTAAAGTTATTGCTTAAGGAAATATGTAAAAAGAAATCTTTGTAACTTTAGACTTGTAGGGTAAGAACACTCTTAACTAACTATTTGATGTGATGTTCAAATTGAGTTCTCTACATGTTTCTTAATTAACATCAATGTATTGACAGACACAAATACAGATACGAAGAAATATGGAGAACAGTATCTCAAAGTTAAAACTTCCATTGTTTAGTAGCACCATACTCACTGGCACGGATGTCATCGACAAAGTATACATTCTGGTCGATCTCTAAATTCTCCTCATCAGTAGCACCCATAAGACCATACTTCTTTCCAAAATAACGGCTGAGAGCGATGCTTTGTGCGTATTGCTTGTCGCCTATGAACAGTACTGGCGCGGAACCAAATGGAGTTTCTAGAAAATAATAATTTTTAAACAATAATTTTTTGAACAATAATTTTCACTTGCTTCAAAAATACACCTACTACACGTAGCTCTGCACCATCTAAGGGTTGACTGAAAGATAATGCCCATGGCATTAAGTCCGCCTTTTGCAATGTAATTGCATGAAGATTAAATAAATAAATAAAAGTATTTGATAAAGATCGAAGTTTGTAGAACAGATTTTTTATTTTTGGAGATCTGGTAATGCTCAAACAAGTTGTAGATTTTTATGAGCGGCAGTAGAAACATAGCACAGAAAAGTAATCTGTCTGTTCATTTTTCTTCTGCACCATAAAAATATGAGGTCCATGAGATGGGACGAGCAGGCTAACGCAGTTGCTTTTGTGTGTTAAAGAGTTAAAGTTTTAAGAACTTTTTTATAGCCTGGCTCTGTAAAATCTTTTGATTAAATTTAAGTAGCCTGTGGCGACTTCCACATACAGCGGCATCATAAACATATGATAACGCCATCTACCGAAGATTAACTGAACTACGGAGTAACGTAGTGCACGAGGAAGCTACCAATCCTGCATCGCGCAATAGAAGTTCTCGCGCCAATTAACATTTATACAACTTCCCAACATCTACCGTTGGGCAGTGGCCCGCCAGGCATGATCACCTCGCCTCCTCTCTTTCCTCCCTTTGTGTTGGAGGGACATATGACCCATTCCTCCACATAGCTTATGTAACCTAGATTATTAATGAAAGCCTATCGACGCCAGATCCATTAAAATTGAGAAGCTTATTAGACATTGTGGCATAATATATAAAAATACATAAACTGCTAAAGACCCTTACTATTGTTTTCGCCATAGTCGGGTATACTTAACTGTAACGGTAACTTTTTTTAAAAAAAACCCATAATCTTTGTCGAGTAATTATACGCCAAAAATGTCTTATATCAGTTTGGAAAAGAACTGATACTCTTACACTGCTAGACTGATATGAAACAAATATAGCTTAGAACCACCGCAAAAAAACTGACTTTCAAATGAAAAAAAAATCGCATCGAAATCGGTCCATCACACATACAGTGACAGACAGATATCGACGTCAAACTTATAACTCCCCTATTTTTGCGTCAGGGGTAAAAAAGAGGTTTAAGACTAAGATGTATCCGAAGCAAGTACATTTTTGAATTTCAACTCACTTGTACTTCCTGTTCATTATTTTTTTTTTTATGGTTTTAATGGAATAGGCGTTTGCCTTCCATCTCACCTGATGGAAAGTTTAGATGAAGACGAAGGTGGTACACGCTCATCCAAAGGAAACCCGTTCATTCTACACTTTTGTTTCTTCTTTTACTATTTTATGAACTTAAAAATTAACGTTTAACTGGTTTCGCCCTTTGCTATTATCACAGGTTACTAATCAGTAACCATTGGGTTTATGAAATATCGAAGTAACAGTGAGTTAAATTACAAGAATGTATATATAACGTTCCATCAAGTGCTGACAATCGAGAGAATAAATTAGTGAAGTAAGTTCGTTATCGCATCAGCAAACCACTGATGAGTGCAAAGTAATAAATGATTTTAATTAATATTGACATGCGACATCGGACATATGTTTTGAGTTTTCTTTTTAAAGAAAAACAACAACGAAAGTCTATATTATAAATGTATTGACTTTTGTAATAGTGTTTACTAACTTGGTTTGTAGTCTGGCCATGTTTCTTCATTGTAGCGAATGTCCTCAAACTCCTGACCTCCGTACGCCATCAGCAGGCGGGGACCTTCACCGATTGATCGGCAGGCGAAGTAGTGGTATGTGTACTTAACCATTGTTCTGTTAAATTACACCAAATAGTAATTATTATAAAGAATTATTAATATGTATATCTCTCAGAGTCCTAGAAGAGTATAAATCACGATTCGGCCATGTGTAGAATTATTTTCTCCATTGCATTATGTATTATTATTTTTATGCAATAGACGACAAACGTGCATACGCCGATGCGTATATGCGTACCATCAGGCGATCCTGATGGTAAGTGATTACTATCGCCCATGGCAATCCGCAACACCATAGGCGTCACAAGCCCGTAGCCTTTGAAGAAGCCCAGAGAGGTAGAAGGGGGTGAGGTTGGGATATTGGCCTCCGGTATCGTCCCTCCGTTGGTGAAACAATTGCGAAAGCGCTGTTTCACGCTGGTTTTCTGTGAGGCCGTGTTATCACTCTGGTCGATCCGGCCCATTTGTGCCGAAGCGTAGCTCTCTCACGGTATAAATATAAAGTAAGCGTTATTGTTGAAATTTTTTACATATTTTTATTTATTTTAGCCTTTAATCTGTCAAAGTGTCTAATTTTTAGACCCAAGTTATCTGTGAATCCCACACATTACAGGACTTGCCACAGGCACTAACTTTTAAAACCTAGGTTTAGAAAAACCTGGTTTCTTTTAAATCTGTTCGGAATCTTTAATAACTGCGATTAGTTGTATCAATAAAATTTAATTTTTGTATGCAATTTTTTACTTCATTCTTAATGTTTTATGGCAAATAATATTAGTTGCCATATGGCTTACACAAAACTTAACTTATATTTTTCGATTAATAAGAAATGAAACTCTTGCTGTATGTAATAATATATATTTTATATACAATCTTACGATACGATACGATAAAAAATCGAATCCCATATGCTCCAGTACATTTTTTATACTACATTTGTTTTTAAACTTTGGACAAAAACAAAGTGTACTTCAAATGTCACTCAAGTGGGTCCCATTAATTATCGAATCATTCTTGGCGTAAGGGGCAAAGGTGTTTTATTTATGATAATTTAAGCTTATCGCCGAACTAGTTTTAAGAACGGCACGTTGTTATATTCTCCAAATCTTAAGTATGAATGTACCGAATATGAGTCTCAAAATCTAAATGGTACAAAAATCAGTGTCTCATAAAAACTAAGATTTTGCCGAACATGTGCTTACAAGTGTTTCAATAAATTATTATTCAAGATATACATGAAACTAGGCATTCATTCCAATTAAAAAAGTTAAATAGTTGGAAGAAAAATATCAAAAATCAAGTTCATAAACATAGTGTAAAACAAACGTGTCTGCACCATATTATAATAAAATTTATAAATAAAAAAAATATTATAGTATGGATGCGACTTATTCAGACAATCAATATTATTTGCTTTTTTCATCAATCTTATTATTATTATTCCACTAATGGTTAGTAAATTACAAAATTGTTTTAATTGGCTTGAAGATTTAAAAAATTAAATAAACCTAACCTAAAAATTGGCACAGACAAATAATTAATATTATCACTGGTATAAAATATAAGAAAAATCAAAGAACTAAAACAACAAAACAGAAACCATTACACAATTTGATATATAATATAAAGTGTTATCCACTGTTGACTGTGTTATTTGGAGTAATACTAAGTATCAAAAACGAAGGCCTTTACGAATTGAATGAACGAATCGCTTATATTAAAATATATTATGATATAAAAGTTATAGCTACATTAAAATTGAAGGAGCAAGAATCTAAATGAATAAATCAAAATGATGTATACTACCTTATACAGATACTGCACTGTCTATCTAAGGAATGACTGAAATTTGGTGGACCGTTTTATTTATAACCAAAAATGTAATAGTATATTACACAAAATTATGCAATACAATACAATATAAATAATCTAATCTAGTAAACAGACTTCTTGTAACTCGTAATGTAAAAAAGGCTTTTACAGATCACAACTTTTCTATAAATTTTATGTTATTTTAATATTAAGAAATGTTGAAAATACTCACATTTCGGAGCTTGTATGTGCGCGTACGTCAGCAAGTCGCCAGCACCTCCCGCAGACTGACGCAGTTTCTTAAATATAAAGCAGTCTTTAGGGCTTCCGCAGACATACAATTTGCCGACTATCGAACCACTAAATTGTGTACGTTTAAAATTTAGTTGATTAACTTCATTTTATTGATTACCAGCCTTAGTATACTCTGCGATTTAGTCGGTCAACTTACAATTGTATATCTGCGGGAGCACTTACACGTTACGATTTTATTTGATTGAGCGTCCAATCAAATCGTATTGTTTGAGCTCGGGGTCAAACCGGGTACGGTTGTGATACAAATTTGCTACACATGACATTAAAGTTAACAATCACTAATTCTTTATGCTTCTATCTACTTATTTTTCATTTAAGAGCATTGTGTAGAAAGAACAGGAAAGTTAACATAAATAAGTTAGTTGGTAAACTTTAATTTTAATTGGTTTGATTTGACTTAATGTAGGTTTTATGTTGGCTCCAAATCTATGTAGGATTATTCGAAAAAATAAACCAATTAAAATTTTGATTTCCATTTGAATACAATAAAAACAAACTGCTATCATTTAAGCTAATCAAATTCAGCTTAAATGATAGACTTAATTTCTTCTGAACTAAATTCTGAAAAGCCATTTCAGAATGACTTTCGTGTAATTGCAATTGGTATACTGTCCATTGAACTGAAACAGCATTAGTTTAGTATATCATTTTTACATCAACAGTATAACAGATGTCCGTCAAGAAAAAAAATGAAATAAAAAAAATGGCTATATAGTTATATTTGGCATGCACGTAAAATCTTTACTCAAACCAATTCGATTGCCAATATGATCAGGAGTTAAATTGTGTCGTGTTTAAATCGGGTAATGAAGACGGTTTTCAAGGCCATTGCATACCGAAGTAAAATTCTCATAGTATTATTCAACCAATCGGAGACGTATTGACAATGGTTTCAAGGTCTTGAGTTTACTAAAGAACTATGGGTAACAATCCAAAATCCAAAATTTTTGTTTAGTTTATGAATCTGTATCATAAAATCGAAAGTGGCTCTGTCTGTCTGCTACAATTTCACGTCCAAGCTGCTGCACCTATTTCAGCGAAATTTGATATAGCGATACTATGATTCTTCAAGAAGGATATAGGCTTATTTAACGCGAAAACCTACGTATAAACGGTCGAAATTTCAAAATAAGTTTTCGGAGTTTCGGGTGGTTTTTGGAATTGACTGAAACCCATTTCGATTACGAAATACCGTCCTGTAAAAGGTAAACTCTAAAAAAAACTAAAACTGTCACGAGTTATCACTTTTTAATAATATAACGTGTGGTCAAACAATTTTTAAGCCGTTAGCAACGAACATTTGGAGAGGAAAACCAACATTATGCAATAGAAATAATATTGGGTGTATGTTGTTAATCGCAATCGAGCTCACAATTGAGGATAAAGTCAAGGTCGTATTCGGTCAAAACACTTGTATTCACGGCGCGTCTGTGTGATTATATGATGAAGGCCATGTGTCTCCTGATGACTAATTGATAACATACATAAAACGGTGTTCTTATATCTGTTGATTTAGTTTAAAACTATGTCACGCCTTGATAAGGTAGATAATCCTGCGTTATGTAATATATTGTAATATATGAACGTTAATATAAATATTCGTAACTCTCTTCGACTCTTGAGCGGAATCATTTGTAAGAAAAAATATCGAGTTAAAATGATTTCACCAACAGCCTGCAGTAGTTCGCTGCTAAATATTGACCTCTTCTTAGAAAGGTTTATGTCACCTATCCTTTCCCTATACCAGTCTGTATAGGCTCTAGCCAGAGTATATACATTATTATATAGACTTTCGTTGTTGATTTTCTTTAAAATAAAAACTCAAAACCTCTGTCCGATGCCGCATGTTAATATTAATTTAAATCATATATATTGTTTCTACTGCCGGCTCATGATGGATCTTTGTAAATACATTCTTGAATTTAAACTCACTTGTACTTCCTGTTCATTACGGATACATTTTAGTCTTAAACCTATTTGTAAAAAATAGGTTTAAGACTAAAATGTCGCACGCAAACCCCCGACGCAAAAATAGGGGAGTTATAAGTTTGACGTAAATATCTGTCTGTATGTCTCTGTGTGTATGTGTGTCTATCTGTGGCAACGTAGCTCTCGAACGGGTGGACCAATTTCGATGCGGTTTCTCGTTGGAAAGCCAGTTTCCTTATGGTGGTTTTAAGCTATGTTTGGTTAATATCGGTCCAGCAGTGTAACAGTATCAGTTCTTTTCCAAACTGATGTAAGGCATTTTGGCGTATAATTAATCGATAATCTGATAGCGTTGGGCTTTTTTAAAATTTTTAATTTTACTTTATACCCGACTACAGCAAAACCAATAGGAAGGGACTTTAGCAGTCTTTGTTTGTGTATATATTATACCGCAGTGCCTAATAAATTACTGAATTTTAATGAATTAGACGTTGAAAAATACTTATAAAAAAATCTGGGTTACACAGACTATTAAAATTTAATGATTCAAACAGTCTGAGGTTGTTTTAATTATCAAATAGCCTCTTCGATATTCAAATAATTAACTCTCCTGAGTTAATTAATTCGAGTAAACTCAAAATCGGCGATTTCATACTTGAACTCTTACGCTAAGAAAACATTCTAAAAACATTAAAATATGTAATTAAATTTCTCTACATATACCATTAATTTAAAAACATAGCCTAACAATAACAAATGTTATGCATTACATGTTACATTAGGTATATTTTGTATAATAGTAACCGCGCTCCCGTGTGCGCCGTTCAAAATCAAGGTCAAATTTGTTTAGACCGTTTTATATTTGAAGCGCGTCAGTAATGAATAAATGTGTTGTTCAATAAAGATTCTCTGGTCACTGATAACTAATTGATAAAACACATAGAAATATGTGTTCGTTTGTCGATGTCATGACCTGTCTTGATAAAGTTCTTAAGAATATTGAGTAATCTATAACATTTTCTAAGTCTCTATTTTTCACAATAATTTTGCCTGAATATCAGTTTTTTCACAGAGCAACTGGCATCGAACCTCCGCGACCCTGAGGGTGAATTAAGTTTGAAGCTTGATTATACCCAATATTTTCTAGGATTTCTTAGAAGAAAACCCCAATAACACCTTTTGGCTCGGTGCGGAAAATGATAACTGACACCTCTTGACAGGCAGTCGCATACGCTAGCAAACAAACGAGGCAACCTGTATAGTACTATATCTTACGAATGTTATACAGGCGAAACTTTGTATAGATGTTTGGTACCATTTTACTCGAAACGTTTGCATAGATCTCAGTGAAATTTGACACAGAGGTGTAAAACAAGCTATACAATGAAAAATGGATGGAAAAACATAGTATGAGCAAGGTACCACAATAACCGCTTCTAAAACCGTACGGCACAGCAAGTCTACAGGCACATAAAATTAAATGAAGTGGGTTTTTTATTTAAAAATAAAAGGATATTCCCTTAATAAATAATAATGTGTAACATATAAGGTAGTATATAGTACAGTACCGTAGTATATAGTTCACTTACTTCAAACAAATAATTAATAAGAAACTGACTGACCGTCTACTTCTTCCAACAAATATACTTATGGCTGGATTGACTTTGACGGGACTTTCAGTGGTAAATAGTGATGTTATATACTTTTTAAACATCACGAGATAGCTGAGTCTTAAAAAAAAAACGTTTTCGCAATATTTTCACAGGTTATTGCACAGGTCTCAGCGTGATGTTTGTGATACATCCTAAAGCCTTCCTCGATATCCAAAAAACAATAATCAGTTTTTGTCGAGTGTCTGGTAGTTCTATTAGCAAAGCTCAGATCACCCAGGTCGTGGTATATTCCAGACCAGGACAAATATTGTGTTATGGTGAGACGATTGGTAGAGTTGTGCTTGGGTGTAATTTATTTATAGTATGGATGTATTTAAAATGGATAATAATATTTATTGAGAAATATTAAAAATAGAAAGCTGTATACTATATTGTTTCTAGCACTAAGATTATAAATGAAAACATGCGATCGCTTAAATAAGTCTGGGTCTAGGCTTTCGGGGAAAACTTATTGGTATCGTATTTTTTAAATGCAATAGTATTATTTTAATAATAATCATAATAAAATAAAATAATAATAAAATACATACACTGCTTATTTTACTGTTTATTTCTTAGCAGTCTTTTATAACATACCAATCTCTTAAATTAAAAAATAAAGTAATTACAATTTTAACTATTAATTTAGTATCGATTTTCCACTAACACGCACTTTTCAGTCACTTGGCCAAGCCCTGACTTCGTCAACTTAAAAACCATACTCAGAAGCTGGGCAAGCATCAGCAAATGCTTTAATTTTAGGGATTGAGTATACGTTGCTAACGAGTTTCTTGATAGCAGGATATTTCTCCTCAAGGTCTGGTATCCGCACCATGCACTTGATGTAGTCAATGATGCCAGCGACCCAGAAATCGCCCCACGTCAGCTGTAAAAAGAACACATTAGCCAAATTTATTTATTTATTTTAAAACTTCATGCACACATGTACAACGGCGGGCTTAATGCCCAAGGCATTCTCTACCAGCCAACCTTTGGATGGTGTAGAAATTTTGTGGGGTAGATGCATTGTGGTGGGAAAAAAAATATATATATATTCGTGAAGTTACGATATATACATAAAATATAAATAAATATATATACACGGTAATATATAAACTTTATATAAATACACTATGATNATCACCACGCTGGGCAGGCGGGTTGGTGATCGCAGGGCGTAACTTGTTGCACCGGTGACGCTGCTGCCCATCACCGGCCTATTGTATTTAGTTACGCCTTTTAGGATGGATATACCGCCATCGGTCGGTCGCCAGAGCCTCGTTTGTTATCTAGCAGGGTGCACCGCGTGCAGGTGAGGTTGGCTGGGGGCGAAAGATTGTGGTCCGCCCCCACACACCCCTTACAATAAGATCCATTACATTTCTTTAACCATTACAAGACCAGCTAAGTGCAAGTTGGTTTTTGCAAATACAGATTTGGAAAAACAAATTTGCCGTAATCGGCTATAAGGTAAAATTAAAAATGTATAAAACCCGCTACGCTAGTACTTTATTGAGTAATTATACACCAAAAATGCCTTACATCAATTTGGAAAAGAGCTAATACTCTTACACTGCTGGACAAATTAACTGGACATAGCTTAGAAACACCGCAAGGAAACTGGCTTTCAAATGAAAAAAACGGCATCGAAATTGGCCCATCCATTTTAGACCTACGATGTCACAGTTAGACACATATACACAGAGACATACAGACTGACATCGACGTCAAACTTATAACATCCCTATTTTTACGCCGGGGGTAAAAAAGAGGTTAACGACTAAAATGCATCCGAAGCAAGTACATTCTTGAATTTAAAATTACTTGTGCTTCCTGTTCGTTATTTTATGAACTTAAAATTCAACATAACTGGCTTTGCCCCATGCTATTATCACAGGTTACTAGTTAGTATCCATTAGGTTAAGTTAATATTGAAATAAAAGTGAGTTTAATTTCAAGAATGTATTTTAAAAAGTTCCATCAAGTGCTGACAATCGAAAGAATAAATTAGTTAAGTAAGTTCGTTATCGCATCAGCAAACCACTTATGAGTTCAAAGAACTAAATGATTTTAATTAATATTGGCATGCCACATCGGACAGTTGTCTTGAGTTTTCATTTAAACTAAAATAAAAACGAAATTCTTTATGATAATATAATGTCTTTTGTAATAGTGTTTACTAACTTGGTTTGTAGTCTGGCCATGTTTCTTCATTGTAGCGAATGTCCTCAAACTCCTGATCTCCGTACGCCATCAGCAAGCGGGGACCTTCACCGAGTGATCGGCAGGCGAAGTAGTGGTATGTGTACTTAACCATTGTTCTGTTAAATTACACAAAATAATAATATCAAAGGAATATTAATATATCTCTCAAGGTCCTAAAAGAGTATAAATCACGATTCAGCCATGTATAGAATTGTTTTCTCCGTTTCATTGTGCATAGTTTTTTTTTTATGCAAAAGGGGCAAATGAGCATACGTATTGCCTAATGGTAAGCGATTACCTCCGCCCATGGACACCCGTAACACCAGAGGCGTCACAAGTGTGTAGTCGGCCTTTTAAGAAGAAGTACGCTCTTTTCTTGAAGCTTTGAAGGTCGTATTAGTCCGGGAATGCCGCAGACAGTTCATACCACAGTTTTGTTGTGCGAGGCAGTTCCTTGAAAAGCGCACAGTTGTGGACTGACAACCATCTAGATGATGGGGATGAAATTTTATGTCGCAAAGGACGATGCTAGAAGGAGGTGGCAGGAATCAGTCCGAACAATCCCCCAGAGCACTCCTCATGGTAAATGCGATAGAAGATGCACAGTAAAGCCACATCTCTACGCAGCGCCAATGAGTCGCCATAATTTTTCGGGTAAAGCTTTCCCCTAAGTCTGTATCGCATGTGCCTAGCGATATGTCAGGAATACCAGAAGATTACCAGACAATCGACCCACACGGAGGCTTTAATACTGGTTACTAAGCAGATGATGATCTTATAGATACCGTAGAAGTTGACGGTTGATAATGGACTCCATTATTTTTGAGAAGAGGCAAGTTACAGCTATCGGCTTGTTGTTCGATGGATTAGAGCGGTCGCTTTTTAGGGATCAGGTGGACCAATGCTGTCTTTCCTGATGTCGGGACTACGTCAGAAGAGTAGGAAAGCCGAGAAAGACGCGTAAAGTCCGGTGCCATTTCATCAGGGCCACTCGATCTATGAATATCCAGGGAAATAAGTTCCAAACGCTCTGAGCGTTGGTTAAACTGGATATCCAGCATACGGCTCCCGTACCGCGGTGTGATAGTCGACTCCTGTTCCGCGTCATCCAAGGTCGAGTTGGATATCCAAGGATAAAAGTGCCAAACGCCATTGGCTAACGGATTATTTCCCTAGTGCAAAGGTGGAAGGGATGGCTTACAGACATTTCGTTCGATAGCCTTGACAAGAGACCAGAATTCTCGAGTTCCCGAAGGAAGACGCTCAAGCCTCTCACCAATTCTAGCAATGTGGTCCGACTTCACCCTTGTAATGTCTCTTTTGAAGGACCTGGAGGCAAAGTTGTACTCCTTTTTTAGAGTGCTGGTATTTTGATCCCGTACCGTCACTGCGTCAGCTCAGACTTGGTAAGCCTCTTGATTCCTGCGAGAGGCTTTTTTGGAATATGGACCAAACCAGGGCCGACATTTGCCACCAACGGTGACCACAGAAGATGGAATGAAAAGATCCATACCATCCATACTGTACCACAACATCAGCAACAGAATCAGCAGCGGTGTTGGGATTATCCGTCGAGAAGCACGACTCTCTCCAAGGGTAGGAAGTATGCCTAAACGTTGAAATTTTTTACAAAATCTTCAAGTATTTTCACAGGTTGACTGTGTTATTTGGAGCAGTAGCAGAAAAGAAGAACTGTTCGAATGGAATCAATGAATCGCTTATTGTTAAAAATATTATAAAAGTTACAAATATATTAAAATTGAAGCAGCAAGTATTTCAATAAATAAATCAAACAAAATGTATACTACCTTATATTGACACTGCACTGTCTATCTCAGGAATGTGTCTTACAGACTACAGTTGCTGTTTAGATTCGATGATATATGACTGAAATTTGGTCGACCTTTTTATATATACCCAAAAATGTAATAGTATATTACACAAAATTATGCAATACAATACAATATAAATAATCTTATCTAATAAATAGACTTCTTGTAGTTCGTAATGTAAAAAAGGCTTTTACAGATCACAACTTTTCTATAAATTTTATGTTATTTTTAAAGTTAAGAAACGTTTAAAATAGTCACATCTCAGAGCGTTTAGGTGCGCGTACGAAAGTCACCTTTCACCTCCCGCAAACTGTCACAGTTGTCGTCTTAAATATATAACAGTCTTTACACGTTACGATTTTATTTGATTGAGCGTCCAATCAAATCGTGCTGTTTGAGCTCAGGGTCCAATTTAAACTCAGAAGACTAATGATGATTATCTTAAACATGGGTAAAACACTCTATTTTACAAACCGGGTACTGTTGTGATAGAAATTTGCTACACGTGACATTAAAGTTACTTACAATCACTGATTCTTAATTCTTTTATCTGATTATTTTTCATTTAAGAGCATTGTGTAGAAATAACAGGAAAGTTAACATAAATAAGTAAACTGGTAGATTTCCATTTTATTTTACTGTGTGTGGGGTTTAACCCTTGTTGTAGGTTTTACGTTGGGTCCGAATCTATCTAGGATTATTCGGAAAAATAAAGCAATTAAATTTTTTATTTCCATTTAAACACAATAAAAACCAACTGCTATTAATGAAAATTTAATCAAATTTAGCTTAAAATGATAGACTAAACTTCTTCTAGATTAAATTCTGAAAGGCTATTTCAGAATGATCTTTGTTTGCTTACGATTGGTATACTGTTCATTGAACTGAAACAGCATTAATTTAGTATATCATTTTTACATCAGTTGTATGTAAAATGGTATATAACAAATGGCGATATAGTTATATTTGGAATGCACGTATAATCTTTACTGAAACCAATTCGATAGCCAATATGATCAGGAGTTGAATTGTGTTGTGTGTAAGTCGAGCAAAGAAGCCTGTTTTCAAGTCCATTGTGTACCAAAGTAACTCTCGTAGTATTATGACTTTCTTTTTATTACGTGTGAAAACCTTTCGGGCCTTCACCCCACCGGGGTTTGCGGCGGGGTGGTGTGTCGGAATCGAACCGACTAATACCACACGGTGTGCCACTCTGCGCCTGAGACGGGAGAGATCCGGGAACCACTTTCTTACGCCATCCGGACCCCTCCCAGCGCTTGCCCGCACTGAAGCGGGCACCGTCTGATGGTAAAAAAACTCTCAATTTAGGCGACGTACTGCACACGCGTAACGTTGCCCCCTCGCGGTCGTAGTATCGGTAACAGTTACTATTTTACTGCTCCTGCGCATCCGAAACTTTTGTTTACTTTACGAATATGTAATTTAATTCGTTTGTTACGATTTCATGTCTAAACTGCTGCGCCGATTTCAGTGCAATTTGGGATAGTGATTCCTTTGATCCTTCAAGAAGGATATGGACTATTCTTTAACGCCACAACCGACATACAAACGTCCGAAATTTCTCAATAATGATAAAAAATTGATAATAAAACCTAATGGGTTTTAGTCATTTCGATTACCAAAAACTGCCTCGAAAAGGTTTTAGCACATAAAAAAACTGAAATGGTCGCGAGTGACCACTTTTTAATAATATAACGTGTGGTCAAACAATCCCGTTAGCAACGTACATTTGGAGAGGAAAACCAACATTATGCAATAGAAATAATCTTGGGTGTACGTTGTTAATCGCAGTCGAGCTCATATTTGAGGATAAAGTCAAGGTCGTATTCGATCAAAACACTTGTATTTACGGCGCGTCTGTGTGTTTATATAATGAAGGCCATGTGTCTCCTGATGACTAATTGATAACATACATAAAACTGTGTTCTTATATCTGTTGATTTAGTTCAAAACGATGTCACGCCTTGATAAGGTAGACAATCCTGTGTTATGTAATATATGAACGTAAATAATAATATTTGTAACTCACTTCGACTCTTGAGCGGAATACATTGTAAGAAGAAATATCGAGTTAAAATGATTTCACTAACAGCCTGCAGTAGTTCGCTGCTAAATATTGACCTCTTCTTAGAAAGGTTTATATCACCTATCCTTGCCCAATACCAGTCTGTCTAGGCTCTAGGCAGAATGGGACAGTAAAACCACTTTGGCTAGTATGGGCGTACCCAGCATTTCCTCAAGGGTGGGGCCAAATTCGTACACGGGACACAAACATAGAATCAGACATCTAGTCCGGTTCTATGTTAGGCTGAGTCAAACTGACTGAGGTTGTTTTAATTATCAGATAGCCTCTTTTGCCTCTTTCTTACTTGCCTCGATGGCGCAGTGGTAGCGTATGCGACTAAGGTTCAAATCCTGGGTCGGATCAAATGTTAGTATGATCTGTAAATATTTGTTTCGGAGTTTGGATGTTCTATATGTATAATATGTATCTATTTACAAAAAAAAAAAATATGTATTCATATCAGTTGTTTGGTACCAATAAATATAAGCTCTGCTTAGTTTGGGACTAGATGGCGTTGTGTGTTAGATGTCCGAAATATTTATTGATTTATTATTATTATTTGCTATTCCAATAATTAACTCTCCTGAGTTAATTTATTCGAAATAAGTATAAATCGGCGATTTGATACTTGAACTGTTACGGTAAGAGAACCTTCTAAAAATATAAAGTATGTAGTCAAATTTCCTTACAAATACCATTAATTTTAAACATTAACAAAACCAAAACAAGTGTTATGCAATACATGTTACATCAGGTATATTTCGTCCGATAGCAACCGAGCCCCCGTGTTCGCCGGTCAAAGTCAAAGTCAAATTTGTAATTTAAAACGATGTCATGACCTGTCTTGATAAAGTTCCTATGAATATTGAGTAATCTATAACATTTTCTAAGTCTCTATTTTTCACAATAATTTTGCCTGAATATCAGTTTTTTCACAGAGCAGACTGGCATCGAACCTCCGCGATCCTGAGGGTGAATTGAGTTTGAAGCTTGATCATACTCAATATTTTCTAGGATTTCTTAGAAGAAAACCCCAATAACACCTTTTGGCTTAGTGCGGGGAATGAAACTGAAACCTCTTGATAGGCAGTCGCATACGCTAGCAAACAAACGAGGCAACCTGTATAGTACTATATCTTACGAATGTTATACAGGCGAAACTTTGTATAGATGTTTGGTACCATTTTACTCGGCACGTTTGCATAGATCTCAGTGAAATTTGACACAAAGGTATATTGTAAAACAAGCAATAGAATGAAAAATGGATGGAAAAACATAGTATGAGCAAGGTACCACAATAACCGCTTCTAAAACCGTACGGCACAGCAAGTCTACAGGCACATAAAATTAAATGAAGTGGGTTTTTTATTTAAAAATAAAAGGATATTCCCTTAATAAATAATAATGTGTAACATATAAGGTAGTATATAGTACGGTACCGTAGTATATAGTTCACTTACTTCAAACAAATAATTAATAAGAAACTGACTGACCGTCTACTTCTTCCAACAAATATACTTATGGCTGGATCGATTTTGACGGGACTTTCAGTGGCAAATAGTGATGTTATATACTTTTTTAAACATCACGAGATAGCTGAGTTTAAAAAAAAACGTTTTTGCAATATTTTCACAGGTTATTGCACAGGCCTCAGCGAGATGTTTGTGATACATCCTAAAGCCTTCCTCGAAATCCAATAAACAATAATCAGTTTTTGTCGAGTGTCTGGTAGTTCTATTAGCAAAGCTCAGATCACCCAGGTCGTGGTATATTCCAGACCAGGACAAATATTGTGTTATGGTGAGACGATTGGTAGAGTTGTGCTTGGGTGTAATTTATTTATAGTATGGATGTATTTAAAATGGATAATAATATTTATTGAGAAATATTAGAAACAGAAAGCTGTATACTATATTGTTTCTAGCACTAAGATTATAAACGAAAACATGCGATCGCTTAAATAAGTCTGGGTCTAGGCTTTCGGGGAAAACTTATTGGTGTCGTATACTCGTAGTTTTTAAATGCAATAGTATTATTATAATAATAATCATAATAAAATAAAAATAAAATACATACACTGATTATTTTACTGTTTATTACTTAGCAGTCTTTTATAACATACCAATCTCTTAAATTAAAAAATAAAGTAATTACAATTTTAACTATTAATTTAGTATCGATTTTTCACTAACACGCACTTTTCAGTCACTTGGCCAAGCCCTAACTCCGTCAACTTAAAAACCATACTCAGAAGCTGGGCAAGCATCAGCAAATGCTTTAATTTTAGGGATTGAGTATACGTTGCTAACGAGTTTCTTGATAGCAGGATATTTCTCCTCAAGGTCTGGTATCCGCACCATGCACTTGATGTAGTCAATGATGCCAGCGACCCAGAAATCGCCCCACGTCAGCTGTAAAAAGAACACATTAGTCAAATCTGTATTTGCAAAAACCAACTTACACTGAGCTGGTCTTATAATGGTTAAAGAAATGTAATGGATCTTATTGTACGATCTTGTAGCATAATTAAAATAATATATATATTTGAATCAAACTTAAACTACACCCTCAAAACTGCAGGGGCTTACTTCGATCTTCATCTACAATTGGAGATAATAAAAATGGCGGCAAACTGTGTTTATGGCAGGTGTTACATTTTAAATGACCTTGTAGATGAAGTGATTGCTACACTAGTACTTTATCAGCCGTAAGTTATCGCCACTCCTGACAGCTATCTAATACTTTTATGGTACTTTATGATTATTATCTCGTAACACTGGATTTTTTTCTGAATATTTATTGAATCTTATTTAATTAAAATTACCTTTCCAGCTGCGATATGGCCATTGTTCTTCTCAATAATTTCATTCAGCTTAGCGAAGTAACCTGGATACTCATTCTTTGAAAAGTCTTTGTGCTTCTTTTCTTTAACAGCTTCGTCTTCTTCGTATTGAACGATGGCACCCTCTAAAAAATGAGAATAACATTGAATTTTTATTCACTGCTATACAAATTGTGTAAATGTGACATGAGAGCAACAATCAACACAATAGCTTGCACAAAATAGTTTAAAGTTATTGATTAAGGAAATATATAAAAGGAAATCTTTGTAAGTTTAAACTTGTAGGGTAAGATCACCAATACAATGATTTAAAGATACTATTTGAAGTGATTTTCAATTTAAGTTCTCAACATGTTTCTTAATTAAGATCAATATATATATTGACAGACAAACATACTCATACGAAGAATACGGGGAACAGTATCTTAAAGTAAAAAGCCAATAGTTTAGTAGCACCATACTCACTGGCACGGATGTCATTAACAAAGTCAACATTCTGGTCGATCTCTAAATTCTCCTCGTCAGTAGCACCCATGAGACCATACTTCCTTCCAAAATAACGGCTGAGGGCGAGGCTTTGTGCGTATTGCTTGTCGCCTATGAACAGTACTGGCACGGAACCAAATGGAGTTTCTAGAAAAGAAAGGTATTTGTCAAGATTGATGTTTCTAGAACTAGTTTATTAGGCACTGCGTTATAATATATAAACATACATAAACTACTAAAGACTTGCTATGGATTTTGCCGTAATCGGCTATAAGGTAAAATTAAAAATATATAAAACCCTCTACGCTAGTACTTTATTGAGTAATTATACACAAAAAATGCCTTACATCAATTTGGAAAAGAGCTGATACTCTTACACTGCTGGATAAATTAACTGAACATAGCTTAGAAACACCGCAAGGAAACTGGCTTTCAAATGAAAAAAACGTCATCGAAATCGGTCCATCCGTTTGAGACCTACGATGCCACAGTTATAACATTATAATTATAACATCCCTATTTTTACGCCGGGGGTAAAAAAGAGGTTAACGAAAATGCATCCGAAGCGAGTACATTCTTGAATTTAAACTCACTTGCACTTCCTGTTCGTTATTTTATGAACTTAAAATTTAACGTAACTGGTTTTGCCCCATGCTATTACCACAGGTTACTAGTTAGTATCCATTAGGTTAAGTTAATATTGAAATAAAAGTGAGTTTAATTTCAAGAATGTATTTTAAAAAGTTCCATCAAGTGCCGACAATCGAAAGAATAAATTAGTTAAGTAAGTTCGTTATCGTATCAGCAAACCACTTATGAGTTCAAAGAACTAAATGATTTTAATTAATATTGGCATGCCATATTGGACAGTTGTCTTGAGTTTTCATTTCAAATTAAAAAACAAAACAAAAAAAAAAACAAACAACAACCCATAATGTCCCACTGCTGGGCTCGGGTCTCCTCTCAGGAGAGGGTTAAGGCCGTACGTCCCCACGCTGGCCAAGTGCGGGTTAAAAACAAAAACGAAATTCTTTATGTTAATGTAATGACTTTTGTAATAGTGTTTACTAACTTGGTTTGTAGTCTGGCCATGTTTCTTCATTGTAGCGAATGTCTTCAAACTCCTGATCTCCATACGCCATCAGCAGGCGGGGACCTTCACCAAGTGATCGGCAGGCGAAGTAGTGGTATGTGTACTTAACCATTGTTCTGTTAAATTATACGAAATAATAATATCAAAGGAATATTAATATATCTCTCATAGTCCTAAAAGAGTATAAATCACGATTCAGCCATGTATAGAATTGTTTTCTCCGTTTTATTGTGTATAGTTTTTTTTTATGCAAAAGGGGCAAACGAGCATACGTATCGCCTAATGGTAAGCGATTACCTCCGCCCATGGACACCCGTAACACCAGAGGCGTCACAAGTTTGTAGTCGGCCTTTTAAGAAGAAGTACGCTCTTTTCTTGAAGCTTTGAAGGTCGTATTGGTCCGGGAATGCCGCAGACGACAGTTCATACCACAGTTTTGTTGTGCGAGGCAGTTCCTTGAAAAGAGCACAGTTGTGGACTGACAATCTAGATGATGGGGATAAAATTTCTGTCACGAAGGACGATGCTAGAAGGAGGCGGCAGGAATCAGTCCGAACAATCCCCCAGAGCACTCCCCATGGTAAATGCGATAGAAGATGCACAGTAAAGCCACATCTCTACGCAGCGCCAATGAGTCGCCATAATTTCTCGGGTACCCCATAAGAAGGGAGATGCAAAAGAAACGCTTTGTGCCAGACCCGATCGAAGGCCTTCGCAATGTCTGAACTAGCTGCCAAAGCTTTCCCCTAAGTCTGTATCGCATGTGCCCAGCGATATGTCAGGTATACCAAAAGATTTCCAGACAATCGACCCACACGGAGGCTTTAATGCTGGTTACTAAGCAGATGATGATCTTTTAGATACCGTAGGAGTAGACGGTTGACAAAGGACTCCATTATTTTTGAGAAGAGGCAAGTTACAGCTATCGGCTTGTTGTTCGATGGATTAGAGCGGTCCCTTTTTTAGGGATCAGGTGGACCAATGCTGTCTTCCCTGATGTCGGGACTACGTCAGAAGAGTAGGAGAGCTGAGAAAGGCGCGTAAAGTCCGGTGCAATTTCATCAGGGCCACTCGATCTATGAATATCCAGGGAAATAAGTTCCAAACGCACTGAGCGTTGGTTAAACTGGATATCCAGCATACGGCTCCCGTACCGCGGTGTGATAGTCGACTCCTGTTCCGATTCATCCAAGGTCGAGTTGGATATCCAAGGATAAAAGTGCCAAACGCCATTGGCTACCGGATTATTTCCCAAGTGCAAAGGTGGAAAGGATGGCTTACAGACATTTCGTTCGATAGCCTTGACAAGAGACCAGAATTCTCGAGTTCCCGAAGGAAGACGCTCAAGCCTCTCACCAATTCTAGCAATGTGGTCCGACTTCACCCTTGTAATGTCTCTTTTGAAGGACCTGGAGGCAAAGTTGTACTCCTTTTTTAGAGTGCTGGTATTTTGATCCCGTACCGCCACTGCGTCAGCCCAGGCTTGGTAAGCCTCTTGATTCCTGCGAGAGGCTTTTTTGGAAGATGGACCAAACCAGGACCGACATTTGCCACCAACGGTGACCACAGAAGATGGAATGAAAAGATCCATACCATCCATACTGTACCACAACATCAGCAACAAAATCAGCAGCGGTGTTGGGATTATTCGTCGAGAAGCACAACTCTCTCCAAGGGTAGGAAGTATGCCTAAACTTTCACAGGTTGACTGTGTTATTTGGAGCAGTAGCAGAAAAGAAGAACTGTTCGAATGGAATCAATGAATCGCTTATTGTTAAAAATATTATAAAAGTTACAAATATATTAAAATTGAAGCAGCAAGTATTTCAATAAATAAATCAAACAAAATGTATACTACCTTATATTGATACTGCACTGTCTATCTCAGGAATGTGTCTTACAGACTACAGTTGCTGTTTAGATTCGATGATGTATGACTGAAATTTGGTCGACCTTTTTATATATACCCAAAAATGTAATAGTATATTACACAAAATTATGCAATACAATACAATATAAATAATCTTATCTAGTAAACAGACTTCTTGTAACTCGTAATGTAAAAAAGGCTTTTTTCAGATCACAACCTTTCTATAAATGTTATGTTATTTTAATATTAAGAAATGTTTAAAATAGTCACATCTCAGAGCGTTTTTGTGCGCGTACGAAAGTCGCCTTTCACCTCCCGCAAACTGTCACAGTTGTCGTCTTAAATATATAACAGTCTTTACACGTTACGATTTTATTTGATTGAGCGTCCAATCAAATCCTGCTGTTTGAGCTCAGGGTCCAATTTAAACTCAGAAGACTAATGATGATTATCTTAAACATGGTTAAAATACTCTATTTTACAAACCGGGTACTGTTGTGATAGAAATTTTCTACACGTGAAATTAAAGTTAATAACAATTACTAATTACTAATTCTTCTATCTGCTTATTTTTCATTTAAGAGCATTCTGTAAAAAGAACAGGAAAGTTAACATAAATAAGTTAGTGGGTACACTTTAATTTTAATTGGTTTGATTTATTGTGTGAAGTTCAACCCTTGTTATAGGTTTTATGTTGGGTCTAAATCTCTCCGAGATTATTCGACAATATAAAGTAGAAACCAATTCGATCGCCAATCTGGTCAGGAGTCAAATTGTATCGTATATAAGTCGGGTAAAAATGCTGGTTTTCTAAGTACTATGGCTTCAGTTAACCGATTGGATGCGTAGTTGATAATGGCTTCCAGAACTTGGGTTTACTGGAGATAGCTACTAATGGTTACAGTTACTAGTCTTTCCTGTTTTTATATGTTGTTTTTCTTACACCTTGCGGCACTCACGGGATGAACAAGGGAAAGACACTCCGTACTCATAATCATTTTTCAGCACGGTATAGTACGCAAAAAATCGTTTCTATCGAAATGATTATATCCACTGGTGGATTATTAAATTTCGAAAGGAGGAAAAAAGACTAGAAAATGATGTCGATGATTTTACGTACCAAAAGATACTTTATTTTACTGTATCTTATCTATACCTATTACGTTTAACAAGCTACATGCGATTAAACGATCATGAATTGTTTATCTTACAGGTGGGATGAGTTACTTATCGTATTACAGTTTCGGTTTATTAAATTTGGGGAGGAAAAAAATAAAACTCTCTAATTTTTAAAGTCTTTTAGGGCCAAATGTGAAGTAATCCTAGCCTAGCCTAGCCACCAGATAACTACAGAGAAGACATTATTCGACACGACCGGAGAGAGTTTAGGCGCAGGACCGACGGTTTTGTGTCGACGACGTGGTCTTCGAGGCACACTGGTTAGGACCGGATAGAGTATAGGCGCAGGACCGACGGTTTTGTGACGATAACGTGGTCTTCGAGACACGCCGGATAAGACCGGAGAGAAGTTAGGCGCAGGATCGATGGCTTAAAAAGCTCTAAAAACAAGTTTAGTTCTGTCAAACTAAGCTTTAAAAGACAAAGATTAATTCAATTAGGATATATCATACTGAAAATAAACGTCATTACGTGCTTATTACGTACGTACGTACGTATTACGTACATACATTCAAAAGTAGCATTTTAAAAACTTGGAACACCGAAATAAGAGATTAGAAAATAATTTTAGATAACTTTAGTTTAGCAACATTAATTTAGACAATATTAGCATTATTGTATCTGAATAATCGACCGAAACCACATGTCTCATTCTTTGCATAAGTATCGAGGTATCCGTGGACAAACGTTGTTGAGACATTCGGACTCCTTCAAGCGCCTGCCCACAACATTGCGGCCACCGTTTTCTAGGCGCAAACACCGTTGAGTCAGAAAAGGAGAAAATAATTCACGACCGCTTTTCTAACTCACCAGAGAGATAAATCGCTAATGGCCTAGTTGCACTCGGTGATTAGAAACAATCACCGAGGGCAAGCAAAAGACGGTGCGGTCAGTACCTAAATGGGTGACCGCCGATGGCATGTTCCATGAGCGTCTCCGTGATTCGCAGGTCACGTTAAGCAGTCGGTCTCGGTTGTTATCATACGATAACAGTCGTGAAGCTTAGTTGGAGGCCTTCGGGCAGCTTCAAAACATCCAACGGCAAGATACGTAGCCACAACGTATTCTTGCCAGTCCCCAACCCGCACTTGGCCAGCGTGGGGACGTATGGCCTTAACCCTCTCCTGAGAGGCGACGCGAGCCCAGCAGTGGGACATTATGGGTTGTTGATTGATTGAGAGAGCTAAATCTAATTGAGTTGGCACATAAATAAAGCTAATATATTAATTTCAAATAATTTAACAAAATTATCTTACCTAATGTACCAACTCGGAAATAATATATTCCAAAAATAACATTATTTACATACAAGCGAAAAAAAGTCCTACGCATGAGAACACAGCGAATTAGCATTGCCACGTGGAATGGTAATGCTAATTCTCTGTGCTAGAAATAGACCGGCCTTCTGGTCACGAGAAGCGTCAATCAGTTGCTTAGCTAGTTGTTTAAACATAGCGCCAGCACTCGGACCCCATGAACGTAGCGTCTCGACCCCAAACGGCTCAAAAATATTATTACCTATTACTTACGAAATGTCATTACTTTCTCTATTTAGATAAAATAAACATTTTCCCAAGATATAGTAATACTTAAGTCTCATAAATAATACAGCTCCGGGCTAGGCTAATTGTTTCCTTTCCTTTGTAGAATTCGTTTAACCTATGGTACTTGAAAGAAATAATGCAACGCAACGCATATCACTGTTTGAACATAAAATAATATGCCGACGACAGTCAAGACCAAAAGCCTGTTAAAATGAAAGGCGAAATGAATTTCGGTAAATCCCCGCTGAAAGTTTGAAGCCCCTGGATGATCGATGTCCCAAGTGGTTACCCATTTCGCCACCCCCAAAGGTCACTTCTGTGTCTAGAACTGAAAAGAATCCTGAATCCTTCACTGGATATGTAAGGGTTGTTGATGATGATGAGATTGAAGAGACATTAAAAAAAACAACAAAACACAACCTGGATTGAGAATTAATCCAACGTTGTCTGTTGTAACGATCAAAGTCATTAATTACTGGTAAAACTGACCAGTCATCATGACAAACCAAAGTGACTAACTACATTAAAAAATGATAATTCAGAGTTTACTGTGTCACTATATTTAAACGAACACCCACAAAACGATAGCCGAGTGACCTTGGAAATTGTTTTAATGAGCTCTACGTGGCTTGCGTTGGAGCGA
Source organism: Hyphantria cunea (assembly GCA_003709505.1). Lineage (NCBI taxonomy): Eukaryota > Metazoa > Arthropoda > Insecta > Lepidoptera > Erebidae > Hyphantria > Hyphantria cunea. The sequence continues at coordinate 3,193,159 of PKRV01000318.1, forward strand.
GTCCTGTTTTTGTGTGTTTTAACAATTACGGGGGCGTTTTATCAACATCCACTGCATATCGGAGTTTACTGATCAAATAGTCTTGTAGATCTATTCCATGTATGCTTGTATAAATTTTTAGATTTGTTATACTGTCAACGTCAGTGGTTCGTTAGTGAAATGGAAGTAAATTATGATGAAACCATTTCAGGATACGTACAATACTCTACGAACACTTTTAGTTAACACTCGATATTACTGTTCATAAAATATTCATACCGCCAGTAAATATGGAAATAATTTCTTATGGAGTAAACTCCAAATAGTAAATCTTGACTAAAGTAACAAATTGGGAAAAATAACAAGCTTAAATTTCTTTACGGATTGTTTGCCCAACGGTCGAACTTCGAAACTACCTTTAAGTAAAAATGACCTTGATGTGTTTTGAAAATAAGCGACTTCGTATAACCAAAGGCCGAAGATTTGAAGTTATTTTATTAGAACTTAGAAGTATTAGTTAGTTCACGATTCTCTGTGAGTGTGCACGTTGGCTGTTAGACGCTCTAAAATGTTAGTACAGTCAATATTGATTTTAGTTTTGATATTTCTATTTTATTTGAAACGAAAAGTGTATTTGTTTTGTATTTTGTTTCTATAACATAATTATAAAAAAAACTCATAAACTAAGTTTTATATATATTTTATTAAACAAATGATGGCTTTATTTAAAACTTTTTAGTTAATCTTGTAAGAAAATTTTTCACTGCAGAATTATTATGTTTTTGATTCCGATGTACTTAGCTACAAAATTATATTGTTACTATGCACAATATTGTTACGACCTAAGTAAACAAGCCGAGAACGAGGATAAAACAATAGTGTAATGTTGTATAATAACTATTATGACTAAGTTTTCGGGTATCAACATAATTGTATGTGTTAGTAATTTCAGTATGTTGTTTTAATTACATTACAAAACACTAAAAACCGTTCTAGGTAAAGCAAAATAAAACAGATCTCAATTCATCGAAATCATATTGTACTTATATCTCGATAAATCAATGTCTTTGCATAATTCACATGGTATAAAATGAAGTGGCTTCCGCTATTTCTCCGCTCAGAACTTTTAAATACTCAACAGAATTTAATACAGTTTTTAGCAAAAGATAAAGCGATTCAAGAGTAATGTAAAGAAATCTTGAGAATTTCAAAGACTCCGCCGGCCTACTTCCAAGTTGCTAGCTATTTTTGTTTGTTTTTTTAACAAAACTGTTTAAAAAACAATAAAAACAAACAAATCCCGCATTAGGAATATACATCCTGTATCGCGGGGAACTTTAAAAACATACATGAATACACCTAGACTTAGAAGAACAATTTATGGGGATGGATGTCCTCCGTCCTGGGGAGAGAGCAAAGAGGTCTGTCAGACTTTTATTGATAACAACCCCATGGTGTTCCGTCTCTCACCTACGCCAGAGATTTCGGGAACTTAAATGGAATACGCAATCCCTGACTTGTGCCAGCCTGCTACCGCGGGCCACATCTCTTCAGCGAGAGGCATGAGGTGATTGACTCCCCTCGAAACTTCAAAGAGGGGCGCACGGGAACGCTAAGCGCCGCCCCCTTGGGTGGCCTCGATGGTAACGAGGCCGGCGGAAGGGCTTGAAAGGTTGTCCCACCATTCCACCACCCGGAGTTCGCGCAGCTGTGACCGACGCAGCTCGATAACTCGTTACGTCAATCCCTCGCCACGGGCCGGTGCTTCCTCACGCCACCAATTTAACGACGCGAGAACTTAAACCACTACGCCAACTGTGCAGTCAGTTTAGTATAAGACAAATAACATGATCATTTACTATCTAAGAACGAAACAATCAGAGTTATTCTTTACCTACATATTGTTCACTGCCGATTGATTGGTTTCCTTCAGTTCAGAAATAGATCAGATAAATTTTATATCGTTTATTGTGTTTTTTTTCTATTTATTTCTTGTAGTGTGGTTGTTCCGTGTGGCAACACATAACAACATTACATTACAAGGATAAGGTAACCTGATATAAACGGAATTAGAATCCATCTGCCCAGCTTGGTCAAAAGACCTCTTTTCTAAGGAGAGATAAATAAACATGTCCAGCTGTGTCCAGTCGAAAACTGATGATGTGATGTGCTTTACTTATTTTTTACAGAGCAATGCCAAAGGTTATATACCACTATTTTGGGGTCAAGGCGTTGGGAGAAGCACCACGTCTGCTGTTCGCGTACGGAGGTCAGGAGTTCGAAGATGTTCGTCACACTTTAGAAGACTGGCCTGCTTTCAAACCTAGTAAGTACCAAACGAAGTAACAGTCAGTAAGACTGGGTCATTAGTCAAGTGGTTAGTAATCGTAATTGTCAAGCTAGTGATCGTTTTATTAGGGTAGGGGTGAGGACAGTAAAACAGGTTATTTTAAGGGAATTGATTTCCTTCACCAATGAACGCCTGCAACTCAATTAGTGAAGGTAAATTTGAATCGATTATATTTTAGGTTCGATTTCTATTCAAAACAAATCATAAAGTTAGGAGAAAGAGATTTACATTACTACAATATAAATTTTACCTAAATATTTTAGGTAATCGGGCTATATGTTTTCAAGTTTTTATCTAAAACTGTACTAAACCTAAAAACTTCAGTTTGGAGTTTCTCTGTATTTTGCTATACTTACTAAAAACTATTTCTGAATGTTATTTCTGTGTAATGGCTTATAATTGCCATGGAATGGCTCCTACAACGGGTACAATTACGTTCATAATATTACTTTTTGTGTATGGTGATTAATCCACGTCCACTATAAGCATGATGACAGTTACCAAGAACTACTAAAATTATGTATTTATCGGATGTAATGGGGTTCATTGAGTATAAAAATTCGTAATTATTATTTATTTTCATATATACCTAAATTCATAATTATTGTCATGTTTAAAGCGCGATTAATAATCAATTAAAAAAATATAACTACAAAATACAGCAATTCGCCATGTTAAGTTGAACACCAATCAGAGTGAGTTACATCACTTATGGTATATGTTACGCATTTGCGAATGAAATGACAAATAATTCAGCACTAACTGTTTATTGCATGTGACAGGCGTGGGGTCGCAGCCCGCACGTACTTTTATCTGCCCAACATAACACCCCTCCCCGTACAAGATGATACACACAAAATTATAAAAACTGTTTGTAATTGACCCTGGGACGATTACGTCTGCTTCTTACTGGTGGTGAAAAAGAAGGAAGAGGTTGATCGCAATCTAGATCTACATCTCCGCAAGTGAGGCTATGCTCCATATCCATGTTACTGCCTGTCGCCTTCTCACTCGCGTCATCCAATTCCTCACATGAAGTTGAGCAATCTGTACCCTGTGACTGTAAATTTCACATTCACATATTTATATACACGTATATAACAGTATAAAAGTCATCTTGTTTGGAAATAATCGACGATGACTTTACTATTTTTAAGAGCTATAATTGACGCTGGTTCACAAATGGTAAAAATTCACACCAAAACGATTGGTGACTTCATCGCATGTGTTAACAAAATCGCATCTGCTTACTTAACACTTAAAAACTAAAAAAATTATTTCGCAACTTTTTCCTTATAAAGCTTTATTTTTATTGGACAAACACAACTGTTTTGGCTAAAGAAGATACTTCCGAACACCATCATCAAAACAGTTTTTTTAAATTAGTCATCTTGCCTATTATGACTTATCGCAATGTAATGATGATTATTGAATTATCAGTGTCCAAGAGTTAACAGACTTAAGTAGGTAAACTTATGAAAAGGAACAGATTATCTACTAAACTTTAAATACTCGCTTTCCGAGAAGTTCTTTCCGCTACTTCGTGCGCGTGTTTTGATAGTTGTTTTTAAATTTTTACACCATTTAAACTTATCCTACGCTTTTACGGACATTTTAAAACTGAATCGGGTAAATCAGTCCAGCAATCCCAGTGTTTTAGGAAGACTAAAGAACGACAATATTTTTTTTAAATAAGAAGATTATATACAGACATGAAGTACCGCAATTATGTAATAGGTTTTATATAACTGTAAATAGTCTAACAATTCGACAGGATCGCATTGACTGTGTTCACATACTGATGCTAAAATACGAAGAACATATTCTTTTTCTGTAAAAAAATGACAATTGACACTATTTATTAGCTCAATGTTAACTTTACACACACGTCAAGTTACAAAAGAGTAAATATGTTTTCGAAAATATTTTTATGGCGTAAGAAAGTGGTTCCCGGATCTCTCTCGTCTCAGGCGCAAATTGGCACACCGTATGGTTTTAGTCGGTTCGATTTGGACACACCGCCCCGCCGTAAGCCCCGGTGGGTTTAAGGCCCGAGGGGTTTTCCACACGTAAAAAAAAAGTGGTTTTAGTGGTCACCATGCCACTTTCTACAGCGCCGAGTGTTGAAAGCTCAAATCCCACATGGGTTAACACTGTGTGATCCACAAATTATTGTCCCGAGACTGGGTGATCTTTCCGTCCGTTTAATATATGTTAGTTAAGTCTCTCGCAACACAGGATACATATTCCTAATGCGGAAATTGTTTCTATAGACAGAACTAAAAAGAAAGCAGTAATATTTTGCTAAAAGGACACTTTTTTATTGTAGAAAGTAGACCGGCCCTGGCCAAAGCGTATCCTGAAACTGGTTACAAGTAATTCTTCTTTTTCAGAGACCCTGTTTGGATCCCTGCCAGTAGTATTCATTGACGGCAAGCAATACGCACAGAGCTTCGCCATCAGCCGTTACTTGGGGAAAAAGTATGGACTAGTTGGAGAAACTGATGAGGATGCCATGGAAATCGACCAGAACGTTGACTTTGTCAATGACATACGAGCCAGTGAGTATATTTATTAACTGTCAGAATACGAGAGTAATGTTTTAATCTTATAGAAGGCAAGGGAGTAGGCGGGACGACTGATGTTAAATAATTATCGGTTCCCGAGGATATCTGCAACCCTAGATACATCACATTGTGTGCTTGTCGAGTCCTTTTCTTGATAAGGGACGAGGTGATGATCACCTCGCCTGGATGGCCTAGGCCCAATGGTTAATTTCGGGATGTTGTATATATGCTAATCGGTTCGATAATTTCTACATCGTGATTCAGGATTAGATATAGTTAGGTACTCCTTAGTTCGATGTATCTTCGGTAGACGTCTCTGTAGTATGTGTTTCTTGTTGCGTCGTATGTAAAAGTAAACCTCTGAATTTTCTGAAATTTCTCATTTTGTACTAAACCATTTTCTATTGTTATTACCAGAGGCTGCCGCAGTAGAATACGAACCCGACGCGGATACCAAAGAGAAGAAACATGAAGACCAAACCAAAAATGTGTACCCTGGTCTCTTAGCAAAGTTAAATGATGTTATTGAGAAGAACAACGGTTACCTCGCACTTGGAAAGGTAATTAAAAAAAGCTGCTATACCTGAATGCTTATGATCGCTCGGGAGCACAGATTACTATTGCTATTTATAGCAACTGCAAGATTATAGATGTTTTTGTTTCATCTGTTTTAACTACCTCGGTGGCGCAAGTGATAGCATAAACGACTCTGTGCTTGAGTTGTCGGATCTATTCCCGGGTCGGGCCAAATATTTGTATTATCCGCAAATCTTTTTATCGAAGTTTGGGTGTTTTCTATATATAATATGTAAATGTTTACAAAAAAGTATAGATGTATTTATATCAGTTGTCTAGTACCCATAACGCAAGCTCTGCTTAGCTTGGGACTGGATGGCATAGTGGGTTAGACGTCCGATTTATTATCTAAAAAGGTAGGTAGGTAGATTAACGTTTGAATGAATTATGGGTTTAGTCCTTGACTACCATAACATTGGATTTCATACACTAATGTTATAAAGCTAGTAGTTCGAATTTTAACATTCTGAGTTAGAAAGCATTTATCGAAGAAGATGATCTGAACATCAGTGAAAGTATTGGTATTTATTAATTTTGAGTGGCGCACATGAAATATTCAACAAATATGTTTCCTTACAGCTAACATGGGGCGATTTCGTGCTTGCCGGCATGTTAGATTACCTGAAATACATGTTGCGCATGCCAGACCTTGAAGAGAAGTATCCCGCCATCAAGAAAGTTCGTGACAATGTATATGCTGTCCCTAAGGTCAAAGCGTATGCAGAAGGCTCTCCAGCTTCTCCGTATTAGAAAGATGAATATGAAAATAATTCTAACAAAAGAGTCTTGAATAAAGAATCTTTAATTTTATCATATTTTTTTATTATTTAATATAAACTTACATTAATAATCTTTGTAGCCACACCGCCGGGCGAAAGATAGTCTGAAATTAAAGTAGCCCAAATTACCCTTTATATCATTAGTTATCTGCTAGTGAAAGATAGATAGACAAAAAATGCTTTAAATGCCGTATATAGTTTAGTATGTATTTACCTAGTCAAAAGCTTATAAGATCAAATTATATATAAAGCCACACTTCAATTTTATTAATTTTTATAGATTAAACGTGGCGGCAGTGATATTTCAAAGCAGGCTCGTTTGGAGAGAAACGTGAAGTTTACTGGAAGTCTTAAAGAAAACTAGTGTTAACCAACTTTTTCTTCAACAAAAAAAAAACGTTACCAGAGATCAGAGACTTCGGTCTCAGGTAACTTCTTTTATTTGTTTTCGCCTCCTTCACAATTTTCGTGGGAAGACATTAAAATGGGCGTGGGTATTTCCTTAACATCAGCTGATCTGCCTCATTCATCAACAACAACATCATCTTTGTTTTCCTTTTTATTTTTTTTATTCCCAACATTCGGGGTTGGCTGCTAGTTCAACAGGTTTTACCTGAATATCAGTTTCTACATGAAGCGACCGGCGTCTAACCACCGCAACCCTGACGTTGAAGTGAATTTGAAGGTTGAACTAGTTACCAGCATATTTCGCCTTGGCCGGTACACCCCCGTGGGATTTGGAGGCGGAAGTGCTCGCCGAAGTTTATCGACGGGTGGCTGAATTCCGGGCGGAGAGTGGCATGCGCCCCCCGCCCGAAGAGGTACGCGAGTGGCGTGAAGCCGCCCGTCGAGCCACTATGGTTCAGTGGTCGTCGCGGCTGGAGGCTCCACGTGCTGGCTTCGCTACCGTGGAGGCGCTCCAGCCCGTCATCCTCGAGTGGGCAGGGCGGCAGCACGGGACCCTTTCCTTCCGACTGACGCAGGTGCTTTCCGGGCGCGGTTGCTTCGGGAAGTACCTGCACTCGGTCGCCAGGAGGGAATTGAGTCCCGCCTGCCACCACTGCGACTGCAGTGAGGACTCGGCCCAGCACACGCTGGCCGCGTGCCCCGCTTGGGCGCCGCAGCGTCGGGCCCTCACTGCAGTCATCGGAGAAGATCTCTCGCTGCCGGCCGTCGTACGCTCCATGGCCGGCGGCGAGAGCAGTTTTACCGCGGTCGCGACCTTCTGCGAGGAAGTCATCTCGCAGAAGGAGGCGGCGGAGAAGGCCCGGGAGGACGATCTCCACTCGGACCCGATCCGCCGCCGGCGAACCGGGCGGCGGAGGCGCGCCTACCAGCGCCTCATGCCGCCCTGAGTGTGGCCGCGGATGGGCGGGACGGGTTTTCCCCCCCATCCGCTTAGAGGCCACCCGCGAGGGGGGCGACGTTACGCGTGTGCCGTACGTCGCCCACCTTGAGAGTTTACCATCGGAGACGGAGCCCGCTTCAGTGCGGGCTGGCGCTGGGAGGGGTCCGGATGGCGTAAGAAAGCGGTTCCCGGATCCCTCCCGTCTCAGGCGCAGAGTGGCACACCGTGGTGGTTTAGTGGGTAGTCTGGCTGGTGTCAGTCAGGAGTCCCACACGAAGCGAACCCCCTGTACCCGCAGGGGGGGAGCGAAGTGCGTAAAGGCATTCCACCACGTCAAAAAAAAAAAAAAATTACCAGTATATTTGCGGGCCATGACTTCCGAATAACGATTGCCATAGATCTATCCGAGGCACTAACAGGAAACACTGTCATCTACCATACACCGGGCTGCTATTAAGAATTTCTTGTAAGAAAAAGCCAATTTAAGAGCGTACATAGAAATATAGCTAACACTTTATTTTACCCGATTACGATTACGGCAAAGCCGAAAGGAAGGGTACTAGTTTTGGAGGTCCGTGTATGCTTGTACGTTAGTTAAGCCTGTTGCAGTCCACCGCTTCTTCTTAGCAAGGAGTTTTTGAACTACTATTATTATTTTAAGATCTTGAAGTAAATTTTGAATACTTGGTAAAGTTATGTTTGGAACATTCAAATAATTTAATATTAAAGAACGTGACAGTTGAACAGTTTGTATAAACTAAAAGAAATCAGTTATCAATCTCAATTGTTCTACTCGTATATCCAACTTTAATTTACTAAATTGTTGAAGTGACTTGCGTAGACTACCTGAGGGGTTCGTGTTTTAAGAATATATTTAAAACTAGTTATAGCCCGAGGCTCCACCCGCCTGCCCTTCCTCGTTATTCAAAATATATCCATGCTATATTTTATAGAAATTGGTGTAGTGGTTTAGACGTGAAAGCGAAACAAACTGACAGAGTCACTTTCGTATTTATTATATTAGTACTAACTGCACCCGCTACTTTGTACGCCTGGAATTTGGTATTTTTCACACCGTTTAAGTTTCTGCTCCTACAAATATTTCAATAATAAATAGCCAAAGTGATATAGCGATTCCCGAGTTTTAGTGAGACAAATGAACATGTGTACATCTGATAATCATTTAGGTATAAATATAATTTGACTATCTGTGCACGCTTCACTGTAGCAGATTGTGATGCTTGCATTGATGAGGAACGCGGAGCAAGAGAGGTAAATTTTAGGTTAATTATTTTTTTAGTATTTGAAGAGGGTACACAAACACACTTATAATAGCTAACCACCGCAACTTTATCAGCTTTGTTTTCGCGTACTAACCATATATAAAAACATGACCTAGGTTGACATGACTGTACCAATACAACCTTCAAACCTTCAAGAAAAGAGCCTACTCCTTCTCAAAAGGCCGGCAACGCACTTGTGACGCCTCTGGTGTTATATATATATACGTCTGCTTTTTGCCACCTATATCATAAAAAAACCCGTCAAAATTGGTCGAGCCACTTATAGATTTGCCGGAATAAGTAGACAGAGACTTGCGACTGAATTATTTTAAATAATTGATAATTTGTTGTAAGTACTGTACTGTATACTATCGAATATGCTATATTTTATTAAGTATTTAGTGAAAATCTGTAAATTTGAAATTACATAGAGACACTTTAATTTAGTTATTTGTACCTGTAGACTTGCTGTGACCTCTGACCTGTGACCTGTGACCCCACGGTTTCACCAGCGGTTATTGTGGTACCTTGCTCATACTATATTTTTCCATCCATTGTCCAGATTACAGTCTGTTATTACAATATATATTTGCGCCAAATTTCATCGAGGTCTATGCAGAAGTTCTGAGTAAAATAGCACCAATCATCTATACAAAGTTTCTCCTGCATAATAAATAAATATGTTTATACATTTTAACACACAACGCCATCTAGTCCCAAACTAAGCAGAGCTTGTACTATGGGTACTAGACAACTGATATTATTACATATATGTACTTTTTTTGTAAATACATACATATTATACATAGAAAACACCCCAACTCCGAAACAAATATTTTCAGATCATACAAAAATTTGGTCCGACCCAGGATTCGAACCGGAGACCTCATCGACAGCAGTCGTGTACGCTATCACTAAAAGCAAGGCAAGTCAAATCATAAAAAATATTGAGAAGTAAATATATATAAATATACTGACAACTAGTTCAATCTTCGAATTCAATTCACCCTCAAGGTCGCCATGTCATGCCAGTCGTTCTGTAAAAAAACTGATTTTCAGGCAAAATTACTGGGAAAAAAGGGGCAAGAACATGCTATAGATTACACAGTGTAATTTTTCAAGAGAAATCATGACATCGTTTTAAAGTACAACAAAAAAATTAAGCGAACACATATTTCTATGTGTTTTATCAATTAGTAATCAGTGACCAGAGAATCTTTATTGAACAACACATTTATTCATTACTGACGCGCTTGAAATACACATCGGCCTGAACAAATTTGACCTTGATTTTGACCGGCGTACACGGGAGCGCGGTTACTATTGGACGAAATGTACCTAATGTAGCATGTATTGCATGACATTTGTTTTTTTTGGGTAGTGTTTAAAATTAATGGTATTTGCAAAGAAATTTGATTATATATTTTATATTTTTAGAAGGTGCTCTTACCATAACAGTTCAAGAGAAAAAAATCTTTTTGTACTCATCTTCGGATGTAAAACGTCGCCTAAAATTAGGCACATTCTCTGGCCATGAATTGTCCAGTTCTCTGGTTTTTCATTACAATAATACGATTGTAAAAATTCGTGAAGTCGTGATCTATAAAATTCATTCTTTGCTTTACGATTTACTATAAATAGTTCTTAACTAGATAAGATTATTCCTAAAAATTAACGGTAAATTATATTGCATAATTTTGTGCAATAAATATTTTTGAATTATTGACTATAAATGGTAATTTTCGATAAACCTGTGATCATATTTTATTGAAGCTTCTGAAGTACTGGCTGTTTTTTTTCAATCTTTACGATATATTCTTGGAACATACAGCGGAACATTCCTTACGGTAATATTCATTATTTTCTTTACTTTATCACTTTCTGCTTAAATTATTATCTGAAAATGAGGCGTGATGAATCGTCGTCATCTTTTTATGTTGGGAATAATTAGTTAAAATACTTGAACCGTATATTAGGTTGTAAATCAAAATGTAAGGTTGTTATTTATAATGAACTCGTGATTTAAGAATTTTTCTATAAAGTAGCTGACCCAGCAAACTTTGTTTTGCCATGTATAAAAAAGATGTCAAAAAATTATATTTGGGGTTGGGTCACTCTTTTTATTTAGGAGTATGAGAAATAGGCCGATTCTCATGCTAACGCGACCGATATTTACACGGAATTTCATAAAAATCGGTCCAGCCGTTTCGGAGGAGTTTGGTAGCAAACACCGTGTATCAAGAATTTACATATCAGATTACCTACCATAACAAAATTAAAACAAAAAAAAATGGATTTTTTTCTGTACCTTATGCATATTTAATGCAATGCATATTTATGAAATCAATATATAGATTTTTTTGAAAAATGACCTTGGTGTGTTTTTGTATAACCGGAGACTGAAGATTTGTAGTTATTTTATTAGTTAGTTCACGATTCTCTGTGAGTGTGCACTTTGTCTGTAAGACGCTCTCAAATATGAGTAATCCCAATAGAGTCAGCTGCCTTACTAGCCACAACATTTTTCCCCGAGGATGCCGCAGAGACGGACACTGAACACCATCGACTAATAAGAGAAAAAGCATGAGAGATAAACGCCCCGTGTCATGATGACCTCATTGATGCGCCGTTTACCAGAGACGAGCTAAGGACCGCGATGGTGAGCTTTAGTCCCAAAAGGCTCTAGGAGCAGACGGCTTCTCGGCGGACATCTTTTGTCGAACGATCTCCCAGGATCCGGACATGTACCTTGCGCTTTACAAAAATACTTAGATATAGGCTATTTCCCGGACATCTGGAAGGAGGCCACAGTAGTGGTAATAAGAAAACCGGGCAAGGACGATTATCAGAACCCAAAAGCCTATAGACCTATAGGTTTACTGTCAGTTTTGGGGAAGATCCTGAAGAAGATGATAGTAGTAAGGATCAGGTGGCACCTAGTACCGATGATTAGTACTCGCCAGTACGGCTTCATGCCCCAGAGAAGCACCGAGGACGCCCTCTATAATCTAGTGAACCATATAAAGGCCAACATAGAGCTAAAGAAGCTCAGTACCTTGTGTGTGGAGGAACGGGTCACATGTCCCTCCAACACAAAGAGAGGATCCTCCAACCAGGCGAGGTGATTATACCTGGCGGGCCACTGCCCAACGGTTGATGTTGGGAAGTTGTATATGTGTTACTCGGCTCGAAAACTAATATTGCGCGATGCAGGACTGGTAGCGGACTTCAGCCCCGACTCACTGGCACTAGCGGCATTCAGTTCCGACTTACTGGAACTTGCGGCACTCAGTTTCGGCTCACTGGAACTACTCACTCCCGGCACTGGCAAGCTCCGCAACAGAGCACAGACAGCTGACTCATCCAGATATCGACCTCCAGTCTTGAAGGGGAGTGATGTGGCGACTTCCACATACAGCGTCAACATAAATATATGACAACACCATCCACCAAAGATAAACTGAACTACGGAGTAACGTAGTGCATGAAGAAGCTGCCAATCCTGCATCACGCAATAGAAGTTCTCGCGCCGATTAACATATATACAACTTCCCAACATCAACCATTGGGCAGTGGTCCGCCAGGCATGATCACCTCGCCTGGTCGGAGGATCCTCCCTTTGTGATGGAGGGACATGACACCCTTTCTTCCACACATCCGCTTGCAATGAAGATTCTCGATAATGTAAAGAAAGCTTTTTATCAGATTAAACTGTCACTTTATGTCATGTTAAAGCTCACGCGGATCTATTGGGCAATGAGTGCGCTGTTCACCTGGTGAAGAAGGCAGCACTTTCGTGCCGGAGGAAGCCTGAGTATGATCGGTGTCCGATCTCGTTCGTCAAACAGGGTATCCATGCGGAAACCCTAAACGAATGGAACAAGAGGTTCTAGTTAGGCGAAACTGCCTCCGTTACGAAAGAGTTCTTTCGTGACGGAGCGAATTAAAATAACGCTGTGCTCACAGGACACGGAGGATTTTCGCTATACTTATATAAGTTTAAATGCAAGGACGACCCTTGCTGTATCTGCGAACCAGACAAGGAGGAAAGTGTCTTACATCTCCTATTGGAATGTCCAATCCACTCAAAGCTAAGATACGAACTAGAGTAGCAACTGGATACTAGAATATGCAAGGAGAATCTAAGCAGGATAATATCCAATAAGAAATTTAATAGTTATTTTATAGAATTGTGCATTAAAATAGTTAAGATTGTAAACAATAGAAATAAGGTAAATTAGGCATCTGGTAGGTTATATATAATATTTATATATAAAAACAATCAAAGACTAGGCAAGGTAACATAAGGATACAATGTAACAGGAATAAGTAAATATTTAAGTGGCGTACATAGTAAAAAAACTTAGTAATAGTAAGGCACTGGTGTCAGATAGAAGATAATCATAGAAGACGATAGGACGTTGTTGGCAAAATAGAGCTACGTAAGATTTGAATTAATAATAAATTTGATTATAAAAGTAGACTAAGACCAATTTGGTAATACTTATAATATTGTGTCTATAATATTAATAAGAAATAAAGAGAAAAAAGGTCTGAGAAACTTAATTACGTTTTTGATTCCGAAGTAGCCACAAAATTAAAGTGTTACTGTTGTAGGTGGTATAAAACCTAAGTAAACAAACCGAGTACGAGGATAAAACAACAGTATAATGTTGTGTAACTATTATTTATTATGACTAAGTTTTCGAGTATCAACATAATTGCATCTGTTAGTTATTACAGTCTTCTTTTCCCTAGCCTTTGTTATTTTCAAGATTTGGGGTCGGCTACTAGTTCAACCAGTTTTACCTGAATATCAGTTTTTACACTGAGCAACTGGCATCGGACCTCCGAAACCCTAAGGGTGAAATGAAATCGAAGGCTGAGCTAGTGACTTTCCAACAAAGATTGCCATGTATGTTCATGACAACCGGGACCGACGGCTTAGCGTGTCCTCCGAGGTACAGGCAGGAAACACCGCCATATTCCATACATTGGGCTGTTATTAAGAATTACTTGTAAGAAAAACCCAACAGTAGTCCGACCCGGGAATCGAACCCGAGACCTCTTGATCTGCAGTCGCTTACGCTAACCGCTAGACCAACGAGACAGTCAGACATGGGTTGGTAATTACAGTATGTTGTTGTAAAAGACAAACAGGCGGACGCCGGACAGAGCGGCATTACAAAACACTACAAACCGTTCTAGGTAAAGCAAAAAAAAAACAGATCTCAATTCATCGAGATTATATTGTACTTATATCTCGATGACTCAATGTCGTACCATCGTCAATACCCTGGTATCTTTTACCTACGTCTGGTGTCTTTAACCTACGTCAGGGATCACGGGAACCTAAATGCCATTCGCAATCCTCGATTGGTGCCAGTCAGCTGCAGCGGGCCACATCTCGTCAGCGAGAGGAGTGAGGTGTTTTTGACTCCCCTCGAGACTTCAAAGAGGGGCGCACGGGAACACTTTCTTTTTTTTTTTTATCTTTTTTAAAAGACAACTCCCGCATTAGGAATGTACATTCCTGTGTCGCGGGGATCTTTACAAACATACATGAAACGGACACAAGTACACCCAGACTTAGAACAACATTTTATGGATCACACAAAGTGTTGTCCCATGTAGGATTTGAACCCACAACACTTGGCGCAGTAGGAAGTGGTGTGGCGACCACTGAAACCACTAGGCCAACCATGTAGTCAATCTCTACTCTACTCTATCAATAGTCTACGTGCCACCACCTCGGCAGACTCTATGGTGAAGAGGCCGGCGGAAAAGTTTGAAAGCCTATCCCGATATTCCGCCACCCGGAGTTCGTGCAGCTGTGACCGACGCAGCTCGATAGCTCGTTGCGTCAGTCCCTCGCCACGGGTCGGTGCTTCCTCACGCCACCAATTTAACGACGCGAGAACTTAAACCACTACGCCAACTGTGCAGTCAGTTTAGTATAAGACAAATGATCATGCTTTAGATTTCAAGTTCATTGCCGTTAGATAATCTCACTATTTGGAGGGTAGGTCATTTATAATCTAAGAACGAAACAATCAGAGTTATTCTTTACCTGCATATTGTTCACTGCGGATTGATTGGTTTCCTTCAAGAAATTAATCAGATAAATTTTTGACCGTTTATTGTGTTTTTGTCTATTTATTTCTTGTGGTATGCTTGTTCCATGTGGCAACACATAACCACATTATTACTAGGAGAAGGTTGCCCGGCCTATAGAACCTATCAAGCCAGCGTGGCCAAAAGACCTCTTTTCTAAGGAGAGATAAATATACGTGTCCAGCAGTGGACAGTTGAAAGCTGTTGATGTGATGTGCTTCACTTATTTTTACAGAATAATGCCAAAGTTTATATACCACTATTTTGGGGTCAAGGCGTTGGGAGAAGCACCACGTCTGTTGTTCGCGTACGGAGGTCAGGAGTTCGAAGATGTTCGTTACACTTTAGGAGACTGGTCTGCTTTCAAGCCTAGTAAGTACCAAACGAAGTAACAGTGAGTAAGACTCGGTCATTAGTCAAGTGGTTAGTAACCAAGTAAATTGTCAAGCCAGTGATCGTTTTATTAGGGTAGGGGTTAGGATAATTAAACACATTTTAAGGAAATTGACTTCCTCAACCAATGAACGCCTGCAAGTCAATTTGTGAAGGCAAATTTGAATCCATTATATTGTAGGTTCGATTTCTATTCAAAACAAATCATCAAGTTAGGAGAAAGATCATTTACATTACTATTATATAAATGTTACCTAAATATTTTTTGTAATCGGTCTATACGTTTTCAAGTTTATACCGTGGGAGAGCCACGCTTCGGCATGAATGGGCCGGCTCGACCGGAGTGATACCACGGCCTCACAGAAAACCGGTGTGAAACAGCGCTTACGCTGTGTTTCATCGAGTGAGTGAGGATACCGGAGGCCCATACCCCTATCCAACGCCCCCTATCCCCCTCACCATCCCTCTTCCCCCCAGGCCGCCATAGTGTGGGTCACCATGCTGCATTGTTCTTTTTCGCATTGAGGATGGTGACCACCACTCTTGGATTCTGCTCATGCTTTCCATCAGGCAGGGCAGAGTCATTTTGGCAGCTTAGATATAAAAAAAAAAAAGTTTTTTCTCAAAAAAAGCTACGTTTTTTGTACTACAGTTCTAAACCTACAGTTAAGAGTATCTGTGTATGTTGCTACCTAAAACTACTTCTGAATATTATTTCGTTGTAATGGCGTCCCGGTTGTTATCATACGACAACAGTCGTGAAGCCTCCAACTAAGGCCTTCGGGCGGCTTAAAAACATCCAACGGCAAGATACGTAGCCACAACGTATTTTTGCCAGTCCCAACCCGCACTTGGCCAGTGTGGGAACGTACGTCCTTAACCCTCTCCTGAGAGAAGACCCGAGCCCAGCAGTGGGACACTATGGGTTGTCAATGATGAATAATGATGAATGGCCTCATAGAAACCCGGTGTGAAACAGCGCCTGCGATGTGTTTCACCGAGTGAGTGAGGATACCAGAGGCCCATAATCCAACCCTTCCCCTCATACCCCTCCTCATCCCCCAAGGATCCATCCCGGAAACGCACATGTGACGCCTCTGGTGTTACGGGTGTCCACGAGCGGCGGTAATCGCTTACCATCAGCCGGTACGTCTTGTCGTTTGCCCCCTATACCAAAAAAAAATTGCTTATAATTGCCATGGAATTGCTCCTACAACGGGTATAATTACGTTCATAATATCACTTTTTGTGTATGGTGATTATTCCACTTCAACAATAAGCATGATGACAGTTACTTAGAACCACTAAAATTATATATTTATCGGATGAAATGGGGTTCATTGAGTATAAAAATCGTATTTATTTTAATATTTAAAGCGACATTAAAAGTTAATTACAAAAATAAAACTACAAAATACCGGTACATGTTAAGTTGAACACTTATCAGAACGACTCAGATCACTTATGGTATAAATGTCACTTTGTTCGGATATAACTGACGATCATTTTACTGTTTTTGAGATTCACACCAAAACGCTCGGTCTGTTTATGACGTCGCGTCTGCTTACTTAAAACTTGAAAGCCGAAAATTTTAATCGCAACTTTTTCCTAATAAAACCTTATTTTTTTGGGACGAATACAACTGTTTTTGTCTAAAGGACATACTACCGAACATCATCATTAAACAATTGTTTAAAATTAGTCATCTTGCCTATTGTGACATATGATGATAATTGAATTAACATTTTCTAAGAGTTAACAGACTTAAGTAGGTAAAATTATAAAAAGAAATAGTTTACCTACTAAACTTTGAACATTCGCTTTCCAAAAAGTTCTTTCCGCTACTTCGTGCGCGTGTTAGAATAGTTGTTTTTGAATTTTTACACCGTTTAAACTTATAATAGACTTTTACGAATGTTTTAAAACCTTATTATTATTTTAGATTAATACAGACTGTGAATAGTGTAACAATTCGACCGGATCGCATTGGCTTTGTTTACGTACAGATACTAGAATATAAAGAATATATTGTTCTTCTTTAACGTTAACTATACATACATGTCAAGCTACGTTTTCGAAAATATTTTTTCGGTGTAAACGAGTTTGAACATTATCATATTGATCCATATGCGCAAGTATCTATTAGATGTGCAGTGTTTACGGAGTAAGTTTACGGGGTCTAAAAACATAGCATAGGATGATTTTAATAAATAGCTGTTAATAGTTTGAATGCACGGTTGGCCTAGTGGTTTAAGTGGTCATCATGCCACTTTCTACTGCGCTGAGTGTTGAAAGTTCAAATCCCATATGAAACAACACTTTGTTTGATCTATAAATAATTATTCTGAGTCTGGATGATCTTTCCGTTCGTTTAATGTATGTATATTAAGTCTCTCGCAACACAGGATGCATATTTCTAATGCGGGAATCGTTTCTAAAGACAGAAGTAAAAAAAAAGCAGTAATATTTTGCTAAAAGGACACTTTTTTATTGTTGAAAGTAAACCAGTCCTGGCCAAACCTTAGTCTGAAACTGATCAGAAGTAATTCTTCTTTTTCAGAGACCCTATTTGGATCCATGCCAGTAGTATTTATTGACGGCAAGCAATACGCAGAGAGCCTTGCCATCAGCCGTTACTTGGGAAAGAAGTATGGACTAGTTGGAGAAACTGATGAGGATGCCTTGGAAATCGACCAGAACGTTGACTTTGTCAATGATATACGAGCCAGTGAGTATTTTTATTAACTGTCATAATGTGTGAGTAGTATTTTAATCTTATAGAAGACAAGGGAGTAGGCGGGATGACTGATGTTCAATAAATATCGACATCCAAGGACATCTGCAGAGCTGGATACATCGCAATTGTGTCGCTGCTTATAGAATCCTTCTCTCTATAAGAGACTGTGGGGAAACAGGTGTTTTGTCCTCCATAACAAACGGAGGATTCTCCGACCAGGCGAGGTGATTATACCTGGCGGGCCGCTGCCCAATGGTTAATGTTTGTATGTTGTATATATGCTAATCAGCTCGAGAGTTTCTGCATCGTGATTTGGGATTGGGAATTGCTATGTAATTAGATACTACGTAGTTCAATGTATCTTAGGTAGAGGTCTATGTAGAGTGATTCCTGTTGCGTTGTATGTGAAAGTCGGCAACCTCGGAATCTTCTGAAATTTCGCACTTTGTACTAAATCATTATCTATTGTTTGACAACAAGGTTGAACTAGTGCTTTCAGTGGTCGCCACACCGCTTCCTACTGCGCCAAGTTTGTAGGTTCAAATCCTACATAGGACAACACTTTGTGTGATCTATAAATTGTTGTTCTAAGTCTGGGTGTACTTTGTGTTCGTTTCATGTATGTTTGTAAAGATCCCCGAGACACAGGAATGTATATTCGTAATGCGGGTGTTATCTTTTTTAAAATTAAAAAAATAAATATTACCAGAAGCTGCCACAGTAGAATACGAACCCGACGCGGATGTCAAAGAAAAGAAACATCAAGACTACATCAAAAATGTGTACCCCGGTCTCGTAGCTAAGTTAAATGATGTTATTGAGAAGAACAATGGCTACCTCGCACTTGGAAAGGTAATTAAATATTTTCAAGACAGACACACACAGTTTATTTTTGTGACAAAAATGCTTTTCCTGGATGATTATAATCGCTCGGGAGCATAGATTACCATTACTATTTATTGCACTTCAAAATTCTAGATGTTTTTATTTCACCTATTTTAACTGTATTGGTGGCACAAGTGATAGCGTAAGCGATAACTGTGCTTAAGGTATTGGGGTAGATTCCCTGGTTAGATCAAATATTTGTATTAACTGAAAATATTTTTTTTTTAGAGGCGCTCATAGCCTAGTTGCACTCGGTGTTTAGAAACAATCACCGAGGGTAAGCAACGACGGCGCGGTCAGTACCTGGATGGGTGACCGCTAGTGGCATGTTATCATGAGCGTCTCCGTGATTCGGAGGTCACGTTAAGCAGTCGGTCCCGGTTGTTATCATAGGATAACAGTCGTGAAGCTTAGTTGGAGGCCTTTGGGCGGCTTGAAAACATCCGACGGTAAGATTACGTAGCCACAACGTTGTCTTGCCAGTCCCCAACCCGCACTTGGCCAGCGTGGGGACGTATGGCCTTAACCCTCTCCTGAGAGGAGACCCGAGCCCAGCAGTGGGACGTTATGGGTTGTTAATGAAATGATAAAATTTTTTTTCGAAGATTGGTAATCGGTCATACATGTATAGCTTATTTGTATGTACTTACAAATAAGCTATATATATATTTATATCAGATGTCCAGTACCCATAACACAAGCTCGACTTAGCTTAGCACTAGATGGCGTTGTGGGTTAGATGTTAGGTTTATTACCTAAAAAGGTCACAAGTAAAAGGTAGATTAACGATTGAACGAATTATGGGTTTAATCCTTGACTATCATAACATTGAATTTCATACACTAATGTTACAAAGCTGGGGAATGTATTTATTTGGTTCGAATTTTAACATTGAGAGTTAGAAATCATTTAGAGAAGAAGATGATCTGTACATCAGTAAAACTGTTGGTATTTATTAATTTTGAGTGATGTGCTTGAAAGATTCAATAAATATGTTTCTTTTCAGCTAACATGGGGCGATTTCGTGCTTGCCGGGATGTTTGATTACCTGAAGCACATGTTGCGCATGCCAGACCTTGAAGAGAAGTATCCTGCCATCAAGAAAGTTCGTGACAATGTATATGCTATCCCAAAGGTCAAAGCGTATGCAGAAAGCTCTCCATCTCCTCCGTATTAAAAAGATGAAAGTGAAAATAGTTTTAATGAAAGAGTTTTGAATAATGAATCTTTAATTTTATAATATTTTTGTATTATTTAATATTACTTTACATTAATAATGTTTACATTAATTTTCTTTTAAGTTACCCCTCATGTCATCAGCTATGTGCTAGTGAAAGTCTCGTTAATATCGGTCGAGCAGTTCTAGAGATTAAGCAGAACGGAACACACAGATAGATAGACAAAAAAATGCTGTAAATGCAGTATATAGTATAGCATGCATTTACCTAGTCAAAAGCTTATAAGGTTAAATTATAAAGACACACTTAAATTTTGTTAATTTGTATCGATTAAACGTGGACGTTCGGAGAGAAACGTAAAATTTACTAGAGGTCTCAAAGAAAACCAGTGTTTATCTTCAACAAAAAAAAAGTTACCAGAGATCAGAGACTTCGGTCTCTGGTGACTTTTTGTATTTGTTTTCACCTCCTTCACAATTCTCGTGGGAAGACATTAAAATGGGCGTGGTTATTTACTTAACATCAGTTGATCTGCCTCATTCATCAACAACATCATCTTCCTGGTCTTTATTATTTCCTAGATTTGGGGTCCATCCGTGCAGAAGCGTGGCTCTCCCACGGTGGAAATCTATAACCACTAGGTTTGTCCTTTATGACATTAAACACCTTAGGGGCTTAATTAATAATTTTGAAGTAAATTTTGGAAACATGGTAATGTTTGGAACATTTACATAATTTAATGTTAAAGAACGTGACAGTTGAACAGTTTGTATAAACTAGAAGAAATCAGTTATCAGTCTCAATTGTTCTACTCGTATATCCAACTTCAATTTACTAAATTGTTGAAGTAACTTGCGTGGGCTACCTGAGGGGTGCTTGGTTTAAGAATATATTTAAAACTTGCTATTGCCCGAGGCTCCGCCCGCCTGTCCTTTCTCGTTATTCAAAATATATCCATGCTAAATTGTATAGAAATAGTGAAAGCGAAACAGACTGACAGAAAGAATCACTTTCAAATTTATGATAATGATCAAGCAGTTCCCGAGTTTTAGTGAGACTAATGAACATCAATTCTTTGTATATTTATGAATAGATGAGTACATCTGATAATCATTTAGGTATAAATATAATTTGACTAGCTGAGCACGCTCCACTGTAGCAGATTGTGATGCTTGCATTGATGAGAAACAGGGTACGAGAGTGGTACGTTTCAAGTTAATTAATTTTTCAGTACTTGAAGAGGGTACACGAACAAACTTAACATACTTATACTAATTGACCACCGCAACTTTGTCTGCTTTATTTTCGCGTACTCAGCATATATAAACACATGACCTAGGTTATTTCTTATGATATCAGCTACCTGCCACTAAAAATCGGCCGCGCACAAAAAAAAATTACAGAATGAACTATAGCCTGCGGTATTCCCGGACTAAAACAACCTTCAAACCTTCAAGAAAAGAGCGTACTTCTTCTTAAAAGGCCGGCAACGCACTTGTGACGCCTCTGGTGTAGTAGGTGTCCATGGACGGCGGTAACCGCTTACCATCATCAAGAACTTTATCAAGAGAGGTCGTGTCATCGTTTTAAAGTACAACAAAGAAAATTAAACGGACACATATTTCTATGTGTTTTATCAATTAGTTATCAGTGACCAGATACCTTTATTGAATAAGACATTTATTCATTACTGATGCGCTTCAAATACAAAACGGTCTGAATAAATTTGACCTTGACTTTGACCGGCGTACACGGGAGCACGGTTGCTATTGGACGAAATGTTTCTAATGTATCATGAATTGCATAGCATTTGTTTTTGTTAGGCAATGTTTAAAATTAAAAGAAAAAATATATAGTTAAAGAAATTTGACTATATATTTTACATTTTTAGAAGGTTTTACCGTAACAGTTCAAGAAATCTTTTTACCCATTATTTTCAGCTGTCGAAGTTAAGTTTTCATTTAATTTCTATACTATTGCTTAGCAAACTCCTGGAAAATATTTTTTTGTTTTATAAAATGAAATCTAATAATATTCATGCCTAAAAAAGGGTCAGATCTTGAAATAATGTGGTTGATATGGATTTATTGTGAACAGTTTTGAAACAATAAACTTTATTATTTTATTATTATATAATTATATACCTAACTCAGTTGATTGACAATTCGACTTGGCAAGATGCGATTCAATTGAAAATCTAGTCAAATTGTCTCGTGTAAAAACTATATCATATATTCAAGATGAGACGACACCTACGACAGTCTGCGGGAGCCGCTTGCGGTTCCCTGACGTATACACACACAGCACATATGCATTCTGATATTTAAGTATTTTAAATTTTTCATTCCATTAATACGATTCTAAAAAGTCGTGAAATCATGATCTATAAAATTCTTTCTTTGATTTACGATTTACTATAAAGAGTTTTTAACTAGATAAGATTATTTCTAAAAATAAACAGTAAATTATATTGCATAATTTTGTGTCATAAATATCTTTGAATAGTTGACTATAAATGGTTATCTTCGATAAACCAGTGATATATGATCACTGGTTTGATTGAAACTACTGACGTACTTGCCGTAATTCTTTCAGTCTGTACGATATATTCTTGAAACATACACTTTTGGAACATCTCCTTAAGGTATTCATTATTTTCTTTATTTTAATCACTTTCTGATTGATGAATTTTCTGAAAATAAGTCGTAATGAGACGTCGTCGTTGTCTTTTTATGTTGGGAATTCACTTTTTGGGAATTCACATTTTTGCGTGCTGTGCCAATAATAAGGCTATACGTGAATATTAATTTAATAGTCACTTTTTTAACGAAGAAAAATGTAAACTGAAGTATATTTCAAATGAACAGACACGAGTACTAATAGCGTCATCTAGCGGACTCTAGCTAAACTAAGAGAAAATATATTCACATAAATAAAAATATATTTGAAGCTACCTACGGTAGGTATATTTGATTACATAACTTGATATGTTATTGGTATATTTATAGCTTTATAATTATAAAAAGCACTAATTAGAAAGGTTTACATTGAATACAATATCACCCACAATAATAAATAAAATAAATAAATAAATAAATGTGTTCAGACATAATATGTAAAGACTCATCAGGAGCTCTATAGTGGAAAGTCGTAAATTATGGATTATTGAGTACTTGCTAGTCAGTCAAGCTTATAGAACGAAAAGAAACAAGATTCAGTATGTTTTTTACTCAGGTTAGCTTGTAGCCAATAGATGGCGTTAAAATATGTTCTCATTGTATGAGAGAACGGAGAACGTATTTGTACTGAAGTCTTTGAATTTCTCGATACAATAATATGCAATATGATTTAATACACAATAAAACTGAACTAAATTATTGATAAAAACTAAATTAAGTCCGTGGAGTAGTTGAAAAAATTTAAGCGAACAGACAGCGAAAGGATTTCATTTTATGGCATGTGAAAAAGTAATTAATAAATCACGCTATTTATATTTTCAGAAAAATGACGGACATAACTTTAACTTACTTCGACGCAAAGGCCATGGTAGAGGGCCCGCGGTTAAAGCTGGCTTATGGTGGTCGGGAGTTCAAAGATGTCCGGGTTTCTTTCGAAGAATGGCCTTAAGTAAAACCCAGTAAGTTTTTTTTTATTCATAATATTTTTTAGAAGACCTGCAAGATTTTACGATTTCCCTCGCCTATTTAGAAGCAAAGGGTCTGTAATATTTTTAACACACTCCGGCGTGTGAAGCTACCTGACGAAGTTGACCACAGCAAGTGGAGAAGTCGTTTCTTCCAAACCCGCCATTCTTTCAGAAGAGGAACGATTCTATGGAGGTTTGTACGCTTCGCATGCATCTTGACGTGACCCCGACAATGTGAACTCGGCACAGGCAGAAGTCAGTACAGATGAAATTGAGATGGCTCTTGGACAGTTGAAAAAGGGGAAAAGCCTCCGGAGAGACCGCGTTGCAACAGAATTGTTAATGACTAGAGGTAAACCCTTATTGAGGGAGCTCTAAAAGCTCTTTAACGCTGTCTTGTTCCAAGCGAAAATTCCCGAGGCGTGGAGTAAAAGTGTCATCATCTTGTTTTTCAAAATAATTATACTAATAATTATTAACATACAATTATTACTTGATAGTACAAGATTGTGCAATATTAACGATTTATTACGCCGGAAGTACCATTTTATAACAAAAGTACTGACGTCAATAACAATAAGCTAGCGCTAATATTTATATAGAAGGTTATACAATATTTTATTTGCGTTTTTACGAGCTTGGAATGATCGCTTGATAACAAATTGTCACTAAGAAAATTCCTGTTGATAGAGTTTGATGAAGTTGCACTCTTTTTGGATTATATTTCTAACAATCTTTTAATTTTTGTAACTGCTTATGATTTACAAATATCTTTGGACCTAACTATATAATACATATTATTCCAGATACACCTTTGGCTTTCTGCCAGTAATGAGAATTACAACAACAACCCATAATGTCCCACTGCTGGGCTCGGGTCTCCTCTCAGGAGAGGGTTAAGGCCATACGTCCCCACGCTGGCCAAGTGCGGGTTGGGGACTGGCAAGAATACGTTGTGGCTACATAAATCTTGCCGTTGGATGTTTTTAAGCCGCCAGAAGGCCTCCAACAAAGCTTCACGACTGTTATCGTATGATAACAACCGGGACCGACTGCTTAACGTGACCTCCGAATCACGGAGACGCTCATGGTAACATGCCACCAGCGGTCACCCATCCAGGTACTGACCGCGCCATCGTTGCTTACCCTCGATGATTGTTTCTAATCACCGAGTGCAACTGGGCTATGAGCGCCTTGAGAGCGCCTTATTGAGAATTAATAGCAAGGATTACGCCACATGCTTGGCCATCTGTCGATATCTGGGAAATACGCTAGGTCTTGCTGGAAACACTGTTGAAGAAGCGCTGGAGATTGATCAAAACGTTGACTTCCTCTATGACATTCGTAACAGTAAGTACTACAGTAGGAGAACCTATGATACACAATAGTTATTAACAGGAGCGGATCATCTACAAGTCGTTGCCGGGCTTCAAATCAATTTCAATACGTTTCGGCGAACTGAATATTTCTTCAAAAGCTTGTGTACTGCAATAGAATTTTTAACTCAATACGCACTTAAATATACAAAGAAACCTTATCATATTTGCCAAGTTAGGATTGAACCTTTTTTAAGCTGTACAGTCTTGATACTTCTTCAAATATATAAAATACTCGTGTCGCGGTGTTTGCTACCAAGCTCCTCCGAAATGGCTGGACCAATTTTATGTGCACATCGGGTAGGTCTGAGAATCGGCCAACATCTATTTTTCATACCTCATACTGATTTAGTTCGTATTTACATCATCATTATATTGTGATATTCATTAAAAACAACATTGCAGTTAATCTGGGGAGATTTCCACTTCGCCGGAATGTTGGACTACTTAAAAGTGGTCTCACGCATGCCAGACCTTTTAGAGAAGTATCCTGCCTTCAAAAAACTAGCTGACAATGTATATTCAATCCCAGGCGTGAAAGCTTATGTAGCTTCCATCCCTGCAGCAGTTTGGTAATCACGATTTTTGATTTACAAAAATAAGAGTAAAATAAAGAAAATAATATTACGAAAAAATAAAATGTTTTTTTTATTTTTCATCTTAAAGTAGGATCTAAACACTACTATTATTTCTATCTGTATCATCTATGGAACAGTCTGACACAACATTTTTCTCCGTGGTCACTTTAGGTTTAACATGACTTTCGACCTGCCTAATAGTGTCAAAAAGCGGCAGGTTCTTCGTCTCAGGAGTCAGAATAAGAAGTAGAGCTGCTATAACTGAAGAACAGCCAAATAACACGAAAGGAACAACTTCCGAAACTGTGTTCTGAAAAAAGAAAACACATGGTAAAGTCTTATGTGAGAAATAACTGCTGACATAATAATGCGAGCCGGGTACGCATGCGAATATGAATATTTAGTTATTAAATAGCTGATATTGGGCGTGATAAATTGTAAAGAGTCGTTTATTTTGAGAGCCCAAGCATATATTTTCTTGAAAAAAATCTCCTGAAACCCAAGGTTGTGTAATTATTTATTATTAATCCAACTTTTGACATAATTTACTTACCAGAATTGGAGTAAGTGGTGCCAGCATTCCACCTATCCGAGAGCAAAACGATCCAAATCCTAAGAGTTGCCCCCTCACACTAGTTGGGAATAATTCCATGGTGTAAGTGATTGCGCCAGTAAAGCAGGACGATATTATCACTTTGGCAATCAAAAACATCGAAAGCTTTACCCACTTGTGTCCTGAGTAGAGAAAAAGTTTTGATTTATTGAATACGGACTATTGAAAATCTAATTATCAATAAAGAATAATTCTCCCTGGAACTCAAAAAGTATTATTTAGGAACTCTTTTCTTTTCTCGGGTTCGAATCCTGGGTCGGACCAAATCTTTGTATGATCTGCAAATATTTGTTTCGGAGTTTGGGTGTTTTCTATGTATAATATGTATGTATTTACAAAAAAAAAGTATTTATGTATTAATATCAGTTATCTAGTACCCATAATACAAGCTCTGCTTAGTTTAGGACTAGATGGCGTTGTGTGTTAGATGTCCGAAATATTTATTTATTTATTTATTTAGTTGACCTGTCTTTGTATGGTTACAAATATTCCGATAAATATATTTATTAGGTTAACAAAATGAGTCGGTATTATGTAAAAAAAGATTAATATCCATGTCTATTTCAATTTTAAATTAAACAGTTGATCTAAACTAAGATTTCCAGATATACTGACATTTCGATTAGTTGAACTTTGATAGCTTCAAAGGATTAAACACAAACAAGTTTAAAGTACCTAAATAGTAGTAATGTAGCATAAATAAGATACTAAATATATTTCGTATTCGAAATACCTGCAGGAATTAAAGCAGAAATGATGCACAGTATACCGCATATCAAGTATCCAGCCAGCAATGGTATTTTCCTTCCTATTTTGTTCATCAAATATAATGAGAGCAATTCTCCTGGAAAAGACATCACCGTAGACAGTAAGAAGTTCACGTATTTATCACCTGGCAGGAATACTGAGTTTATCATCATCCCATAGTAAATAAAACTACACGTGAATCTCAATACACCCGAAACTAATGACCGTTTCATGATTTCTTTAGATTTAAAAGCATGTATAATGCTTTCTTTAACTTCATTATTTGCAATATTAAACTTTTCTTTTAGTTTAACTTCATCAATATTTTCTAATTCATTGTTGTTAATATTAATTTTATTAACTTCGGCAATTTTTTTCATTATTTTTTTAGCTTTCTCCGTCCTTCCACTTACGATTTGCCACCTAGGGCTTTCATTGACGAAGAAAATGAGGAATATGTAGAAGATGCAAGGGCCATTGATGATGCGGATGAGAGTTTTCCAGTAGGGTACAAACATTGCTATACATGCAAATAAACTCTCGCCGAAGTAAATGGCATAGGCAAATACTACTCCTGATAGAACTCGGTACTTAGTGCCTGCAATCTCCAATACTGAAAAGTGAAAGTTAAATTGCTTAATGAAACTGAAAAATATCCTGGTGCTATTTGTATAAACGATATTCTTTTTTTAACCCTACTATAAATACTTTGAACGGTGAATAGCATGTTCAGATTGATTGTATTATAGGAAATAAAAGAAAGATGTGGTAATGGGGTACGGTATATCAGTTGTCTAGTGCCCATAATACAAGTTCTGCTTATCTTGGGACTGAATGGGTGTTGTGTTAGATGTCCGAAAATATTTATCTATTTAAATAAGCAGTTCGTTAGTATGGATATTTGTAAAGTTTCGAGTCTGTTGGCGACAACAGGACAAGAATGCGAACTCTTTTCAGGATGGAGGAGGTAATCCAGTCAACTCACTCTAAATCAATGTAAGATTCGCTTAATACTGGCTTCTTTATATATATATATATATATATAGAGAAGCCAGTATTAAGCCAGCCTGCGAAAATAACTCTACTCTACCTGAAGGCAGCTTGAGCCGAATTTAAGAATTGTGGTCACCATACTCATTGCAAATGCAACAATGCGGTATGGTGACCCCTACTAATGCGGTTTATTGAGATGCTCCTGCATTAATCGGCCTCCGACCATAACAGCACAAATGCTGTCATTTTAGATTGATCTCCCTTTCATGTAAAAAACCACGTGGGACCGATGGTATTAAGTTGTTTGAACCGGCCAACAGTATCCAAGATAATTTTTTGAAATAAATGATTATGGCTTGACTTACATATAATCATTGAAGCGGCATAAGATCCATCAGTGACTATCGCTTCAAGAAACTCAATAGCTACATACATATAGTACGAGATAGCGAAAGTTTTAATATTACCAATAGTTCCTCCTACCACGCAAAATATCAGGGTAGGCTTGCGACCGAACCTGAAAATTAAATTATTTTGTAAATTACTCTAATAAATGAAACGATGATGAAAATATTAAGGTAAAGCCCACTATCTTAAGCGAAACAGAATCTATTTAACTTATGATGGTAAGGATTATATTTGTTTCGGTGATTATTAAGCCGAATACTAAGAAACATTAGTATGTGATAAAAATATTTCAAATGCGATTGGTTGATGATGATTTTCTAAGAACGATCTTAAAATTACGAATATTATAAAATTTAACATCGAACAATTTTATGTATTCCGGGATCTTCCAGCACCTGCAGAATATTTTTATTTTGCGAATGTCTTCCTACTCTATATATAAATTTATTAAGATTTAAGATATTTACTTATCCATCATCCATCCAGATATGATCAAAGCCAATAACGTTCCCATACAGTGGATAGTACCAACTAGGTTTGATTTCCATGGCTGACAGGCCAAGTCAAACTGGAAATTTAAATAAACATAAATAATTATTAAATTCATCGAATTATTATGTGTACAATTTAACAATTAGTTTTTTAGTGAAATTAAGTACAAATAATTTGTAAAATATTCAATTATTTCTTTTTATTGAAACTGCCTGTGGTGCCCGTTTTGAGGGGTAACACATTGAGTATGTGCTAGGATTGTTGATATAAAAAATGGGCTGAAAACGTAAAGAGAGAATGAAATGAAAGATCGCAGTGAAAACATCGCCGAAGAAGTATCATCAGGTCAGAGTAGAACTTTTAGTAATTGTAAAAACTACTTCCAAAATTTCTTTTTGAAAATTACCTCGGCGATAATAGTGTTGTTATTCTCGTAGATCCAGTTATCACACGTTTCCAACTCCCCTGTGAAACTGTTATTGCTGCAGACATCTTCGCCGCTTTTAAGCACCGGCTTGGAACATCTATCTATGTTAACGTCAGGCCACCAACTGGGGAACTCGGCGGTTGAATTAGCATCCTCACACTTGTCGATTCGACATCTATAAATAAAATTTAACAGATGCCTATTACAAAATCTGGCGCTAGAAACAATCACCGAGGGTAAACAACGACAGTGCGGTCGGTACCTGGATGGGTGACCGCTGGTGGCATGTTACCATGAGCGCCTCCGTGATTCGGAGGTCGCGTTAAGCAGTCGGTCCAGTTGTTATCATACGATAACAGTCGTGAAGCTTAGTTGGAGGCCTTCGGGCGGTTTAAAAACATCCAACGGCAAGATACTTAGCCACAACGTATTCTTGCCAGTCACAAACCACCAATGGACATTATGGGTTGTTGATGATGATTACAAAATCAATCAAAAATTTATTAGAAATTGATTAGCAGGTCACCTACAAAATTTTCTGCCAGTTTGGTTGACTGAGTTGGATCAAATTTTATTTTACAAGATATGACATTATTTTCTAGACACCCACATTGCCATATTTGGAATGAAGGAAAATAATATATAAGGGAATCATATGTAAATAGTAGGTGTGGAGTATGATATTTACTGTACCTTGTATTGTGCAGCGGAGCCAAGGCGTTGTATTCACAAACAAAAGTCTCATAGAGTAATTCTATTTGTCTATTTTCACTACACATGAACATAAGATATACAGTGTACTTTATGGGATAGTTTTCAGTTCTATCTTAATTTTTAACACAGTTTTCATATCGCTGTAAGTATCTTGTCGGTAAATCTCACTGTCCGTGCGCACCGCTACCGATCTACCCTCCGTTAAATAATTGTGTCGGTGTACACCCTAGCCAAAAGGTTTGGCTTGAAATAGGTTTAATTTAATTTATATGATTTATTTTACAAACAAACAAAATTTTTGGATTAAAGGAAAAATAAGTAGTACTGCCAATTGTTCGGTATATATATATATATATTGTAAGGAATTAGCAAGGAGACATTCCACGGTGCCTATATAAAGCAGCCGCAAACAGTCAACGGGACAGTTGATCGCTGACGATCGGAGGGTTCACACGTTCCTTTTAATACCTACCTACATCTCTATAATTAATTTTTATTTGTCATTAACAATTGTTAAACTGTGTATTCGAGATAAATATAATTTGTGTTCATTAATTACTATTTTTTTAAATAAAATCTGCTCGNATGAGGGACTTAAACTCTGCAAAATCACGTGACAGACTGGATATATTTTTGTGAGTTGCATCTGGCCCCGCTGCATTTTTCAGGTCAACCTCGTACTGGATCATCCGAGCTTCAAAAGTAGAAGAGAGCTCCTCCATGCACGTTGAAAGTTTGGTGTACAGATCCATAATGGTGATGTTGTCAATGCAAGTGAAAAGGTGTAATAGAGAAGTAATTTAATGCACTAGAGGATAATGGTTAGATTTACCACTCGATTAACATTAATATAGACAGTTATATATTTTTAAATTTAAAACACAATACAGAGCTCAAAATGTTGATGTTGACACTTTTTGAATGATCTTTTCTTAGTTTTCCTCTGTGTCTTGAAACATTTGAGCCAACTTCATGCATTTGATCTCGTAGTTTTAACGGTGGTGTTGATCAGTCAGTAAATAAGTCTGCACGTTCGTTCTTTTATAAATAGTTGGTTTGATGAAATAATGAACATTGATACTTACTAAATGTCTCTCGATCTCTTTGGGTTAAAATTCTTTCACAACGTTTAAGTTATAGTTCCTAGATGACCGTTGATCTGTCTTTTTAGCTCAGATCAATTTTTTTTTTCTATGAAAACGAATCCAGCCTTGTTTGATTTATCGCCGTCGAAACCTCCATTATATTAAATTTCATGTAAATCGATGGAGATTTCGATCATTTATATGTATATTCACAAAAATTGGTCGTTTAAAGGCAGTAATTTTGTTACGAAGTACCTACGATGACAGAAACAATTGAAACCGAAAAATTAAATAAGAAGACAAAAATTTGTGTACCTGTAATTGACATCCCCAACTGCAAACACATAGTTGATGCTAATCATTGTAATGCATATCGCTGGCAGGCATAATAGGATATACTGAACAATTTGGTATTTTCCAAACGTCTCCAGCAAATCTGATATGTCACATACTTTCTCATCCTTATCTTTTGGGGCCACCATTTTAAGTTATAAATCACGTATTTTTGTTTCTTTATGTATTTATTATTCAACTTTTCAATGCTATCGCATGTTTTGTCTATTTTTAGATTCTTGAAACCTTTTTTTGCTGATTACACTTCATTTTTTTACATGATTTCCATTTTATTAAATGCGTACGATACTTGTATTGCTCGTTTCAACACGGTTCAGTAGAATTCAAATAACAGAAGTCTTACAATGATAATATATATGGCATTATTTTCTAGATACCCCCATTGCCATATTTAGAATGAAGGAAAATAATATATAAGGGAATCATATGTAAATAGTAGGTTTTGCTTATCTTAGACTTCATCCGCGTGGTATATAGGTGTACATGTGAAGAGAATATAATCGTACTGAGAGTTTAAAATCAACAAGTCTAAACACTATACAAATAACTCCTTCTTTTATGGGTAGTTTTGAAAAATTAGTTGCAACTGTGAATTGAGTTTGAAGACGCTACTGACAAAAATAACAAAGTTTCATAGAAGCTTCTAACCTCCATTTTCGTACCCTTAGAGCTGGATTTTTGAATGATCTTTTCTTAGTGTTCCTTTGTGTCTTGAAACATTTGAGCTAAATATCTCTCGATCTCTTTGGGTTAAAATTCTTTCACAACGTTTAAGTTATAGTTCCTAGATGACCGATGATCTGTCTTTTTAGCTCAGATCAATTTTTTTTTTCATTCTATGAAAACGAATCCAGCCTTGATTGATTTATCGCCGTCGAAACCTCCAATATATTAAATTTCATGAAAATCGATGGAGATTTCGATCATTTATATGTATATTCACAAAAATTGGTCGTTTAAAGGCAGTAATTTTGTCACGAAGTACCTACGATGAGAGAAACAATTGAAACCGAAAAATTAAATGAAAAGACAAAAATTTGTGTACCTGTAATTGACATCCCCAACTGCAAACACATAGTTGATGCTAATCATTGTAATGCATATCGCTGGCAGGCATAATAGGATGTACTGGACAATTTGGTATTTCCCAAACGTCTCCAGCAAATCTGATATGTCACATACTTTCTCATCCTTATCTTTTGCGGCCACCATTTTAAGTTATGAATCACGAATTTTTGTTTCTTTATGTATTTATTATTGAACTTTTTAATGCTATCGCATGTTTTGTCTATTTTTTGATTCTTGAAACTTTTTTTTGCTCATTACACTTAATTTTTTTATATGATTCCCATTTTATTAAATGCGTACGATACTCCTGTTGCTCGTTTCAACACGGTTCACTAGAATTCTAATAACAGGAGTCTTACAATGATAATGAAAGTTAAATAATGTTTACACAAGGTTATTGCTATCAAAATATCTTATGCGTGTCTGTATTTACATCATACATACATCACCGTAAGATTGTAAATACCGTTAGATTATAATTACTTCTTCTTGTTCTTTTCATGATATGACAATCAGCCAGATCAGCTGTTTCTGCCAATCTCAAGTATTTCAAGGCTTCAATTCTAAGTTTTCGAGTCTTCAAATGTTCGCCGTGATCAAATTAATGATCAAAAATATAAAAAATGTGGATGGCATGAAATAGGGACCGTATTTTGTATAAACAAAAAACGATCTCCTAGATTTTAATTTACCTAGCGAGATTGTAAGCTGTCGAAAGATTGTCAACTGTGACATACTGCTTACAATTTAACGTACTATTTTTCGTTACATTATAATGTATACTCATTGTTCCATATGGAACGCTAGTTCTGATGTCACAGTTTAAGCACATTGAAGTAAAGAAGAAAGTCTATTTCATATGAATAAATATCGTTTAAATTATTCAACAAGTAAAACCAGAGGAATTCGAAACTGATGAACGAGCAATCACTTTGTTTACTTTATTTATCAGATCTATAATTACATCTGGTTTGTTACGAAGATCTTCTGTAGACAAGACGCACAAACAATTAACATAAGTCTATTTACCAACATCATATCTTTAAATGGTATGATATCTAATTGTTGCTGTAATTATATTTATTTCAGTAGGGTTTTCCTGCTCATTTTATGTTATAGTTTGATAAAACTGAGGAAAATTATAGTGTAGAAGATAAGGCGAGATAAATAGTCTTAGCTGAAGTATATTGAATTGAATAGAAGTATATAAATTAAATTTATATTTTTATATAAGATCTTCTGTAGACAAGACGCACAAACAATTAACATAAGTCTATTACCAACATCATATCTTTAAATGGTATGATATCTAATTGTTGCTGTAATTATATTTATTTCAGTAGGGTTTTCCTGCTCATTTTATGTTATAGTTTGATAAAACTGAGGAAAATTATAGTGTAGAAGATAAGGCGAGATAAATAGTCTTAGCTGAAGTATATTGAATTGAATAGAAGTATATAAATTAAATTAAAACATTTGTTTAATAAAAATAAAACATTTTTTCTACCTATTGGGTGGTGGTTAGTAGTACTCTTTCGCAAACAATTAATTGAAAGTAAGATATATGAAATATAGATTCAGTTTGTTTGAAGTGAAAACTTTTTAGGCACGTTGAGCACGCTTCCCATGAGCTATATATACTATGTATATATGTACATAGATATACATTCGTGCGATCCACAAGTTTCTTAGTTTTCACTTCTATCGGCAGTCGTAAGAGAAAGCTATGCATTTTTTAAAATTTTATTTTGTTCTGAAATGTGTACGTGTTTAAATAATGTAAGTTCGTCTGTCAGCAGCCTACCCCAGTGAAAGGTTTGCTTAGTTTGAGATCACCCAATTAATTCTCAATCAATTAAGTTTATTGGGGCTGAAAGAAATATATTAATTGTAATCAAACGCTGTAGTGAATACATAAACACTTCACTTTTACCTGATCTTGTCACTATATTTATTAGGTAATAATAATCTTTATGGTACCATCGCAGGTAATTGAACGAATCTTTGTTGTCAATATTTTATAATAAATACAATCAAATATGTTTTACACTATTTAAGCGTTTTAATAACACCACTTATGAAAGAAGTCCTAGGACCCCACACCACAAATACAAAAGAATTTTCTTGTTGTTAATAAGAACTTGACAACTGATGCAATAAGATGGGACGCGTACCACTTAAACGGCCCTGTTCAACACTGTAAGACATCAATTTGTAAAGAGCTTTTATTAGTCAATTAAAAGATGTTCTAACAATAAAAAAATGTCGACATAACAACTGTTAGTGGTTTTTGTGTCACTTAAAGACATATGGTGTCGTTAGGGCCTTGAGTCGGCAAATGGAGATCGTTTTTTATTTTTGCGAAAGACGGTCCCCATTTCATGTCATCCACATTTTTTAATATTTTTCATCATTAATTCCATCACGACGAAGACTTGAAGACTCGAAGACTAAGAATTGAAGACTTGAAATACTTGACATTGACAGAAATAGCTGATCCGGCTGATTGCCATATCATCAAAAGAAGAAGAAGAGTCGGCAAATAATGGCCTTAAGCATTAAGTCCACCAATGCATGTATTTGTACATAAAGTAATAAAATAAATAATAAATAAATGAAATCGATGTGAAGTTTTGATCTTTTTTTACATCGAGTGAATAAAGTTGCCAGAAGTTCTCCGAATGTTAATAACGCTTGGAATCGGAACACTCAAAGCGTGGCGACGCTTTGTGTGTGTTATTGTGTATTGACACATGTAACTCATCATTATCATATACTCTTTAATAGGCCATTGTTGAACTTAGAGCTCTTTTAGAATTTATAGCAGGATGTGAAACTGCCAAAAATTTATTATGGTTAAAACAATTTTTTAAAGAAATTGATTTTGATTGACTTGTTTATGTATTGATAATATTATCAAAGTGCTGTCAAATTAATCAATAATCCTGTGTATCACAGCTAAATACAATCAGATCTACACACATTGATGTTAAATTTAAATTCATTAGAGAGAACGTATCATCATCATCATAATCATCATCATCATCAGCCTGTCGCAGTCCATTGCTGGACATAGGCCTCTCCAATTTCACGCCATCTATGGCACGTATAGCATAAGTTAATTGATATTAAGTGTTTGCAAAGTTCTGAACAATTAGCGGATATTTTAACAAAACTACGCTTGCTAGACGGGCCGGTATTGGAGTTATTTCAAGTTTTCCTTGGCTTTGCCGTGATGTTATGCTTGCCCTTGCTAGTTTGCCTCCTTAGTCCCCTCACCGACACCCTTGGGATGAATGGAGGAGGTGACATTACTTTCTGTTTTATACTTCATCACATACAAACTGAAATATCAAAAATATGCATGTAGCGAAACACTCACGGTCAGGTGAGCAAATTGTTGTAGGAAATCAAAGAATTAGAATCATTATCACTGTTTTATTTTGCTTATTTAGTCATGAAGAAACTGGAGATAACAATGTCGTTAACCTACCGGGTCAAATAAAACATTACAATGCTTCTTGTAATTATTGTCACTTTCATTTGTATAAAACTTGGTATAAAAATTTGCATTCCAATCAAATCATCTATTTAACTCTATTTATTTTTCTATTTAATTATATTTATTTTTCATTTATATACACAGTCTTACGCATTGTTTGAGAAATTTTCTAAGGAATAATGTGTGACTGCAATGTCTTTTTCGATTGTGACTTTCCCTCTGCTGTTTTCTACTTGCTTGATAGTGTCAAATAGTGGCAAATCCTTGGTCTCCGGTGTCAGAAACAGAAGTAAGCCCGTTAAAATTGAAGAACATCCAAATAGAGTGAATGGCAGAACTTCTGAGATCGTGTTCTGGAAAAAAAAATTAAGATAATAATATAATTTATTTCAATAATGTCCGTAGAAGACGTTAAAAACACATCTCAATATTCCTACAAATATTTGAAACTTCCTCCCACTAAGTTATCTGTATTGCGGATGTTTCTACCCATAAGGATTTTCATTGACATGATAATTACAAAAATTCATCATGATCCACAGCGACTTTTGAGTATAAATATTATATCAGTAATATTTAAAATTTTAACTGTCTTTTATAAGACTAATTTATAGCTTTTGAGTTGGTCTATTGTAAAAAAAACGCGAGGTTATGATTATGGTTAAAAATGGATGAACAGATGTCTAAATTTTTCGCCCACAATAACTTCCTTAATTTCCATGTGTCAGTGATCTTAGATGAGAGTTGTAAAACTTGTATGAGACAAAGCACTTGCTTGCATTTGCAAATTTTTTAAGGTGTATAAAACTAAAGTCTAATCTTACCAGTATAGGAGTCAATGGCGCCACCATCCCTCCTAATTGAGCAGCAAATGAAGCAATTCCTAAAAGTGACCCTCTAACACTTGTGGGAAACAGCTCCATAGCGTAGGTGATGGCTCCAGTGAAGCATGCTGAGATGATCACTTTGCCCAACAGGAAAAGAGTCAATTTCGCCCATAAATATTCTGAAAGCAAAATAAAAATATTCAGACTTTATTAAATTATAGTTTGAATGTCTGCTACTGCTAAAGTAGATGGTGAGTGAGTTAGAGATTACAATTAAACTAATTTTATGAATTCGAAAGTAATTCTGTCTATCTTTCCGTCTTTTACTGCTAAACCGTTGCATTGATTTCAATGAAATTTGACATGCAGATATTTTGATTCTTGAGGAAGGACGTAGGCTACTCTTAACCACGATAATCTAAAGCTAGTCGGACATAAAAGAGAATATATATGTAGTTATTAAACAGTGTCTTAATACATATTTTAAGGTCAAGGCTTACTGAAATTATCTTTAAATACAGGATGAGGCAGACAGCGAACGAGATGGGGTGATGACAAGCCTGAAATTGGCTCCTATCGTGTGTAATGCGACTCAATGATATCTTGCGCCCCGCTCACATCACGTAGCCGTGCGCTGTCTGCCCCGGTCTTTAATTGAAACTGATTTCGAGTGTACATAAATACCGTTTATCTAATACATCTAGTTAATTCAATTTATCACATTCTCCTGAACATACATACATGATGTCATGCACGGAAGAACTATTTTATTTTAAGCATACGGGTAGGTGTACGTGTATTTTCTGAACAATGTAGATCGGATCGGATCATTGTAAAATCATTTCATAGCATAACAGTATACAAAATCAAAAAAATATCTACATGCCCCATTTCATTAAATCGGTGCAGTGGTTCAGCCACGAAAGCGAAACAGACAGAAAAAGTTACTTTTGAATTTAAAATATATTAGTAGTGATAGTTGTAGATGTACCATTAGCGTAATTTTTTATTACTTCAGAATCATTAAGTCATTTAGTATATTATTTTAGTTAAATATTCCAAGTTTAAAAAAAATGGACCATTTCGGGACACAGCGCAAGCGCTGTTTCACACCTAATTTCGCATTGCTACACAAGAAAGAGAACAAAAATGATATCAACAACTACATGCCTATTAATTAGCCTGATGTTTAATAATCGGGTCGAATAACTAAAAAGCTCGATGAGAACCAGCCTAGATAACAAACGGCATTTCGAAGGAAGTATTTGACATTGGACCATGTACCTACACGTAGTCAGTTACTTTTCGAGACAAGTAAGGAATTGAATGATCTTTTTACTGCTGTTTCGTGGATTTTTGCAAGGCGGTTGATTCGCTTGAACATCAAATGATTTGGTAAGGTTTTAAGATCCAGGAAATTTAAACTAAATATACCTAAATCATAAGCAATGTACACTACGGTCGCACAGCAAAAATAAAAGCAGAAAGAGAATTAAAACTTCAAAGAGGTGTCCATCAAGGAGATCCGATGTCACCGAAGTAACTGCAGTTCTAGAGAACGTTTTCCGTCAGCTACATTGCGATAAAAGAAGACTGTCAATTGACGGAGACAGCACAATACATTTAGGATTTGCTTTTTACTTTTATTTTGTTTTATTTATGTACATGTATATCTAATTTTGGAAATTATTAGCATATATTTTAATTTGCAAAAAAACCTGCCAAGACAGTCTTCTTTATTAAGTCAAGTAATGAACTGATTACAAGAAAACAAAAATAATAATACTCACGTGCTGGAATTAGCGCTGAAATAATGCACAATATGCCACAAATGACGTATCCAATTAAAAGTGGAATTTTCCTTCCAATTTTGTTCATCAAATACAGGGAAATTATTT
The DNA here is from genome assembly GCA_003709505.1 of Hyphantria cunea. Taxonomy (NCBI): domain Eukaryota; kingdom Metazoa; phylum Arthropoda; class Insecta; order Lepidoptera; family Erebidae; genus Hyphantria; species Hyphantria cunea. The sequence continues at coordinate 3,232,076 of PKRV01000318.1, forward strand.
CTCCTGGGAAAGACATCAATGTAGACAGCAGGAAGTTCACATATTTGTCTCCTGGCAGCCACACAGAGTTTATCATCATTCCGTAGTATACAAAATTCGTGGTAAATCTACCCATGCTTGAAACTAATAAGCGTATAGTAATCTCTTTAGATTTCATAGCATTTATGAAACTTTCTTTCACTTCTTTACTATTAATGTCAAATTTTTCTTTGAGATCATCATCGTCAATAGTTGCTAACTCTTCAAAATCGATGTTAATTTTATTATCTCTGGCAATCCTTTTCATTATTCTTTTAGCTTGTGTCAGTCTTCCGGTTACAAGCTGCCACCTTGGGCTTTCGTTTATGAAGAAAAATACGACTGTGAATAACACACAAGGTCCGTTTACGATGCGAATGAGCGTCTTCCAGTACGGTACAAGCATGGCGATGCATGCAAACAAACACTCTCCGAAATATATAGCGTATGCGAAGATTACTCCTGATAATATCCTGTATTTCTTCCCAGCTATTTCTAATACTGTAAAGGAGAAAAAAATGTTTTATAAGAATTTGTTCTGAGGTAAATTTAAGACAATGAACATACATTCTAAGAAAATGTAAACGGAAACATTATTTTATATTTATATTACAAAACTGCAGAGATTTTACTTTAATTTAAAAGATTTTTATTCTGTGTTATAAGAATCTTTACAAACATACATGAAATGGACACAAATGGCACTCAGAATCAGAACAGCATTTGTGGATCACACGAAGTGCAGTCAAATTATAAATATTCTAGTTTCTTTTGTTGGGGTACTAATCTCAGAAAACACTAGTTCGAATAAAACTGAAGGAGCGAGTTGAGTTTTACGATGTAAAATATTGTAAAAATGGGGTAAATATATTGCTTTGAGAGGCTCAGACAAAATTGTACGGATGTGATATAGTCTGATATACAAAATATGACAATTACAAGGCAAAGTATCATAATAACATATTAGTACTATACTAAAGTACGTTTTTAAATGATGCAGCACGTGCAACTTGTATCTAGACGATTAAAAACAAGTAATAACTGATGTCTAATTAGCTCAGAGTTCTCAGCAAATCGAAGTTAAAGAAGCACTGCATTGTAGAGTAATGACTGGTTTTTATTCGACTGCGCTAGGACTGCTTTGTATCCCGAGATGGCGGCGCTTATTGTTCCTGTGAAGTCTCGAGGGGAGTCAAACACGTCACTCCTCTCGCTGACGAGATGTGGTCCGCAGCAGCGGGCCGGCACCAGTCGGGGATTGCGGATGCCTTTTATGTTCCCGTGAACCCTGGCGTAGGTGAGAGACGGAACACCGGGGGTTTTTAGTCAGTAAAAGTCTGACAGACCCCTTCGTCCTCTCCCCAGAGCGGAGGACACCCATGAGGATTTCCCCCAGTTAAAAAAAGGACTATTTTGTTTCTATGGCACGCTTTGTAACCTAAACAACTAGAAAACTTTTCTCATTTGAGGGTGTCGTTAGTATAATTACGAGAGTAGCAATCGATTTAAGAATATTATAAAGTCGTGTTTGGGGCTCCGTACCCAAAAGGTAAAACGGGACCCTATTACTTAAACTTCACTTTCCGCCCATCTGTCACCAGGTTGTATCTTTAGAACCGTGATAGTTAAACAGTTGATATTTTCAGAGATGATCTAACCCACAACGCCATCTAGTGTCCCAAGCTAAGCAGAACTTGTGTTATGGGAACTAAACAACTGATATAAATACACATATACTTTATTTTTGTAAATACATACTTATTATACATAGGAAACCCCCAAACTCCGAAATAAATATTTGCAGATCATACAATCATTTGATCCGACCCAGGGGAATCGAACCCGAGACCTCAAGCACAGCAGTCACATACGCTACCACTGCGCCACCGAGGCAGCTATAAATGCTTATAGTAAGTTATATCGGGTAATCTTAAATCACTAATAATGTTACAAATTTTGGCTACTGCAAATAATAAATAGAATTCAATGCCTTAACTGTTTGGATAAGTTGTATAGGATAGTGTTAAGCTATATTAATATTGAAAAGACAAGTAAAAATTAAAACATTCTTACAGCCATCGTTCTGGGCAAGGTCGTACTGTTCTAAGAGGAGGTATATATCCAAGATAGCTTGTTAGTCATAATACTTTTAAGTCAAAAGTGAGAGTGTTGTTTCTGATATTGCAGAAGTCCAGTGCTTTGTAATGTTTGTGATCTTAAATGCGTTCCTGTCGCTATAGTTGATCTTATATATCTTATGTGTTTAAATTATGTTATTAAATTATTTCCAATATGTCATATTTTTATTTTTTTATTACTGAAACTGAGGTATACTGGCGACAGCTGAAAATCAGCGCTGTGGTCGTTTTTAGGACCGCAGCATAAGTAGAGCTGTGGCCTTTTAGTCACACAGCCAGACATTTCACTGTGTTTGTTATTTAATCTTAGTTAAACTTAATGACTAATAAATATATTCTTTCTTTCTTTCTCTCTTTCAAGATCGGAGCATTTAATGTCTTTGATAATATTGTGGTGTTCAAACTCACATATAACCATAGCAGCTGCGTACGTCCCTCCTGTGACAGATGCCTCGAAAAACTCAATAATTACATACATTAGGTATGAGGTAGAAAATGTTTTGATGTGCCCGATAGCGCCTCCGATCACGCAGAATAGCAGTGTTGGTTTACGACCCAATCTGAAAACAAGAAAATGAAAGAATTAATAAAAGTAATAAGATTGCTCTTTGCTGACATGATTATCTATGGTTTCTTATATATAAACAAAGAAATAAGATTGTAGTGTCTGTTTTTTTAACTAAAAATAACTGCTCTTTACTAAATGCATTTGTGTGTAAACACGTTAAATATAACAAAATATCATTTTTACAATTTCTGTCTGCCTGACTGTCTGTGTTCCGGGTAATCTCTGAAACGGTTACACCGATTTCGACGGGACTTTCACTGGCAGATAGCCGATGATGTAAGAAGTAACTTAGGCTACTTTTTGAGACTAGCGTCGCCCCACGACGTTGCCCGAGGTTACAACAACAAACGCGGGTAACGCCGCGAGGCTTAGTTATCTCATATATAACTGTCGGATCCCAAACTTTGCAGTTTGTCCTAAGGCAAATAGTCTACTAATAAACTACGAAATATATAAGTATTATTTCGATAAATTACACCCAGACACAAAATAAATGATTGTGCTCGTAACTATTTATCCTGTGTTGCAATCTATATATATATATATATACTCTCTATCCTAAGTGAAAGTACTCTTCGTCTGAACCAACCGTGGTAGGGGCAAGAAAAAGATGGCGCATAACGGAAAAATGTGACGGTAAATTTTTTTTAACGCCGATAAAGAAGTTTCACTTCAAAAATGTGGACGAGATGAACCGGGGACCGTCTCTCGAAAAACCAAAAAAGATTCTAGCTTGTAAGCCAATATCATTAACCAGTATTCGACCTGTTGGCGTCAAATGCTCGAACTGGATTTTACCGAAAATTTCAAGCCTTTAACAATCTTCTGGCAATCTATTTTTATACTTCCAGGCAATGCAATAGGAATTACAAACATTCTCTGACAGGCGAAGGTAGTTTGAAACACGCGGGAGCGTGTCAAGCCAAGTTCAAGAAATACTTCCTTCCTAGTAATCCTTAAAAGGTTTGTTATAAGTCAACATTTAAAGCTAAAACAGCTTTAAATGTTGACTTATAACAAACAAACTAAAACAGTTTTAATATTGTAAATACAGTCTATGAATTAATTCAGAAACAAGTTTATATACACATGAAGAAACAGGTCATGTCACGTGTAATCATTCTAACAGAAACAAGATCTGATTACAAAGTATTTATTCATTGGTAGGCATTTATAAATAGGCACGGATAACCTGTTTCTAGTTTGTTTCTAAGCCATTTAATTCCTTTTTTGGTTTCGTAGTTTTAACTTTTAAATAAAATAAATATTCCTAGTTTAATAATAAAATAATTTCACTTCATTTATTCAAGTAATAAAACATGCATTTAGTATTAAAATACCCTCTATCCGTTAGGATATAGTACATGTCTGGGAGTTCAGACCAGTGATAGATCACAGAGAACTTACATACATACATACATACATAGTACGTATATTGTTCGATTCACTTGTGGATTGAGATGGTGGATCCTATTGGTTAATGAATTTTATGGTGAAACGGAGTTATTGTTAAAATACGAACTATTCTCGAACATCTGAAGAGTGCATTATCCAGAACACTTCTAACAATGAAATGTACAAAAATTTTAGAACTTTATATCATAGTTAATATAAAAACATAATTACTAGTTTCGCTTGAGAATTGTCATTTGATTCAAGTTTAAATTGATTAGTTTCTGCTGTTTGGTTTCGCTAATATGACTGTTGTAAGACATTTATAGAACCATGGGGCGCTAAAAAATGGCTACGTCTTTTTAAGATATTCTGCTTAAGAAAAAAAGTTACTTATGTTAAATAAACTTACTTATCACACATCCATCCTGACACGATCATCGACACCATCATACCCATGTTGTGGATGGTACCAACCAGATTCGACTTCCATGGCTGACAAGCTAGGTTTAGCTGGAAATTGTAATTAAATCATTATTATTCCATCAGTGGTTTTCTTACATAGTTTTCTTGTGGTGTAGTTTACTTTGAGAATATTGGAATGCTCTCTATGAGCACTAAAATAATGTCATTTTTTAAAACATTGTTCTGTTGCTAAATCATGGTCTCAGACTTAAGATCGTTGATCACAAGACTTTTGCAGCCAACAATGTACTACGATGTCGGACTCAATGAAATAAATAGTAATAATGTGTCATTACACTTATCCAATACCCGTACAATACGAAGAGGTTATTAAAAATCGTCCCTAGATCTAATTAGTGAATAAGAACGATTGTAGGATGACTGGTGTTAAACCTTACCCGTGAAGTATTCAAAATCTGCATGTGGCCAAGGTAAGGTCACCTGCGATTTTACCTTGATCACATACAAGTTGAACCACCACATGCAGTGGACCACTGCATGTGGTGGCGTTTACTGGTAGTAAAGTTCCGGGAATTGATGTAGTAGCCTATTCATATGCTACTTCAAACAAAGAATACTAAACATTGGCGAGGGCGATCTGGTCGGGTACCGGCTGGCTTTAGTAAACTATGACCTTAGCCTATCTGGTTCAATAATGCGGAATCCTTGTTCAAGTGTGCGTCATCTAAATACGGTAGTAAAGATATTTCCTGAGTTAAGTACTTCAATCTTAAGCGATAATATGAGGAAACTGTGTTCTTTGCCTTTGTTATGGAGACAGAATATTATTATAATAGACAATAGAAACGATAAAACAATTAAACGCGTCAGAAGTCCTTTAGTCTTATAATGATTGTGCAGCAAGATTTTGTAAGAGTTTATTTACGAGTGCAGCTGTCGTCATGTTGAAATTAAAAACTTTTTAGACCACCTGGTCCGTGTGCTTTATCGAAATAATAAGTTTAAATAATTACCTCAGCAACGACAGTATTATTGCTTTCGTAGATCCAACGGTCACAAGTAGTCAGGTTACCAGTGAAACTGGTGTTAGAACATATTACTTCGCCGGTTTTCAATACAGGCTTTGAACATCTATCTATACTAGTGTCAGGCCACCAATTTGGGAAACGTGCTGTCGAGTTTGCATCTTCGCATTCGTCAATTTGACACCTGTCAAAATTAAATTAATAAAAAATTAGTTCGGAGTCTCTAGATGCTACATTTTCACATAATTTATTGATAATTAAATCGCTTTTCAAAGTCGTTTTCTTTTGATGTAAACTCAGATATATTGTGTGCATTAAAAAGGACAAGATCTTCTTTGTGTCGAGTTAGGTTCTTGCAGTGATAACTTTGCCTAAGCAAAAATCCTACATTTTAGTATGAATTCCTGACTATTAGAAGCAATACCGGATATAGTATGTGTTTGTGAAGTAACTTGACCTGCGTGTCTTAGCAAATTACAGGGGAAAAGTGTCGCAGTATAACCACAGTCTGATTTTGTTGTGGTGACCAAGTTCTACCTTGATTAGGGTAGGCTAGTAGCAGTGATAAGAACAGTGAGCGCTTATTGAAGTAAGAATAAATAAAATAAATATGTTCAAACATTTTATCACGCAACGCCATCTGGTCCCAAACTAAGCAGAGCTTGTACTATGGGTACTAGACAACTGATATTAATACTTATATACTTTTTTTGTAAATACAAACATATTATACATAAAAAACACCCAAACTCTGAAAAAAATATTTGCAGATCATTCAAACATTTGGTCCGTCTCAGGAATCGAACCCGAGACCTCTTGCACAGCAGACGCATTCGCTACCACTGCGCCACTGAGAGTGAATTGATCTATAGTGAACCATTTCCCTCCCTCATATTCCCTCCGACGTTATTTTCAATAGCAGGAATGAAATTTATTATAAATCAATGTTTATAAGTCAGGTTAGTTAAAGTTTACATCTTTAGTTTACTCAACTATATCTTTTTTATTTATTTATTTTATTTAGATTTTATTCAGATTCCAAGCGCTTATTTAATGTGCGCTAAGGCTAACGACCTTAGCTGCTCGGAAATATATTCTAAATTAATGCATCAAGGTCGTTATTGCAAAAATAACTAGAATCACCAAACAAGGAGCAGAGCGATTATTAGTTAGATATTAAATAGACTCACCTGTAGTCCACATCTCCGACTGTAAATACGTAATTGATGCTAATCATGCTGACAAATAATGCCGGCAGACATATTAAGAAATATTGGATTATCTGGTACTTGCCAAAAGTCTCCATTAAATCCGATATGTCACAAGAATCCTTGCTTTCCCGTTTATTTTTCGCCATCTTTACAAATCCTAATATTTCCTAGATTCAGGAAGTATGGTCGTGATTTCTATAACTAATTACTGGTAAGCATCTGTAAAAAATAAAATTTATTACATTTTAAAAATCAGACAAAATCGGTAACATATATTAAAGATGCTTATATATAGAATAAACAAACAAACAAACAAACTACAACCCATAATGTCCCACTGCTGGGCTCGGGTCTCCTCTCAGGAGAGGGTTAAGGCCATACGTCCCTACGCTGGCCAAGTGCGGGTTGGGGACTGGGAAGAATACGTTGTGGCTACGTAAATCTTGCCGTTGGATGTTTTCAAGCCGCCCGAAGGCCTCCAACTAAGCTTCACGACTGTTATCGTATGATAACACCGGGACCGACTGCTTAACGTGAATCACGGAGACGCTCATGGTAACATGCCACCAGCGGTCACCCATCCAGGTACTGACCGCGCCATCGTTGCTTACCCTCGATGATTGTTTCTAATCACCAAGTGCAACTGGGCTATGAGCGCGATATAGAATAAAAATAGCAGGATTAAAAAAAAACTTATGTCGAATGGTTTATGTCAGGTTTTCTTATGATGAAAGAAGTCAGTTAGAATATTGATTGATTTCTACCTTTCTAATTTTCTAGCTTTATCAATCGTTGGTCTCGGGTGTAAAATAAGACATTTTAAGATACGATAAAATCGGTTTCCGCCATCGATATATAGATCGGTGGAAATATTTAATTAGATAACGTGAATTCTAATCAAAATTATAATGAAGTTGTGAATACATGTAGTACTTAAAATACATTTATTTCTTTATCAAGACACTGTGTAAGCATTTTTATAGAAAAGTAAGTACTGGTTGAGACGTTAGGTTCCCGGGGTCGAAGTGTTCGCGCTATGTTTTAGAAACTAGCTAAGCAACTGATTGAAGCTTCTCGAGATCAAAAGACCGTCCTTTTCTAGTACAGAGAGTTAGCATTACCGTTCAATAAGGCAATGCTGCCAGCTTTCTGGGAACGCTACCAGTAGGCGATAATGCGGATGAATGTTTTGACGTATGAATTTGTATATTGTTTTTTTAATTGTTATTATTTCTTTTTAGTTAATATTTATTTTATTTAAATTTATGATATAATGTAATAAAATCACTTCTAGATATTATGTGTGACTGCCTCGGTGGCGCAGTGGTAGCGTACGCGACTGCTGTCCATGAGGTCTCAGGTTCGAATCCTGGATCGGACCAAATGTTTGTATGATCTGCAAATATTTGTTTCGGAATTTTGGTGTTTTTTATGTATTATATGTATATATTTTAAAAAAAGTATGTATTCATATTAGTTATCTAGTACCCATAATACAAGCTCTGCTTAGTTTGGGACTAGATGGCGTTGTGGGTTACATGTCCGAAATATTTATTATACCTACAGAATGCTCACTAAGCATATAAATGTTAAAATAGGAAAAATCTGAAATACGGAAACTTTTGTACTCGAAAGTGATAGACACAATTAAGGTTAATGTAAGCGATATTGCTGATAAAAGATAGTAAAGATTAGTTAGATATCCTATGTGCTTATAAGTGTTACGCATGAAAGTACAGGGATATTGATTTGTGTATGATATAAAAACTCTTCAATAATTAAGGTATTTTTTCATATTTCGGATATCTAACGTAACGCTATCTAGTCCTAAACTTAACAGTGCTGATATAAATTATATACATTTTTTTTAAATACATGCATATTATGCATAGAAAACACCCAAACTCCGAAAATAATATTTGCAGATCATACAAACATTTAGTCCGACCCGGGAATCGAACCCGAGACCTCGAGGCACCGAAGCTTTGACACGATATAGAAAATGTTACTTTGAGAGATGATTTATATCATTTTTTGGAAATAAAATATGCTACAGCGAAGTGTAGCAGGTTAAATCTAGTGGATGTACAATAATGGCTTTGCCTTGCAATGTCGTCTTTGAATCAGTCATTTATAATAATAGAGAACAATTAGGTATAAAAATACTACTTATATGGCAACTGTCAACACTAAAAAATAAATATCATACGAGCGAGAGACAGAGAGAGAGAGAGAGAGAGAGAGAGAGAGAGAGAGAGAGAGAGAGAGAGAGAGAGAGAGAGAGAGAGAACATACGAAAAGATAATAAATATTTCACAACATGTTCTTGTTAATGCTTCAACAAAATAAAGTATATAAATACTAAATAAGTACAAAAATGATTTGCTAATTATTTTAGATAATAAAATTTTGCAAAAAAAATATAAACAATATGTTCTTGGACTAAAATATATAATATTATTAATTAATATTTAGTAATTTTGATCAATTACAAAAAAAATTACGTCGGTTTGTTATTTATTTTGATGTTTGTTTCCTAAAAATTTCATCATTTACGAAAAAATTTCTAAATTCCATTTCTTTGTTTAAAACTACCCACAGAAGCCAAAACAAAGCCGCCACTATGTCCGTCCAAGTGCAGGAACAGCATACAAGACCCATACCATTGCACCGAGTGAGACAAGGGGACGTTATATCCCCGAAATTGATCACTAATGCAATGGAGGATTTGTTTAAGACGCTGCACTGGAAAGGGCGCGGTATCACCTCGGGCAGACTTTGCAGTTAGGTAGAAACAACTTTGAGGACGAGGTGAACAGAAGAGTCCGGCTAGGTTGGACAGCGTTTGGGAAACTTCGTCGGGTCTTCTCATCGTCGATCCCATAGTGCCTAAAGACGAAAGTCTATAATGCGTGCGTCCTACCCGTAATGTCATACGGAGCCGAAAAGTGGACACTTACGGTTCGACTGGTCCATAAGCTCAAAGTCGCTCAGCGTGCTATGGAGAGGGCTATGCTCGGCGTTTCTCTAAGGGATCACATCAGAAACAAGGTGATCCGACAAAGAACCAGGGTCATCGACGTAGTCCACAGGATTAGCAAGCTGAAGTGGCAGTGTGCTGGCCACATTTGCCGAAGAACCGATAACCATTGGGGTAAACGAGTTCTTGAGTGGAGACCGCGTCTCGGCAAACGTAGTGTAGGACGCCCACAGGCCAGGTGGAGCGATAATTTGCGCAGGAGCTGGATGCGAGAAGCTATAGATTGAACTAAGTGGCATGAAATTGGAGAGGCCTATGTCCAGCAGTGGACTGCGATAGGCTGATGACGATGATGATGATGATGATGACCCACAGAAGTAGAAATAAGGAATGAAGTCTTTAAAGTTTATTACAATTGATGTGCACATATCAAATATAGATTTTTTAACATATATACAAACTTTTTTTCTAAAAATATGCAATCAAGAAACGGCAAAGGTATTTTGTTAACTTTCCTTGCGCTAGACCCACTTTTGATGGAAGTAGCTCTACCCACTGGTGTTTGAAACAACAAGTAGGTCGTAAAACTTTATCGTTGGTTCGATTTCCCGTTAGGCCCGTTTGAAGTTAATTATGACCCGCTTACATATCCTCGTAAGTGTATGCCATAATTATGTACACTGTTTATTGTTAAGATTTAAGAACAGTAAAATGTCAAGATATTTTTGTTAATATTTTAACATAGGTATTAACAACAATTATGATCGTTGTGTAATTTTTGCATTTCTTTTGTCATATTTAGTTTTTTGCCTGTAGCTCCAGACGCATATATGTGGTTTGTCCTTCCTCAAGAATTAAAGAATTAAGTCATCAGCGGTTTAGCCGTGAAAACGTAACAGATATACAGAGGGACAGAGTTCGGTTCGAATTTATAATATTTGTATATAAGTGTAGATATGAATACACGTGAATTTCTTCGTCAAATTTCATATAATTAATAATATATTTTGTAATACATGATTAACAGAAGTTTATAATTGTGAAATGTTTTACCTACCTGTCTTATAGAAATTAAAAAAAAAAACCCACTGGTGTATTCTTTTAGGAATTACGATGCTACATACAGAAACACATACCTATAGATAATTCTGCATCGCAGTTTAAAAACGGAAACAACTAACAAAGAATTTGTTAAAAAGTTTACATTTATTGTGAAATAAACTTGACCTCCTTTCTATAAATGTATTTGTAGATTGCCTAAAACAGGCAAGCCTAAAATGGAAACAATTCTAACTTTAAAATAAAAATTAAGAAAAAAAATAGGTGGTGACTTTGGACACCGTTTATGGTAGTTTTCTATCTGTCAAATCGAAGTTGCAGATAACAATATAAAACTGATACCTCAAAAATGCTTCACTTACCACATGGTTTCACTAAACTAAAATTTGTACACACTTTGCTTATACTCATATACTAGAATATTTATACAACCGCCCCTTCTCCCGTCCTTATCAAACTGGTTACAATGCGATCAGACCTCGGCAGTGAGTAAACCGGTCGAGACATTAGCAACACGCTGTCGAACTATTGTTTATTTTTTTATACAGCTGCACAACTAAATAAGCAATGTACGGTCTGATGGCAGGCAATAACTAGTACCTAATGGAACTGAGGCTACACGTGTTTTAGCCCTCCCCTCCCTTCTTAACTCTTAAAACTCTGATATGTCTGACAGCTAGATACAAATACAGTGGCAATGTTACTTACATAAATCCCATATTCCTCTTCCATTTTTTTGAATTGGTCTATAGTAGCCAGTTGTGTTTTTTTTATTTGATAGCAAACATTTTGAGAATGTTTACGGTATACTTATTTGTTCACAACTTCAATTGTAAAACTGTGGTCATTAAAACATGTGAATCTGTGTGGAACGGACTAAGAATAACAACTTGTAAATGTAATTAATGTGTATAGTAATGTGTCCTTGAGCTTGAAAATTATTTCATTATGTGATTGTTAGAATGTGTGTCATCGCGGTTGTTTTAAATAACCGTTTGTGAGTATTAAGCAATCAGTTGTAATCCTAATTATCTAATATTATAACTGCAAATGTGAGTTTGCTTGGTTGTTTCGTAAGATTTTAAAAATTCTTTATTTACTAAAAGGTATGTTCTTTACAAGAAAAATACCTATGTTAATTTTACAGTGATAACCAAAATACCTTCGGACGGAACCGCGGGCAAAGTCCGGAATAATTATTTAAAATAAAATAATTTGGACGATCTAGTGAAATGTATGACCGATCGGCATATTGTATACCTGTTCACCATTTTAAATTTAATTTATCTGAGATTTCGTCATCGATATGGCGTTTATAACAAAAAAGTTGAACGAGTAAAGAGTTCTGTTCCAAAATATCGCTCCATAGCCTTGAAAGATGGCGCTTTAAATTCTTGTCATGTCATTCTTCATACAATGTATTAAAAATAGCAATCGGCTTTCTCTTTCTAATAGACTCGATAGTGCAACAAAGATAAAACAGTTCAAATCACTTTTCAAATAACTAGTTTAAAGTTAGGATCGTTTAGTTAATATTAAAAGCATTATAAATGTTAACATATTTTATAAACAAATTATCGAAACTCTCGCAAAACAAATCTATTTTGTATTAGTTGAAAAGAAAAGCAAATAAAAATATATACCTTTAAATAACCTTCGACGAACTTAGAACTAACTATTTAACTACTTCTTAGCACAAAGTAACGATCATGTTTAAACCTCTTGTAATGATGTAAACAAAGAATGAGCTGCCAGCTAATAAAAACGTGAACACAAATGGTACAAAAAGGTAAAAAAAGGTTTTAGTAAGTAATAACATTGTAATAAAAAACAAATAGTTTATTAATCAATACAAAATAATTAATATTATTGGTATAAAACTTATGTAACCTGTTTACGATGTTTGTAAAAACAAAACATATTTATGGTATCACTTTATTTAATCTGTGCTTTTATGCGATTTGATAGATTTTGAAAAGAGTTAATCAAGCTAAACATAAACTTATTATGAAAACTTAGTTTGAATATTATATTTTTAAGATAAAAACAGTTACATAAAATAAATTATGAGATTTTTGTATGAATTGATCTTTACTACTGTCAATATTTCTATTAAATGCGATTTTTCAATCAAATGTAATATACCTACTGTGTGTAGAAAATATTTATATATAGCAGTTTGTTAGCTTGTTTTTACACGGCATTGAAGTCCATTCGCAAATAGATTTAGGATTTTAATAAAACCGCAAAAAAGATAATAAGTACAGAAGCATTAGCTTGTCTACGGGACTTTGAATAAATAAAACTATAAAGTACACATATTTTAGTATCTATGTTTTTACTAAAATATTATCGGTCGTTTTTAAAATATCTAATGCTACAAACTACACCAAATATTTGTGTAGTTGTTTATTTCACAAGAACTGTTTTACTAACCTGTTTTTTTTTTCAAGAATTTTTGACTAGTTTCCAAACCGATACACGACACGTATCAGAAAGTGAATCCACAATCCACCCGCCGTATCGGTATCCAGCGCAACACTAATATCTTGAATAAATATGAATCTTGTTCACGGAAGTTTTTTCTTAATTAACATATTATGGACGGAAACTATAACTAAGTCAACGTTAGGTTATAGTAATAAGCACAATAACACGTATTCATAATTTTTGGAAGGTTATCACGTGCGTATCGATTTATCACATGTGGTAGCAGCAAGAAGTTCGTTTTCCGTATTTGAAGTCCTTCCAACATTTGTGTACGGAGGATCCTACTTCTAAGCGAGGCGACCACGCCTGGCAGATCACAGCTAGCAGTTGATATTAAGATCTTGTATGCATGCTTATTCATGTGAGAAGTTTTCATATCGTGATACAGGATAGTTACTACATATTTCGGCGTGTTTTCGTTAGATGGCAATGAATTATGTTTTGGTTTTATTGTATATGAAAGTCGCCAAATTCAAATACACACGTGCATTACTGAGCTTTAATGCTTAATTAAATGAATATGTTTGTTCCCCGGAAATGAAGTTTTTCTTCTTAGTGAAAAAAAATAACTACATTAACTTCAATCAGTCATAAATATGATAATCTGTATCAAAGTACCTAAATATTTCTAATTATTTTTCCTCAATTTAGAGGTTATTTGTTATAAATATAATGAATTAGCCTTGAATACAACAATACAACAATGCATATTGAGTAAAAAGAGATGGAATGATGTCGGATCACAGTTTGTGGATCTTAAATTATGATACACAAAAACATATTATTTAGCCTCTTTGCGACAGTTGCAAATCTTTTAATTTTTCATTACAGTACATGTTGCATTCTAAAGAGACACTTTACTAAAACTCTTCCCTTCCTGTTCACACTCATAGCGCTGTCGTATCTCAAAATCTCTATTTTCTTTATAAAAAGATTACTCTTGCCGTAGGAATATAATATACCATGTGATACTTTGCAATGTTTTGCAATACATGAAACTTCTCTCTCGTCATCTGCTAAAAACAAAAAAATTGGATCGCACAAAATATATTTCCAAAAGAAAATCGAACTCTTAGTAGTAAGCGGCTAAGTGAACGTTAAAACTTTACGCCTTTATGAGATCATCCGGAAATGTAACGTCTAGTACCAGTAAAGTTTCCGTGTCGATTTTGTACACGATCTGCATTGCAATATGGATGTGAGGCGCCTGCTATAATGGTACCTTTTGATTTACGACGCATATCACCGATAGGTGCTTTATAAGTAGACGTTTAGCTTGTAAGTCGGATAATTGAATCACTCGTTACAATGACATTGTATCACCTTATAATGAAGTCATGATGCTTTTTGTTAAGCACTAAATGTTTTATGTAATAATATAAATAATCATCAATAAAGTTTATGGTATAAATTACTTTTTAATCGATAAATTTTAGAAGAAAAATTGTATTTGAATCAGTTCACATTATCATAAAGGGCCTATATCAGTCCACTGCTAATCATAGGTCACTCGGTAGAAAGGACACTGATATATGTACTAAACCTTGCTAGTCCGAGGATTTAGTATACCTTTTTTTTTCCTCGTGCGGAAATCCCCTCGGATTACCGGTGGCATGTTGGACTCGAACCGACTAAAACCGCATGTCGTCTCAGGTATTAGAAGCCGGGGAACCAGGTGGTTTCCTCGCTAGGGTGTAGCGAGGAAAAACCTTGGAACCCCGAAGTACCTCGGGCCACGGTTCGTAGATGGCCCCCTACTGACGATTTAGTATACCTAGGTTTGTGTCATATTTTCTTTCTTTTTACAGTAATGTTGTTTTGCATATTTTGATTCCTTAGTCATCTATAATCGACATACGTAAAGGTTAAGTGAGTTTCTAAAATATTTCATCAGGATTTCACAATATTTTTATGAGATTTAATAATAGAAGCTAAAGTAAAAAGTATAAAAAAACCCGTGCGAAGGCACTTAATCGATTAATCATACGCCGAAAATGCCTTACACCATTTTGGAAAAGAGCTGATACTCTTATACTTCTATAATTGTTATTTCATAATAATAAATACTTAGTTGTAATAGAATAAGTACTTAAGAATTAATATTTTGCTTATTTCAAGTTAAGTCTACCCTTAAGAAAAACACCCAAATCTTGTATATTAAATACGGAATACATTTTTTTTTACTTCTGGACCGATCTTAACCAAATATAGCTAACGGCCACCGCAAGGAAACTGCCTTTCAAATAAAAAAGAAACATCCGTTTGAGAGCTACGATGCCAAATACAGACACACATACACACAGACAGACATTGACGTCAAACTTATAACACCCCTCTTTTTGCAACAGGGGCTTAAACAAGATATTAGTCACTTAATTGTTACATATACATACAATTATCTTGTTTAAATTTCAGATTTTTACATCTGCTACTTCGTATTTCATATTTTCTCTTTATAAATACTCTTTTAGTATATAATTTCAACCAATGGAATCCGCAATAACTTTTGTAAATGACACCAAATGTCAATTCGGTTTTGACATTTGTGAAATAAACAGACACAGGTAAAGAACTTCATTTATAAAAAAGTAACATCGAGTGATGACTTTTACCCCACCTGATAGAATGTTAATGCATTAACATTCTTCGTAAACACCTGGCAGGAAACTCAGTACATTATAAACCTACTGTGGATATATAATTAAAATTATAAAAAGCTACACTTAATAAGACTTTAGTTAATAAGACACATATTTTCATCTACAATAAATAATGTTCCACTCCTGGGCTCGGGTAAAGTACGCTAACTTCTTCGGATTGAATTATCAGTACAGTCAGTATCAATACAGTACAGTGTGTAAGCTACCCTAAATTTAAAAAATTTGAAACACTCATATCCGTGTCATGGTTTTCTGGAAGAAATCGCCGAGAGCGATAAGACCGCCAATTGTTGTACAACATACTTTGTGACTATTCCTGTTGTACGATTTCTTACTATGTATATACAATAAATAAATAAAAATACAGTCATTACCGTAGAACCCGACTGTGTACCGATATATCTTTTAGAAACATATTTCTATGATTCTAAATTCATAACAGAGTTCAAAATCCGATGGCAAAAGATTTATTCGTGTGGTAATAAGTTTCGTCTTTATCATGTCATCAACAACCCATAAAGTCCCACAATTGGGTTCAGGTAGGAGACCTCAGGAGAGAGTTAAGGCTATACGTCCACTCGCTGGCCAAGTGCGGGTTGGCGACTGGCAATACAACGTTGTGGCTACGTAATCTTGAAGTAGAATGTCTTTCAGTCACCCCAAGGCCTCCAACTACTTTACGACTGTTATCCTATGATAACAATCGGGACCGACTGCTTAAAGTGACCTCCGAATCACGGAGACTCTCGTGGTAACATGCCACCATCGGTCTTCCATCTAGGTACAGACCGCGCCGTCGTTGCTTACCCTCGGTGATTGTTTCTAATCACCGAGTGTAATTAGGCTATGAGCGCCTTTGCAAACACTTAATATCAATTAACTTATGCGGTACCTTCTCTCTAATGAATTTAAATTTAACATCAATGTGTTTAGATTTGATTGTATTAGTTGTGATACACAGGATTATTGATTGATTTGATAGCACTTTGATTATATTATCAATACATAAACAAGTCAATCAGTATCAATTTCTTTAAAAAACTGTCTTGACCATAATAAATTCTTGACACCTTTACATCCTACATACTATACATATTAAAAAGAGCTCTATATTCAGCAATGGCCTATTAAAGGCTGTAGATGGTGATAATGATGAGTTACATGTGTCATACACAATAACACACACAAAGCGTCGCCACGCTTTGAGTGTTCCGATTCCAAGAATTCTGTTGATTGTTTCTAATCACCGATTGCAACTGGGCTATGAGCGTCTCCTCTCTATTCATATAATTTGTTATAAATATGTCGAAATAACTCAACAGATGTAGATAGGGTTGGTTTGAATTCTCAACATACGACAACACAATAGACAAATGCGTAATCCGGCTACAAAAAGTATTGAATAATTCAAATATTGATGTAATAAAACCAGTACTTAAATAAGAAAAAGTTAAACAAACTATAACCCTTATATATCCTTTATCACCCGAATCTATTGACACCTAATTCATTAATATAGGTCAAGTAGTTTAGGCGTTACCGTTAAAATACATAGACTGCTAAACCTATTGCCATTACTATCGGTTTCGTCGTAGGAAAATGAACATATCTACAGGAAATTACTAGACTAATTGTGCAAAAAAGTTTCTGAACCAATTACATTTTTTTAAAAGCTTAGATTACAATTTACAAGTAAACTAATGTAAGCTAGAAACTAAATTCTAGCTATAATAATATAGATAACATGTCTCTATTATTTACTTTAACCCTAGACACAAAAACAGCGTAAAATTTGCCAATTGGAAATTGGCATTACTTTACTAAGCTAAGGTTAGCCTGAAAAATGTTCGATTAGCAGACTCATTTATCGGTTAGTAGGAAACTATGTCAATTAGCTAAATTTTTTTCTTAAAAAGGCAACTCTCGCAATAGGAATAAATTCTGTGTCGCGGGAGACTTTATAAACGTGCATGAAATGGAGTCAAAGAAGACCCAGACTTAGAACAATAATTCGCGGATCACTCAAAGTGTTGTTCCATGTAGGATTTGAACCCACAATACTTGGCGAAATAGGAAACTGCGTGGCAACCGCTTAAACCAAATACGACTATTTGTTGAAATTTGTTTGTGACTTCCTTTGGTTTCATTTTTATTTACAGTTCGATTAACCTGTAAGCTAGCCAGCTAACCAACTAACTATTTTTTGTATAATTAACCTGAATTTGAAGCAATCATCAAGACCTCTCAATCATTTAATCAATGTACTTTTGTATTTATATGGCCATAAATATTTACTGGAATATTATAACTAAATCCTAGTATTGAAAACATTATACATATGATAGTTGTTTATTTTGCAATAGATAAATGCTAAAATTAGCAATTTTTTTCATTTAATCAAAATTACTAATCAATTGATGAAATGCACCATGACCATTTTAATATACCCTTTAATAATTCCACATTTTAACTAATAAAACATGATAAAAAGTTTAGCAGTGTTAAACTTTACTTGAATACTACAACTACTGAGTGATACTAATATTTAGATAGTACTTAACCGAAAACTCAAACTGCATATGAAAGTTACCTTAAATGGTTAAATTCCATTCACATCCATCCACCATTTACTGATGGTTTAAAACCTTTTATTTGTGGGTGCACTATTTTTTTTAATCAACTAAAACTGAGAAAGGAAACATAGAAGTAAGTAATAATATTTTTATCATAGTCTGACGGACGTTATTGGCAAGTTAGTGCCCAAAAAATACTGACAACTAGTTCAGCCTACGAATTCAGTTCGCCCTTAGGGTTGCGGAGGCCCAATGCCAGTCGCTCCGTTTAATACCTGATATTCTGGGTAAACCGGTTGAACTAGTAACCTAAAATAATCTTACGAATAATAAAAACAAGGAACATGTTCGAAGTCTAAGAGACAAACAAGCGGATAAGTTTTCGTGGTAAATAACTAACATCGTCTAAAAATATCTGCGACTCAACAATCACGAGTGCGTTGCCCTCGGGTCGGAATGATGACGAATTCTGGTATTGAGCTGACTAAAACCTCACCTAACCAAATATCAGGACTCAATATAATATATGATAGTTAATAGATGATTGGATACTTTGAGACCATGATATTCATTGTATTTCTGGTTTTATGCTCCCTGTTTTGAACCGATTTTCTGGAAGTCATGGAGAGAGGCCTATTTCCAGCAGTAATCATTGAATGGTCGCACAATGGTAATTATCACATAGTAGATCACATTATATTGGGGAGTTCTAGATGAACTAAACGTTGTGAGGCGCTCATAGCCCAGTTGCACTCGGTGATTAGAAACAATCAGCGAGGGCAAGCAACGATGGCGCGGTCAGTACCTGGATTGGTGACCGCTGATGGCATGTTACCATGAGCGGCACCGTGATTCGGAGGTCACGTTAAGCAGTCGGTCCCGGTTGTTATCATAGGATAACAGTCGTAAAGCTTAGTTGGAGGCCTTCGGGCGGCTTAAAAAACATCCAACGGTAAGATTACGTATCCGCAACGTTGTCTTGCCAGTCCCCAACCCGCACTTGGCCAGCGTGGGGACGTATGGCCTTAACCCTCTCCTGAGAGGAGACCCGAGCCCAGCAGTGGGACATTATGGGTTGTTGATGATAATAAACGTTGTGAGCACCGCCAATGCGCGATGCGAAATTAATAGTTTTCCATAATTCGGTGTGATAGCAGTTAAATATATTTTCATTTTAAGTAGATACAGATCAATTGAATTACAAAAAAATGAAGATTATAAGCGGCGAAAAAAATGAAAAACCTGATGTAACTGGTTTGATGGAATGTTTCGGTATCCAATGTGTTCTGGTGTGCTTCCCATTGATGCTAATTAGTATGGTAAACATAAACTCTGTGTTTGCAGTAAGGGATGTTGAATACAGGTGAGAGTTATTACATAAATTACTAGATAATTTTAATAGAATCAACAATATGGATGGTGTAGCGATTTCACAATCATCTCACTGCTTCTTTACTGTGTTAAGTTTTGTGGAAATTAATCCAGAACTGTAAATTAAACACTGTGTTATGATGTGAAAGGTAGTAGAACCACGCTGATTTCAGCCCGAACGGGCCGGCTTGACTGGGCCGGTGCTATTCTCGCACAGAAGATCAACGTAAAATGTCAGGGTCCGTGCTGTCGTGTTTCGTTGGTGAGTGCGAGACCGGAGGCCCAATGATACAATAGAATCACGAGACTCAAGCTGCATTGTTGCATTGTCTGCATTCGCAATGAATATTGTGACCACAATTTTTGGATTCTGCTTGTGCAGGCAGTGTAGAGACATGTTGGCCATACATAAAAAAAACACAAATCGTAGTACCGAGTCTTCTTAATGTCCATTTCATATATTTCACCCTGTAAAGTCCCCTGCGGCATAGAATATATTCCTATTGCAGTTCTTTAATAATTAATTAAATTTACATTAGCCTACATAATAAATACGATTTCGATGTTAATAAGAAAATTAATTTGACTAAATTTGAAAATTAAAATTCTGATTTCATAAGTATTTTAATTTATTAGTGGTACGTAATTTATTATGAAATTATTATAAAAGTAACAAAAATGAAATATTGATGGAGGACGTGGAAAAAACATTAATTTTAACCATGACTTTTTATACACATAATAATAAAATTAAATATATATATGTCTTGTTATTAATAATATATATTAAAGCACATGTAGTACTTATACTACATTTAGCCCTTAAAGTCCAATGACTAACTATAAAAATGTAACTAAATTATCGCGATAGATGTCGCAACAAAGATTGTGAGAATGAAAATTCAACATCAACATTCCCAACTGGTGACCAAAGCAAAGAAAGGGGCCGATGTAAAATACCAGTGCTCCGAGATGGGGATAAGAATTGTCCGAGCAACAGTTTCACTGAAGAATTGGTTGAGTGTAATAAAAAATGAATTCACGAGGATAATGACACTGTTATCGTCTGGTAACTATTAAAAATTTCGTATTTTCCAGTTCTAAATCCTAGCAACAGGGGCGTAGTGTCACATAGTTATAGACGACGAAACATCAGACACGCGTATAACAGCTATGAAATGAATGTTTGCAGTTGATTATGATATGGGGAGTAAACAAGCAGTGGTGTCACCAACAGTACGTGACCATTGCCACGCATGGAAATCTACAAATGTAGAATCAAAAGTGCGTCGTCAGTTAGGCCAGAAATTACTTCACGAGCAACACAAGAATCCTGTGTTCATCATCAAGGTTCTATGAGTAGTTTTCGCCTACATTTACAAAAAATATTTGTTAGATTTTTATAACTATAGTCAGAAAACCTCTATAGTAAAAAAAAAAAATATTTTTGTTTTTAGTTACTAGCTTTTCTTCTTTTTCTATAATTTTATATATTTTTCAGTTGTTGTTGTAAAATGAATAACACATTTGGATATAAAAAATATGTGAGAGCGGTCCCTCCTAATACAGGCATTTTTTTGCCTAAAAGGAGGGTCCAACATCTATTATACGACATTGTTTTTTGTCAACGAAAATAAACTATTTTAATTTTGATTTTTTATTTTGATTAATAGTGTTGTTATTTACGTTTACAAACGATGTTTCTACACCAATAGGCTTTCCTTGTACACAATTACTATAACTTCCACGTCATGTCTCGTCATGTCATCATGTCTACGGACAGACTGATGACACCGGAGCACGGGCCTAATCGTGACACCAGCGCTGCAGTCACTCAGGCTACAGCAATAAGATGAGATAGACGCCTTTTCTAGCATAACAATTGCTCGTGACCATTCTCCGTAAAACTGTTTAAACCATGTGATATTATCATGTATGTGTTCAGATAAACGATTTTATGATTGTCTTTCCTTCAATTGCTAACATTCATTGACTGTCTCGGTGGCCCAGCGGTAGCGTATGCGACTGCTGTTCCTGAGGTCTCGGGTTCGATTCCTGGGTCGAATCAAATGTTTGTATGACCTGCAAGTATTATATCAGTTGTCTAGTACCCATAATACAAGCTCTGCTTAGTTTGGGACTAGATGGCGTTGTGTGTTAAATGTCGGAAATATTTATTTTATTATTTATTTATACTTTGCATCAATTTTCGGCTAAATCTGGCATGTCAACTATGGAAATCTCAATTGATCGGTACCATTCACAACTTGGGGACTATGTTGTCTACAGTCGAGGCTAGATGGATGACAGATAAGTAAAGTTCTTTATGTGTTTGAAATATTATTACAGAAACTGTTTTTATATTCTAGTATTTTAAAATTAAAACTAAAGAACCTGATGAACATGATGACTAATGCCAAAATTATTAGTGTTGAATTGAATTCATTCACTATGAATTTTAATTGTTTAATGTTTTATTAAAATGAACTATTATTCAATAAATTATTAACTTATTCAGAGCTTCACTAAATACGAATCTAAATTTTAGCATTTGTATCTTTGCTAGAATATAACATGGATATTCCAGTTTCCAAGATAAAGTATAATTGAATTTGTCATAATTGTCAGCCGCAAACCAACGTTGATATTCTGTGCAGTCGGAGGCGGCATCAGCTATATCAAAACCTTTGCTTCTTCACAACATGTACAACATCGTGGGATTCCTCGAGGCAATAGCTTGAAGAGGAACTTTTTCAGGTGCTTGTTTCCCTTGTTAGGAAATGTATTAATTAATACGAACGCTAGTTTTATCAGTTCCTAGTTAGGCTCCAGATAGTTCTTATTTTTTTATGTAAGAGCTAAAAAGCTAAAAAAACGACTCTACTTTGAGTGACGGAAAGCATTATCAGAATCCAAGAGTGGTGATTACCATCCTCATTGTAAACGTGGATAAAGCTGTATGGTAACTCACATACTGTCTTGGCCTAGTGAGAGTCTTTTACTCGCCCTTCTTAAAGAAGCCACGCCTCGGCATGCATTGGCCGGCTCGACCGGAGTGATACCACGGACTTACAGAAAAGCGCCTGCGCTGTGTTTCTCCGAGTGAGTGAGGATACCGGAGGCCCATAATGCTACCCTTCCCCTCATCCCCCTCCCCATCCCCAAAGTCCGGCAAACCACTTGTGACGCCTCTGGTGTTACGGGTGTCCATGGATGGCGGTAATCGCTTACCATCAGGCGATACGTCTGCTCTACTCAGTTAAAACTCAGTAAACTCCAGGAACAACTTCTATATAGAGAAGTGAAATAGGTTGAGCTACAAGCTCGTGTCGTTTTTATTCAATATATGCTAGCTTGGCTGGAAGGTGTCCAAAATATCACCCAGACTATTTCTTCTGCATATCAATGTATGTTGCCAAGCCCTAACATTTCATTAATATGCAGAAGAAACAGTCTAGGCGTCAGGACGGAGTCCTGTGGCACAGCGTTTATCTGCTCAAAATTGGTGGCCGCGCAGTCATAAAGAACTCAAATAACTCTGCCAGTGTTTGGAGTGCAAGCTAAATGCCGGGAGTTTGGAGAGAAGTGAATGGTGGCAAACCCTATCGAAGGTCTTAACCATGTTGGGGCTGATGGTCAAGGACTTCATATGCATGTCAATAGCATCACCTTATTGGTGTATGACATATGCAAGAATGGGATGCAGCAGTGGGATATTATGGGTTGTTGATGATTATTTAGTAAGGCGTGATCCTCCAGGTAATAGACCAATTGATTGTTTATGATCTGTTGAAACACTTTGTAGATAATGTTGGTGACGGCTATTGGATAGTATTTGGCTGGATCGGAGCGTACTTATTTTTGGGGTTGGGTTGAAGATCATTAGTCAGTTGTCATATATGTAGTTACCTAACATATTTAGCTCTATCCGAGACTTTCGACTGACCCTTAATAAATAAAATAATTGATATTAAAAACAACGTTTTTACTTTTTTCTTTTTCTATATTTTTCAATTCAATCGAAAATTCGTTCGTTTTTAACATCACCAGAATATTTGCTGAAAACGTACCAAAATGTAAAAAATGCCACAGTTAATATTCACATTATTATGAGAATCATGCAATTCTCTAATGAATATTAATTGCACTTTTTTTCTTAAGTATACGATTTTTTTTATTGTTTTTCGGTTTTTTCAAGGAAATTTGTAGGTACGTAATTGCAATTATGCAATGACACAACATAGTGATCTTATCAAATTCCTCTTCCTTATTCTTTTTCTCTTCCCTTTTTCTGTTTTTCTTAATTATTTTTATTTTTGCCAACTGCTAGTTGTGCTGCGGTTCTTTACTTACTCCCGTCGCAGCGCAATTTTCATCTCGTTTATCATTATCTTCACTATGATATATTTTTTTATGCCTGACAGCGGAGATGAAGACAAGAAGTGAGTTTATGGATCTTTTATAAGCTCACCTCTTTCCAAATATTGATATAAGACAAAAAAGTAGAAGTTTTTAGTGACATTCGTCAACATTACAGTAACATAGCGCTTACATAGTATTAAGAATCAATTGGCTTATAATTAATAAACGTTGAAAGTACTCAGTCGATTTTAATGATTTTTAGATTATTAGGCAACATTTGTTTTATAAGTAAAACAACCTTAAATCTACTGCCGTAATCAGTCTTGATATAAAAGATGCCACAAAAGTAAATAGTAACGTGTTTAATATCCTTAACTGTTTAATTTTATCTTCCATTGTCAGAAATACATATTATAATACTGCTCCTCTTTATGTTATAACACAAGATGGCAGTTTGACAAACGAATATTTCTAACTTACATTCTTGAGAAGCTTGCATTTCAGGTAGATATTGTAATTGCTGAAATTAATTTTCAGTTATAGAAATAGCTGGAAAAAAACATCGAGTAATGTCAGTGATAATTTTTGCATCTGCATCATCTTTTGGAGAGGCGTTATTTGGATGTATTGTTATGTTCCTTAGCCTACTGAAAAAATATTCTTTGCGTCATCACAGGACCTTATATTTTATTCATAGCTATGATATTTTGAATATATGAAAGTCCTAGATGGCAAATGGTATGTGGGAGGACAAGAAAAACTAAACAAATAATGAAAGAAATGGCTAATATGCGTACAAAGGTTGTCGGATCAAAAGATTTTCATGAAATTTTGAATGTGCGGGTGGGGGGGAGGCAAATCGGGAAGAAGTAACTAGAATTCCTTTATTAAAAAAAATAAAAAAACAATACTGAGCAAAGCTTGGTAATCTAGTCACTTATATACAATAATACAATAGTTAATCAATTAATATTCTTTAATGTAATTTAATCTTAAGATTATATTCATGATGTAGAATACAGTGAAGAAAATAACACAGATCTATTTCTATTTGTGATTAAAACCATCTGAACTGAGTTTTAAAACTTTAGCATCGGATAGCAACAACATAACACTGAATACCGATTCAAATTTGAAGCACGGAAACATAAACTGCTTCATTAGTATATATCGAGGCCACTTAGTATACTTACTTCTCTGGTAATATAAACCTTGACCAGGAAAATATATCGGCCATCTTGCTAAAAACAAATGAAACTGATTCCTTTATTATTAATTGTTATGTATATGTCTGATGAAAAACATAAGCAGTATTCGAGAAAGGTGGTTCTGAGTCTGATCGTTCTTTGTATCTGTTTCATGTATGTTTGTGAAGTTAAATGCAATACAGGATATTTACTTCAAATGCGATAGTTATCTTTTTAAAACAAAAGTATTACAGTCAATATTAGCATCAGTTAATCTAACTTTTATAGTACAAGCAAAAAGTAAAAGCACTTACTAGATGGCGTCGTGTCTCAGTGTTCTTTTTTCATGGAATATGAGGCAAACGAGCAAACTTATCGTATAATATAGTATAACTACCTAGTACTATGATATCGTATAGTATACTAGAATATATTTGTCGTATCGCCTGATGGTAAACGATTCCCTCTACTCATGGACATCTGCAACGGCAGAGTCGTCACAATTGCGTTGCCGGCCTTTAGGGGATGGGGAGGGGTATGGCGGGAAGGGGTTAGGGTTAGGGCCTCTGGTATCCTCACCCACTCGGTAAAACACTGGGCAAGCGCTGTTTCACACCAATTTTCTGTAAGGCGATGGTATCACTCCGGTCGAGCCTGCCCATTCGTGATAAATAATAAAATTCTTAACAAATTAATATTTTAAGGGAATGCAATGAGAGATACCTATGTAAAGTAGTATACTGCAATAGGCCGATTATGATAATGAAATGTACGCATTAATCTTAAATTTAATTAAAAAGATAAAGTGAAAATTAAACGCCATCTCATGCTATCCTACCAATCGTTTATTCTACGATAGTATTGTTAGTTTTTATGTTGCCTTTTGCATGATCTTCCACCTGTTTGATGGTATCAAATAGCGGTAAATCCTTGGTCTCCGGTGTCAGGCATAGAAATGAACCCGCCAAAATTGAGAAACAGCCAAATAAAGTAAAAGGCAAAATATTTGGTAATGTACTCTGAAAATAGAAAAAAGTGTGTGTGTACTTACATACAAACATTAGAAGTTATACTTCTTTGGCGTAACAAGAAATAAATTTAAAAATCAAAAATTTTAACTATAGCTAACTTCAGGGTGTTGGTTTTTCGTGACGGTATGCGCGCGCATCGTAAAACTAAAATGTTGACTACAGCTAACTTCAGGGCATCAGTTTTTCATAACGGTGTGCGCGCGCATCTTAAAAATTTACTCTCATCAATTTTCCCTAAAGTATCAAAAGAGGTATAACTTCAAAAATAAACTTATTTTAGTTTGAAGGCTTGAAAAACTAATCTTCTTTAATCCAAGTTCTTTTATTTAATTTTGATGGTATTTTGAATTGTAATGAGATTTGAAATACCAGGAGGGGTGTGAGTGGTGCCAGGATGCCTCCCATCTGGGCGGCTAATGATGCCAGTCCTACTAGGGACCCTCTTATACTAGTGGGGAAGAGTTCCATCGAGTAAGTGATAGCTCCTGTAAAGCACGCCGATATTATCGCCTTAGATATCAGGAAGAGAGACAATTTCACTCCTAAAAATCCTGAAAAGAAAATATTTTTTGGTTTAACAAATATAGGTGTTCTTACATTATATTTTTAACTATGGTAGATCCAACTCCGGTATGAATGGGCTGGTTCGATCGACCGAGTAATATTTGTTAATTGTTCATGAAGATTTATGATAAAATAAAGCTTGTGTCGATTAGAGAAATCTTTATCTCTTCCTCAACCACTAATAAGGAAATAGAAAAAATAATGGTAAGTCTATCATAAGTAAAGAAAAAACTTACTCTCCGGAACAAAACCAGAAATAATGCACAGGGCTCCACATGATAAAAATCCAATTAGAAGTGGAATCTTTCTTCCAAATTTGTTCATCAAGTACAATGACAATACCTCCCCTGGTAATGAAAGCAATGTAAAAAAAAGATAGTTCAGGTATTTATCTCCTGGCAACCACACAGAATTTACCAACATTCCAAAGTAAATAAAATTAGTTGTAAATCTGCTCATACAAGCTACTATCAAGCGCTTAATGATTTCTTTAGATTTTACAGCATTCAGTAAACTCTCTTTTACTTCGTCGCTTTTGATGTCGAACTTTTCCTTCAGTTTTTCCTCTTCAATGTTTGTTAATTCTTCATTATTGATAGTTATTTTGTTGTCTTTAGCAATTTTCTTCATTAATATTTTAGCATTTTTGACTTTTCCACTCACAAGATGCCATCGAGGGCTTTCGTTAATAAAAAAAATAAGAAATATGAAGAGGAGACAAGGTCCATTTATGATACGAATAAACGTCTTCCAGTAAGGCACATACTTAGCGATACACACAATTAGACATTCACCAATTTCAGTAGTATATGCAAAAAGTGCACAAGATATTACTCGATACTTCTTGCCAACTATTTCTAGTACTGAAAAAAGAGAAGTTAGTTTATTTGTCTAGAGTGTACACTATTCCTCTTATACGTTAGGACGTAATATGAATAATATTCTGAATGAAGTAAGTTTAGAATCAATGTAAGTATACAAATATTGTGTAGGGTATACGTAATTAAGATATATTCCACAACAATATGGTCCTTTAATTGTCTCGTATAAATGGTTGTTGGGAAATGTTCATTATGAAATTACAATGAAGGGACTTAAACAATTTTTGGTCGAGTATATTTTCGAATGGTAATATGTATGTTCATTTGACGTTTTCTAACGTTACTAAATGAACTTATTAACAAATAGTAAAAGAACTCACTGTAAGTAAATAATACTTATTGAACTCACATAGAACACTAGCAGCAGCATAAGATCCTCCGATGATTGATGACTCCAGGAACTCAATTGTGACGTACATAAAGTAGGAGATTGAGAAAGTTTTAATAACTCCGATGCTGCCTCCCACCAAACAAAATATTAGAGTAGGCTTGCGACCAAATCTAGATTAGAAAAAGTTTTTATTTTATGTATGCCATTATGACCCTGTCAAAATGACTCAACCCTGGCTGGTGGAAAGCAGAATCATAGAGTGGTGGTTACCATACTCATTGCGAATGCAGACAATGCAACAATGCAGCATGGTGACCCATACTATGCCGACCTAGTGAGCTTCTATATGATTGAACTTCCGGTGTCGCACTCACTGGCGAAACACGACGGCACGAACGCTGTTATTTTTTTAATTTTTCACATTTTCAGTGATCTTCTGTGCGAGGGTAGTATCACCCGGTCGAGCCAGCCCGTTCATGTTGAAATCAGCGTGGCTCTAATACTTGTAACTTGTTTTGCAAATAGAGTTGTGAAACTCCCGTTTATGTGGTTTCTTTGGACTACCTCGGTGGCTCGGTGGCAGCGTATGTGACTTTTGTACTTGAGGTCTCGGGTTCGATTCCCGGGTCAAACCAAATGTTTGTATGATTTGCAAATATCTTTTTCAAAGTTTGGATGTTCTCTATGTATAATTAAGTGTAGTTACAAAACAAGCATTTACATATATCTACTTATGTTAGTTGTTTAGTACCTATATACTATAAGCTCTGTTTAGTTTAGTTGTGTGCCGTATGTCCGAAATGTTTTTTTATATACTAGCCACTTTTAATAGTCCTGAATTACTGTTTCTAAATATAAAGCTCACAAAGTTAAATTAATTTTTTAATTCTCCTCAACATTCTCCCCGCGACATGTGTTTTAGATGCCTATTGACTTTGCATTACATAAGTTAGAAAACCAATAATTACCTATCACACATCCAACCTGATATAACCAAAGATACCATCATGCCTGTATTATGGATGGTGCCAACCATCATTGACTTCCATGGCTGACAAGCTAAATTTAGCTGAAATTCAAACTTAAAGTCTTGCCTTAAATATTTTTAATTCATTTACATAATTATATTTCCTTGATGTTTTCATCCTACCCAATTGAAATTTTAGCTCATTCGCTTTCAATGGCCTGATAAGTGTTCTTATCATAAATAGACCTGTTGTTTAATAAGAAATTGATAATAACTATATCTATAGGTAAGAACAAGATCAATTATTCTTATACATACTGTGGTCAAATTTGCGGTTTCTGAGGTCTCAATTATGTAAGAGGATTACGTTAACGAGTTAATACTTTCTTAATCTCATTTAAGATAACATTTAATCTTATGTTCAGGAATTGCGAGAAAATTGTTTGCATGTTTTGATGAATTGCTCCCAATATACTTTGTTACAGGAGGTATTTTAGAAATTTGTCAAAAAGATTATTGTGTTCAGAAGAAAAAATTAATGTAGTAAAGATTTTTCTTTGTATCAGCAACTAAACACGCTAAAACTTTATGCCTCAAAGCTATAGCTAAAACAGTTACCTCAGATATAATAGTGTTATTATTTTCGTAGATCCAATGCTCACAAGCAACTATGTCACCAGTGAAACTGTTATTGGTACAAACTTGCTTCCCACTTTTGAGCACAGGCTTAGAACATCTGTCTACATTGTTATCTGGCCACCATCTTGGAAATTCTGCAGTCGAATTTGCGTCTTCGCATTGGTCAATTTTACATCTACGAAAATTTAATTAAACAAAACACTTCACTTATATATTAGTAGGTCGCTTAAACTATGATACACAATTTCATTTGAACACTATTGATCTAATAACTATTATTATAGACTGGTATATTCCATATCTGCCATTATTTTTACTATTACAAAATATAATAGATATTTTTACTCCGTATACTGGTAATATTTGGATTTCCCTGCTGTCGTCGGCCTCTAACCTAGGCATCATACTAATAATTACTTTTTCCGTATCTATTCTTGACAATAAAACGACATTGTACCCAAGATTCGTTTCTAATTCATCCATTACAAGTCATCCTCGCCAATAATCATTAATAATACTATAAAAACTATTAAATAAATTAGGCATTAGTGTTGCATTAATATAATGAGTAAGGTTATCGGAACAACCCTTTTCCCTCGACTTAAGAATATCAGCAACGAACTTATGGCCCAAGTTCTGGGTATCCATGGGTATTTACTAACCACCATGTACGGCCCAGCCCTCAGAATATATGTGTTATAGTTCAACGTACCTGTAGTCGACATCTCCTACAGTAAATATATAATTGACACTGGTCATGCTCACAAATATTATAGGTATACATATAAACACGTATTGAAGTAGCTGGTATTTGCCAAATGCTTCCATCAAATCTAATACATCGCATGTCTTTTTATTACCGTCTTCTTCTTTTGGCGTTATTGTTATAAAGCCTTTAGTGAAAAACATCTTTTCAATTTTAACAGATGTTCTTGAGAATTCTTCTGTAAAGAGTGAATCGTGATGTCTAGAGATGCTACTAAGCTCGGATGTTCTACTTATATTATAAGTTCTAACGTACGGATTTTATTTTTTTAATAATTCATTACTTGTTAATATGATTTTTCCATGAGTTCTGTCTTCATCTTTTTTCTGTAAAAGTAAGGATAATGTACTAACCGTTTGTAGTTCAGCATTGACCCATTCGATCCCGATAATAGATAGATATCCTTTTCTACCATACGGCATCAGTTGTCATAATTCTTTTCCAGAAATTTGTCTTGTTTAATTTCTAAAGAAAATAAAATTGCTCTCATTCGTAACGCTACTTGAAAAATGTTTAAAAAAAATTTCCTAAACGAAACTCCAAGACCTCAATGTTTTACTTTAAAACTAAATTAAATTAAATTACTAATTAGTAACACATTCGATTCAAGTTGATAAACGAATTAGTTAGAATAATGTTTAAATAAACATACCTAATTGAAATAAATATGTAATGTGGCCACGTAGCCTGTTTTATTAGTATTAAAAATGAGGTAGCTATATAGAAATTCCTTCTACAGGCATGTGACGTGTACAGGTATTTTTTATAATAGATTCGCGTGCAAAAGATCAAATGTATCGCCTGATGGTAAGCGATTACCGCCGCCCATGGACACCTGCAACACCAGAGGCGTCACAAGTGCGTTGCCGGTCTTAGGGGGACGAGGAGGAGGATAGGAATGGGGGAGGGGTTGGGGTATGGTCCTTCAGTATCCTCTAGGAGGGGTCCGGATGGCGTAAGAAAGCGGTTCCCGGATCTCTCCCGTCTCAGGCGCAGAGTGGCACACCGTGGTGGTTTAGACTTAGACAGACTACCCAGTCTGGCGAGTCAGTCAGGAGTCCCACATAAAACGAACCCCCTGTCCCCGCGGGGGGAAGCGAAGTGCGTAAAGGAATTCCACCACGTACAAAAAAAAATGGTCCTTTAATATCCTCATCACTCAGTGATACATAGCGCGTGAAGCGTGGCTGTACCACGGACATAATTGAATAAATATATACATATTTTTAATATAATTTAAAAAAATTCGGACATCACGCGATCTAGTCCTAAACTAAGCAGCGATTGTATTGTGAGTCTAGAAAACTGATAAATATTTATACTTTTTTAAATACAATCATGTTGTACACAGAAAACACCCAAACTCCGAAAGAAATATTTGCAGATCACACAAATATATGTTCGACCCGGGAATCGAACTCGCGACCTAAAGCACAGCAGTCGCATACGCTATCACTGTACCTCTGAGGCCGTCAAGTTTTCAAGACCCTTAGTCCGTTGTAGCTAGAATGTGATTATTTTACTTGTAAATGAAATTGTAGATATATTACAATTTTATTTTATGTATATAGGCTTGCCAATGTGACTTTGTTACTATCAGGCAGACCTGATGGGAATCACCATCACCAAAAGTGATGGTCACCATACGCATTGCGAATGCAGACAATGCAACGAACTCCGGTTCGCACTCATCACGACACACGACAGCACGCATGCTGTAACTTTACATTGATCTTCTGTGCGAGGATAGTACTGCCCCGGTCGAGCCGACCAATGTGAAATGGAGGACCTACTTACGAAAGTATAGGGATAAGTTGATAAAGGGTTAGAAAAGAGCAATGCTTTTCACATTTAAATTTGATAAATGATTCTTCAAACTTGTAGTTGCTAGTCTACTAAGCTGGATCTGCCAACAAGTCGTGCTGAGATCTCGGTCCACACCAGTTCGGACTGTCTACAGGTGGGTGTGTTATTTCACTTTCGGTTATGTGCTTCTCCGATATATTGTCTTACCTGAGAGCAAAAATTTTAAATAGGCTTACTTCTTAACTCATCGGAGAAATACTATATTTTTGAAATTTTCTGCTTCAAAGAACACATTATAATTATCAGATTTTTTTTTCTTATTCCTCACTTTTTCACAACTTTTTGTAATAAACGGAATAAAAGTTGACGCAATCAAGAAGTCGGGGTAACAGACTACATATCTATCAATTCCAGGCTCCGATGGTGCAACTTAAACGTATTATTCACACCTGAACTTATTATGTATAAAATTATTTATCATGTAAAAACACTATTTATTAAATAAATTATAATTCACATTATTTTACTTCATGCTTCATTTGTATTGTTGGACTCAGAGCTAAGTAATTAGATGCGCCACAGTGCACCTTCAATGCTAAGTGCTTTGCATTGTTTCTGTAATTTACATTCTACAAAATATTGTTATATATTTATACTAACATGACCTCTATCTACCTATGTCTTTACGAAATGATTTACTTTTGTATGAAATCTCCTTGAAAATTTCAAATATCAAAACGATAAAAAAATATACATATTGTCTTTCGTATTGATTATATAGTGTTTTTTCAATTCGTTTTTTTTTAATCATGCAATTTTATTTTGGAGTTACTGCAGGCTTGTTTTTAGTATATCATTTAACTATGTGGGTCTACAAAAGTGACTCTACTCAGCTTGATGGAAAGCATGAACAGAATCCAAGAGTAGTGGTCACCATATTCTATGTGAGTGCAAACAATGAACCATAGTGACCTACACAATGGCTGTCTCTTGAAATGTTCTGTATCTTTGTGACCCTGTTCTCGCTCTCACCAACGAAACACGTCTTCCAACGTTCCACGTTCACGACAAAACAATTAGTCTTCTGTGAGAGTATGGTTCCCTCGTTCAAGCCAGTCCATTCGTGCTGAAATCAGCATGGCTCTTACTTATCTTGAAAAATTGTGTGTAATGATAGAGGTAAGTACTTTTATATATGTAAAACATTGCTCCCAAATGTCAACAGTATAATATGATTGTAAACTCTTAACCAGTTTTCTATGTGGAATGAAAAGATCAATTTTAGTATTTCAAAAGTTTTTAAAATAAAATTAGACCCTAATAAGTCAGTTAGATACAACTGGTATCGATGACGTCTTTCCATAAAAATCATAAGCACGCGAAATATTAGGTGACTAGAGATGTAAAAGATGAATGAACCAGTCAAAAACTTTATTCTTATTTTGAAAACCCAGTTAACGATTCCAATGAGCAGTCTTTAATTTCTCCATCCTTCTCTGTTACATTTTTAGTCTTGCAATGATGTTCTACTTGCTTGATGGTATCGAATAGTGGCAAATTTCGTGTCTCCGGTAAAAGGGTAAACAGTACTCCAGTTAAAATTGCAGAGCAACCGAATAGAGTGAGTGGTAGGACTCTTGATATCGTATTCTAAAACAAAGAAAAGAAAACAAAAAATATACAAATAAGTAATAAATAAGAGCAAGTTCATAAAAAGAAACTGTTCACACAATTACACTATTTGATTTTATAAAATCGACATTAGTATTCTATATAATATAGTTCTTTTTTATTCCCAACAATAATTAATTTATATAAAGCAATTCTTTCGATGCTTTTAATCCAAGAATGAAGTAACCGGACACCCCCTCCTCTCCCATGGTTCTAGATGGACAAAAATATAAAAACTAAAAATAATAGAATAGATAAATTTACCAAAATAGGGGTCAAGGGTGCCAACATGCCTCCTATCTGAGAAGCAAATGAACATAATCCCAATAGCGATCCTCTCACACTTGTAGGAAATAGTTCTGCAGCATAGGTGATTGTTCCCGTAAAACTTCCTGCTATAATCACTTTAGCGATCAAGAAAGTCGACAACTTTATCCATAAAAATCCTGCAATAGAAAATTAATATTTGAACGATACATGAAATAACAATTTATACACTTCTGAATGTTTGTACGCTACGTAGAAAGTTAACATTTCTGAATAAAACTCTAAAATTTACAAGTAAAAAGAGCTTAATGAAACCAAAGAGATCCTGCACATAAATCTTTACAATGGTGTCATTTTACACTAGAAAATAAAAAAGCAATACATTTAAAACGGTTAAATTCCAACTGCCAGGCGCTCTAGCGAAAAATAAAATATGATATCATCAATCATCAACAGCCCTTAATGTCCCACTGCTGGGCTTGGGTCTCCCCTTAGGAGAGCGTTAAGGCCATAGGTCCCCACGCTGGCCAAGTGCGGGTTGGGGACTGGCAAGAATACGTTGTGGCTACGTATCTTGCCGTAAGATGTTTTTAAGCCGCTCGAAGGCCTCCAACTAAGCTTCACGACTGTTATGTATGATAACAACCGGGACTGATTGCTTAACGTGACCTCCGAATCATGGAGATGCTCATGGTAACATGCCAGCAGCGGTCACCCATCCAGGTACTGACTGCGCCGTCGTAACTTACCCTCGGAGATTGTTTCTAATCACCGAGTGCAACTAGGCTATGAGCACCAAGTTTGATATAAAATTATGATATCTATTGCACTATCGTACACTATATTTATGTTATGAAGGACTTAGAGCTAACATAATAACAATATCAATAAAGTAGATAACAGAGATATGCTTAACAGAAAGATGTGAGCGACATCATCAACAATTTATTTTTGATTATTTTTAATTTAACTTCACAAAACACTAGGCTTAGACACTTTTGTGCCTTCGAGATATTCATAGAGAATAGTTCTATAATGTCCTGCTTACAAACCTCATTAAAACCCTACTCACACGCACACTATAGCTGTTCTTCTGATAATGAGTAGATGCTCTTGATACACTTTTATTTTAAGAAAGTTATTTTCATCTAGAAGTTCTTGGTAGTTTATACTGTTAAGTATTTTTATTAAAAGTAGTGAGTCAGCTATCATACGACGATTTTTAAAAGACAACAGATAAGGAATATAGACTATATGCCATAATGGTGTGCCAGATATCATATTTATGAGGTTTGCTTTTCCCTCGTAAAGCAACTTTCAGTGACAGACCTTTTATATAAAAAAAATGATTTAGTTATATTATTAAAACTGAATTTTCAGTTTCTTTCTAAAGTCTTTAAGATTCTAATTATATGTAAAGAGACTTCCGTGTCAATAGCCAATTTATCTATGGATTTGAATTCATTGTTTTGTTAATGTAATTGAGTAAAACGGTTTATTTTCTTTTACTCAAATTAGAATATGACTCAGAGAGAACTATTTTTCATTTTATTATGTAATAATGTGCCATACGTACGTGCAGGTATTGACGCTGAAATAATGCATAAACCACCACATATTGAAAATCCAACTGATAATGGAAGTTTCCTACCCACTTTATTCATCAAAACTAGAACGAATATCTCGCCTGGGAAACTCATCAAAGTTGAAAGGAAAAAGTTTAAATATTTATCTCCTGGCAGCCACACAGAGTTCACCATCATCCCAAAGTACACAAAGTTGGTAGTAAATCTACCCACACATACAACCAATAACCGCTTCATTATTTCCATAGATTTTACAGCATCAATATAACTTTCTTTTACATCATAACTTTTAACTTCATAGTATTTGTTTAAATCTGCTTCACTAATGTTTGCTAATTGTTCATCGTTGATATTAACTTTGTTATCTTTAGCCACTTTTTTCATAATTTTCTTAGCATCGCAAATTTTCCCACTAACAATCTGCCATCTTGGGCTTTCGTTTATAAAGTAGCTAAGAAATATAAAAGTGATGCAAGGCCCATTAATAAAGTAGTTGATCGTCTTCCAATATTGTCCAAAAAGTGCTATGCAGAGGTAAATACACTCGGCAAAGTAAATAGAGTATGCGAAAATAAAACTAGATAGGACTCTGTATTTATTTCCAGCAATTTCCAAGACTGAAACGAACTTTAAAATATAAGTTGTAAATAAAATTGAACAATTGTATATTATGGGAAATTTCAAAAGAATAATTTATGAAAATTTAAAATTTCATAACTTTCTTTGAACTAAAAATTAAAATAGTGTTCAATCAAAATAAAATCGAATGTAATAATAATTATTGTAATACATGGACGCTTAAAATAATTTAAAGAGCCCGTTGACCTTGTGGCTAGCATGCCTGACTCTGAAACAGATATACTTTTTAAATCATTCCTTGTGTTAGTCAATTTTTGAGATTCACAACTAAGCATATATCTTTATCATGAGTCATTCCGCACTTCAGCTTCTATTACTGCTACTAACTACTAATACTCTTAACACAATTAAACACAATATGAATTCTGAAATCAATTATTTACTATACAACTAAGTCAAAACGAAACTTACACAGAACTACAGCTGCAGTATAGGTTCCTCCGGTGATTGCTGCTTCCAGGAACTCTATAATAATATACATGTTGTACGAAGTAGCAAAAGTCTTAAGATACCCAATGCTACCACCTGCGACACAAACTATGAGTGTGGGTTTGCGACCGAACCTGAAAATTATAGGTATTTATGTAAATTTGAAAGCTGAATGATATTTGTTATACATGTGATTCGTTATACGTTAACCGATTGAGTTTTTCATTCATATTTCATCGAAAAAGATCCCAAGGTTTCTGTTTGAATACACTTTCTTCTTAGTTTGTTCAATTGTTAGGTAGGCTAAGGTACTACTGATTACTATGTCTTTATCTTTCCTGTAGAAGTTTACTATATTTAACTATTTTTATCTTACCCTACGACTAAGCTTAACATTTTATATCAATATACATACAATATAACACCCACCAGCTGAGAATATAAATATTAACTTACTTATCCGATGTCCACCCTGCTACGATCATAGATACCATCATGCCTACACTATGAATGGTGCCGACAAGATTTGACTTGAATGGCTGGCAAGCTAAATTGAGCTGCAAAATATGAAACCATTAAAATGAATTTCTTCACAGTTATCGTTTATTAATATCGTTATGTCTATCTGCCGCTCCCAGGTAGGTATTTTGAGTTAAATATCACTTCAACGAGAGTTTGAAATTACTGAGCATCATTATCAGTGTAGTAAATATGTAGTAACATTAATCATACTAGACAATAAAATATAAACTACTATCCGCGCCAAGATTGGAATAGTTACCTCAGCAACAACAGTGTTATTGCTCTCATAAATCCAATGATCACAAAGAACTAATTGACCAGTAAAACTATCATTAGTACAAGTTTCTTCCCCAGTTTTAAGAACAGGCCTAGAACATCTGTCTATGCTTGCATCAGGCCACCAACTAGGAAATTGGACTGTAGAATTTACATTTTCACATTCATCAACACGACACCTGAAATATTATTATAAAATTTTCAAAAATCAAATAACTTCTATGATCTTCGTGACGTTATATTATTATATTCTATTGCATCCATCCATGTTGTTTCTATACAGTTAAAGTCTTTGAATATTTCAGCAGTATACTGCTATGCTTGCTGTGTATGTGTCAATCACAATGTCAGACAAAAGTTAGCAAATAATCGCACGGCAATATATTAGAAAAATGTAAATATAGATAATTCAGAAACACATATTACAAACTGTAAATTCAATAACGCCTACCTGTAGTCGACATCTCCGACTATGAAGACGTAATTAATTGTTATCATGTCAATGAACATCGCTGGTAGACATATTAGAGCATATTGAGTTATCTGGTACTTGCCAAAGCTCTCCATCAGCTTTGATATGTTAAACTTCGATTTCTTTTCACCTTCAATATTCCACATTATTTATACGTGTTAAAGAAGCAACTCCTTAATCTGTAACTTCATAATAAGTAGTTTTTATATTTCTCTCTCTATAAGAATTAATTTAATATTAATTTGGTACGGTAATATTCAATTTAGTGCGCTCATTAAACACGGTATATACAAATACCGAACACATTTTTATGAAACAAAATGGATGATCGTAAGTGATACCATTGCCAAACATTTCAAAAAAAATCTATGCTACGGTTACAACTAATAGTTTTCCAAAAGTATCATTAAACTGTTTTATTCTTAAACTGTTTGATTCATTTATTTGAAAAGATTTTTAAAAATTAAATACTCTTTACATGAAAACTTAACGAGGGCACGATTAAGTGGTGAATGCTAATCATTATAGGAACTTTAACTTCGTTCTATTATTTCGTTACGATTAGCATGTCTATGTAAAGGTGCTGACGTTACGTTTTTATCTGTCCAATAATTAGTATTACTAATATAAAAAATAAATTAATGTGTATTTTTAAACATTCCTGAAGCGTGAAATTAAGAGATTGTTATTGTAATTTATTCTATTGATTCTAATTGTTTACGATATTGTATGAATATTTCGCTTGTTATTGATTACAAGTGCTGTTTTAATGTTTATTTGAAAACAAAGAAACCATGATATTTCAACATCAATAGTAGAATCATGTCCCGGCACAAATATGTCCAGTACCCGTAGTGACACCAAGGTTTCACAGAAAACTAATAAACAAAACTAGAGACAATAGAATTCTCGGAGTTCAAAAGAATTAGGCACCCTATAATTTATGGATTTTGTTAATGTTTACGGCCTTCAATAAAATTAATTTTGATTCCCAAATTAGTTTATTAACACGATATGATTTAAAAAACTAATATTTAGTTAGATCACCTTCAGGTTTCATTACAGCAGTAATTCTTTGGGACATGCTGCATATGTATATTCAGCTGCAGTTATAGTATCCTATTTTTGAATTAAGTCATTTTCAACACTGTTTTGGATGTAATGCTGAGCTCACAGGCCTTTTGCTTCATTAAACCCCAAAGATGCTCGATGGGGTGCAGTCCTCAAATCTCAAACCCAGATCTGGTCAGCATACTGTTCAATCTAAAAAGTCAAAACTTGTCATTTCTAAATCGATGCAGTATGGTTGCTGCTGCTGACGTGAAAGGGGTGCATAGAGGCAGAAGAAACGCCGCAGTACCTTCTCACAGAACGTAGAAGTATGGCTGATCAACGGGAGGAAATCCTCGCATCAACATGACTTCCGGCATGTAGTGACCTGAAAAGACTGCTGAGCTTCTGTGATAATCTAGGATAATTGGAGTAGGAGTATGATAAACCTACGGGCACCCAATCAAGAGGCTAAGTACGGAAATAGCCCGGTAAAGCAAACAAATAAATTCTTACGCCCGTCCGCCCGATCACATCGTAACAGAACTCCAATCATTCAAATTCTGCATCGTGGCTATAGCTATAGCTTCGGTTCGGTTTAGACCCCTTTCTACTATTGCAAATATATCAGCTTCAGATAAATTTAGATGTTTTAGTACGTAATCCACGAACATTTTGATACAGAATGTTAATATTTCTGCTCAAGTTACTGTTGGGTAGTTGAGACTGGCCGACAAAAAAAAAGCTCAACGGCTTTAATGGATGTAATCGAGGAGTTACGATCAATTATTCTTGGATGCTTCTTATAACTTACTTCTGTCCTGGCACTGATAATTTTACTCCCTACTTCACTAGGTAGATTATACGCATGTTTCATGGCCACCAATGAGTAAGTAACATAGAAGCGTAAATACATCAGCAATATCTGGATTTAAAGTTCTTATAGATGTTTAGTATTTTTAAATAATTAAAAATTATGCTTGATTATATTGCTCTAGGGATAACTTTCACACTAACATTAACTTCTCACTCCGGATAATTTAACGCAAGGAGTGGATGTCATCAACAGAGACTTAATGCAAATTTGCCGCTATAGTCGGAAGTATGGACATAGTGTGAATACGACTAAGATACAAGTCGTTACAGTCGGCAGCTCCATACTTATCTGTAAAATTAACTCTCAGCAGTTTCCAGATGTTTGTTCTAACGGTCCTGTTGTTCCGTATGGCGAAAAAGTGAAAAAGTTTGTTCTCCATATGGATAAATGTCTTTCCTGGCGCCCTAAAATTGGTGAAGTCACCCGCTAATAATTAGCATCTCCAGGGTCTCTGCGAAGGTGACCAATTCCAAAATCTCAAAAAAGGTCTATTTTTAAAGAGCTAGTGAAAGACGATTATATATTATAATACTTATACGAGTATCTCCTACTTTTATAAAATAATGTATATAAAATATTTATGTATTTTATATATGTTTATATATATTATTTAAGTTTATGTAAGTATATGTACTTGTATACGAGTAATTACTATATGTATAATAATAATAATTTATTTCTTAAAAACATAACCTTTACATAATAGTCACAGATGTTCTAGCTAGGCTACTTAAATAGCCTGTATTAAGAACAATCTGCTTCTGCATTCCATAAAATTAACAAAAGATACATAGGTATACATATAAAATTGCAAATTGTTATTAAAATTTAAATACTAGATTACATTAACTGTTGTGTTTGCTTGTGTGAACGTGTGCATGTGTGGGAGTGTGTTTGTGTGTGTAAATCTATGAAATTATGAAGTTATTATAGGTTTTTTGATGACATGAAGTTCTCAGTTTCCATATAGTTTTTCTTCGAAATATACTGAATAATTAGAAATTTTATTGAAGCATATGAGGATTTGTGTATCGGAAAGATTTGATTAACTCTATTATATAGAAGTGGTCCTAGATAGTATAAAAATCGTTTTGTGAATGTAAAGTAAGTGTGAGGTGTATTGTCGATTTTGATTCTTCGTTTAGGCATAGTCTGGTCATGTGCGTATGGAGGTTGCGTGTGCTGATGAAGTATGGCGCTTAGTATGAATAGTTGCCGAACCGTAAGAACGTTGCAATTTTGGTATAATTCGGAAGTGGGATATCGTAATGGGCGAAAAGTAGCAACTTTAAGTACGGCTCTTTGAGCTACCTTCAGTGGTTTTAAAAGCGTTTTAGCGGCACCACCCCAGGCTGTGATACAGTAACAAATTATTTACTGACACGATACGAATGACGTGAGCATTGGCAATGTGTCGAAGTGTTTTAAAAATGTAGATAAGTTTTCGTACTCGATTTGGATGTCTCGTACTCGTGTATGTATTATGTTTATGGATGTTTTATTGATTACTCTTTTAGACATTGTGTCACTTGTGTCTAAAGTACCGCAAAAGTTTCGAGAAACTAAAATTCGTATTAAGGTTGTCTAGAAGAAATCGTTGTGAGCTATAAGACCAATTGTTAAATTTATATACCTTTGTAACTCATTTTGTTTGCTGTTATTAACATTTATAATTATGTAATAAAGATAAACAAACATAGGTCATGAGTGCTCCGACTTTATATCTGTGAATGCTAATGACCCGCAAGGCTGTGTGATATCGCCTACTGTGTTCCTCCTTAATATCAATGACATC
This sequence comes from Hyphantria cunea, assembly GCA_003709505.1. Taxonomy (NCBI): domain Eukaryota; kingdom Metazoa; phylum Arthropoda; class Insecta; order Lepidoptera; family Erebidae; genus Hyphantria; species Hyphantria cunea. The sequence continues at coordinate 3,274,105 of PKRV01000318.1, forward strand.
ACGGGCTATGCTCGCTATGCCGGTCACACTAATACTTCTCGAAAAACGTCATTGAGAGTCGCAACATACTTGTGTCTGTAATTTAAATATTTTGGAAAAGGTTTCAATTTCATTTCATAGCAGCGGTAATCGCCATTAGGCAACCCACCTGATCATTTGCCCTCAATTGCCCTATTTTTTACAATCTTCAAATAAAAATGAAAAACAAGGGAATATTTTAAATATTTATTTTCTATCTAAGAGGTCGTGTCATATGTAATTAGCTCCATTTATGTCAGTGCCAACGTTATTATTTTTGGCCTCATCTTTAGCTATTCGAATGTTTTTCATCTGCTCAATGGTATCATATAATGGCACATCTTTAGTTTCTGGAGCCAAGTAGAGGAGTACACTCGCGGTGATGGTGGTGCATCCAAAGAACATGAATGGTACTATATTCGATATATTATTCTGTAAAAGAGAAAAACGAATAATTAAATTAAATATTTCGGACATCTAACACACAACGCCATCTAGTCCCAAACTAAGCAAAGCTTGTATTATGGATACTAGATAACTGATATCAATACTTATATACCTTTTTTTTGTAAATACATACATATTATACATAGAAAACACCCAAACTCCGAAACAAATATTTGCAGATCGTATGAACAATTGGTCCGACTGAGGAATCGAACCTGTGACCTCTTGCACAGCAGTCGCATTCGCTACCACTGCGCCACAGAGGCAGTCGAAGAGTCAAGAAAGTACAATTGCATGTACTTTCTTGTAATATCTATTATTCTTTTGTTCTTATAATATCTGTAGTATATATAAAAGCTGAAAATTACTAGAAAACATATACGGTATATGTATGAGCGAGGCGCTCATAGCCCAGTTGCACTCGGTGATTAGAAACAATCAGCGAGGGCAAGCAACGACGGCGCGGTCAGTACCTGGATGGGTGACCGCTGGTGGCATGTTACCATGAGCGTCTCCGTGATTCGGAGGTCACGTTAAGCAGTCGGTCCCGGTTGTTATCATAGGATAACAGTCGTGAAGCTTAGTTGGAGGCCTTCGGGCGGCTTAAAAACATCCAACGGTAAGATTTACGTAGCCACAACGTTGTCTTGCCAGTCCCCAATCCGCACTTGGCCAGCGTGGGGACGTATGGCCTTAACCCTCTCCTGAGAGGAGACCCGAGCCCAGCAGTGGGACATTATGGGTTGTTGATATGTATGTTTGCTTAAAAATAGATTCAGGAACTACTGATTCAATTTATAAAATATTCCAGTAACATAATATCATCATATGGCTAAAACTAAAAAGAGCGAAGTAACAATAATTTTTTTGCAAAAAATGGCGAAAATTATTCCTTTTAAGATCTTTGGTTACGTACTGTTATAGTTTTAATGAGCCTAAAACAGTGTAAATTTTCGTTTATTTTGATCTACTGACCCCGAACAATACCTGTGGTCGACTTGATCGCTTATCATCTATTAAAATCTGTACCAATACCTGTTCCATATAATAGTGATAAGCTAAATTCTTTTGCATTAACAAAACCCCATAAACTATACATTAGGGGTTAAGTGAAGACCGTAATACTCGTATATATAATTTGTAAATATGTTATATATTTTATAACATCTAAATTATCTATAATTTCAATCACAGATATATTTACATCACTTTTCTAGCTCCCACAATACAAGCTCTGCTTAGTTTGGGACTAGATAGCGTTGTATGTTAGATGTCCGGAATTTATTTTAAGTATATCATTTCCCAAGGAAACTCACTACAATCGTGAGTCTACTTTTGTTAGGGGATTTAATATGTCGCCCCTGTGTATGCTACTTTACAACCCATCTTCCATTTTTACGTTGTCAAGTTTCCGTTGTTACCTTCCACACACCCGTTACCTTACATCCTCAGTTCCATTCCATCTCTCTTCCACGCCGGTTCAATTTTAAAAACAATTTATTTGTTTTCTTTTTGGAATAATCAATATAGTTTATTCTTCAATTTCTTTTTTAGGTCGTCATAGCCGTGAGCTGCGTGATGTATTTCATTAAAGAATTGTATCACTTAAAAAGTGCTAATAAAAGGTTGCGATGACTCACAACATTCAGCGCAGTAGAAAGTTTTTGGGAAACAAGAATAAGAATTTTCTGTTTGTTCTAAACTTCATCAAACACCAACCTTTAACAGCCTGCTGTTGGATAATGAATCTCTGATAAATTAATCTTAATTTTTGTAAGTAATTTTTACCAAAATTGGCGTGAGTGGTGCCAGCATGCCTCCTATCTCAGCAGTGAATAACGCTAGGCCAAAGAGTGAACCTCTCACACTGGTCGGAAACAGTTCCATAGCGAATGTAATTGCACCTGTATAGCAGGCAGATATGACCACTTTAGCTAGCAGAACAACCGACAATTTTACCGATGAATATTCTGAAAAATAATTCGAAATTATTCAAGATCGTTTTATATATATAAAGAGAATCTAATAATAAATAGTTATATAACTATATTCACTATTAGATATCTACATAATTATATACGATGTATCACTCTATACTTTACGATAATAATCATTATTATTTGAACTATCAAAGTTAACAGATTGGCCGATTTATGTAAATATTCCGTAAGATTAAAATACCATAGCAATGTTTGAGAAACTTTACTGTATGTTTTCTTAAAAAAATATATAAAACACTTACCTGTTGGGGTAAGCACCGAAACAATACAAAGTAATCCACAAGTTAAAAATCCTGCCTGCAATGGGGTTTTTCTACCAATTTTGTTCATCAAATACAAAGAGATTATTTCTCCAGGAAAAGACATTAAAGAAGAGAGGAGGAAGTTTAGATGCTTGTCTCCTGGTAGCCATACAGAATTTAGCATTATCCCATAATATACAAAGTTGGATGTAAATTGACCAACACATGCAACAAACAACCTCTTAGTAATTTCTTTTGATTTAAAGGCATCCATATAATTCTCTTTTATTTCATAACTTTTAATATCAAACTTATCTTTTAGTTTTTCTTCATCGATGTTTTCTAATTCTTCATTACTGATGTATATTTTGTTATCTTTAGCAATTCTTCTTAAGTTAATTTTTGCGCTTTCTATTCTTCCACTGACGATTTGCCATCTAGGACTTTCATTTATCAAGAAAAAGAGAAGTAAAGAAACAATGCTGGGACCATTTATGACATGAATCAGCGTCTTCCAATAGGGCACCATCTTTGCAATACCGACGAATACAACTTCTCCAAAGTATACAGTGTATGAAAAAAGAACACCAGCAAGTACTCTGTATCTTTTGCCTGCTATCTCTAATACTGAAAAGTCAATCATCTAACAAATAATTTTGACTTGAAACTCAGACTATGGGTGTAAATATAATATAAGTAAATAAAGTCATTAAACGGAACGAAATCAGAAAACCTATTCAATAAATTTCAGAAAAGCTTTGTATGCCAAAATCATATGAAATATTTGACGGAAATACGAACTTTTTTGTTTAGTAGTTATCAGTTTTGGATGCTACAATTATAATAAATTATAATATTTTTTGTAAAATTCTAATTCCGGCAAAATATAGACTAGGGTTCATGATAATTCTTCTTGATTTCAGTGTTGAAGGAATAAGGTTTTATAAAGTCACGATTTACTTTAACATTTTTATACTTGAGAAAAGATTAATTTTGTGATGTTTGTTAATAATTTAATGTGCGTAAATAGTCTTACATAAAACGGTAGCTACAGCATAAGATCCTCCAACGATTAATGCTTCCAGGAACTCTACACCAATATACATGTAATAAGAGGTGGCGATGGTCTTAAAATGTCCGATAATACCACCAGACACGCAAAATATTAGCGTAGGTTTGCGACCAAATCTGAAATACCATTCTTAAATATTTCACTCATGTAAAATACTTGTACATTTCATGTTAAATATAGAGATAGATAATAAAATAATGTATTCCGATGAAGTAAAATCCTTAATAGTGGAGATGACAGAAATATATCTTACCAGTTCATAAATATCATTATATTATCATATAAATAGCTTCTGTTTTTGCTATTGCAAATGTAAATATTTTATAGTATAATGACAGTAAACAAAAATAAGATCCTTAATAATTCAACAAAATGGATGTATTTGTCACCGACATTGTAAATACCGGTTATAATCTACCTAGCGAAATTGTAAATGTCAAAAGATTGACAACTGTGACATATTGCTTACAATTTATCGCACTATTTTTCGTTACTCTAAAACATAGCGAAGGAGATCGTTTTTTGTTTTTTCGAAAGACGATCCCCATTTCATATCATCCACATTTTTTATAATTTTTATCATTAATTTCATCGAGACGAAAACTTGAGTACTCAAAGACTTAGAATTGAAGACGTTAAATACTTGACATTGGCAGAAATAACTGATCCGGCTGGTTGCCATCTCATCAAAAGAGGAAGAAAACATATCGAAGCAAAACCATTCAATAGCAATCTGTCGCGCATTCAATTATCAACTGTCACTCATTGGTTGTTCTTACAGTAGACCGTTCTATGGTTTAGCCATAGTTAGCTTAGAACTTCTTTGGTTAATCACAAATTCATTTTACTGCCACAACAACTTCATGTTATTGATTCTCAAGATGTGAGGAGCTTTCGACATGAAATCAATTAAAAATAACTTACGTTCGGCAACAAATGCATTACCAAATATGGCGGTGCGTGACATACGCGTTTTAACCAATCAGCTCACGAGATGCGATCCGTCACATTTGACAGTTTTACTCAGAAAGATTATATTCTAACTAAAATAATACCTTAATTTGTAAGCATTAGGTCACTGTTCCAAATTTTTCGACAGTTTACAATCTCGTGAGATAGATAACAATAAAACTGTGGAACGAACTGTCACCTGCGGTTTTCCCGGATCAATACGGCCTTCAATACTTCAACAAAAGAGCGTACTCCTTTTTAGAAATACGGCAACGCACTTGTGACGTCTCTGGTGTTGCGGGTGAGGGTATAGGCGGTAGTTATCACTTACCATCAGGCGAAATGTTTGCTCGTTTGCCCAATATTACAGAAGAAAAAAAATATTTAATAATTTTTTTATGTAACAAATCAACAAGATTTGGCTTACCTGTCCGACATCCAACCCGTTATAACAATTGATAAACTCATTCCCAAGTTGTGGAACGTACCAACCAGATTTGATTTCCATGGTTGGCAGGCCAGATTTAACTGGAAAATCACATTAAAAATGATCATTGATACATAGTCATCCTTTAAAATTAATTAACTAATTGTCAATAAAAATATAAATACATAAATATGTTCCGACATTATAACACACAACGCCATCTAGTCCCAAATTAAGCAGAGCTTGTACTATGGGTTACTAGACCACTGATATTAATAATTATATACTTTTTTTTGTAAGTATATACATATTATACATAGAAAACACCCAAACTCCAAAACAAATATTTGTAGATCATACAAACATTCGGTCCGACTCAGGAATCGAATCCGAGACCTCATGCGCAGCAGTCATATACGATACTATTGCGCCACCGAGGCAGTTCTAATTAAATTACTCATTTAAATTATTATACAGTAATATTTTATAAAATTTTACCTCAGCAATAACAGTGTTATGATTTTCGTAAATCCAATGATCACAAGTAACCACTTCACCGGTAAAACTAGTGTTTGAACACACTTCCGTTCCCTTGCTAAGTACCGGCTTGTAACATCTATCTCTAGTTGTGTTAGGCCACCAAATTGGATATTCTACTGTCGAGTTTGCATCTTCGCATCCATCAATATGACAGCTAAATATAAAAAAATATAAATAAAAAATAGGTTTAGATTAAACTAAAATCTAAATTTAGCAGATTCCTTTCTTAAACTGTATTAATATTATAATTTTCATTGAAAATCCTCACAGATTGCCTTGCAAATTGAGTATATATAATACTGCTACCTTTTAGGTTATAAGGTTAGACCACTGATCAACATTTTTTATACGAATACCGTAAAGATACTATCCGCTGTTAAGGTCTATGACCTCGTAACGATTCGGAATTTTGATCGGTAATTGAACAAAACGGACTTGATATGCATACGGATCCAAAGCCTAGATAATCATTCGAGTGAATTGGCACAGAATGTATTGGGGAACATAAGGTCAGCTTTTGTAAATGCTATACTTATATTTTGTGTCCTCTTACCGGTAATCAATATCTCCGACAGTAAACACGTAGTTAATGCTAATCATGGAAACAAAAATTACTGGTAGACATATGAACATATACTGAATAATCTGATATTTGCCAAAAGTCTCCAGTAAGTCTGAAATATCATGTGTCTTATTCCCTTTGTCGTCATTGGTCATTGTTATTTGCGAGTTCTGGTTGAATATGTTTTTGTTATATCTGAAATGTTTGGAAGGATGTGACTATAATTAGATTTAAAATCAAAATTAAATAGATGTGCTTTAAATCATATTTTCTATTTTATTATAAACCCGTAACACAGGTATTCCAATACCTATCTCGGGCACTAGTCTCTCACAAATGTTCGTTCAAATGTATAAGATAAGAATCTACACTGTACTGTATACATCTGTGATGAGAAAATAAATAAAGTTATTATTATTAAAGTTATTATTATTATTATTACACAAGTTGATAGGTGGGCATTGTCTTGGCCATGAAGTCTGCCAATGCACCCGGTTAAGTTATATATTTTCAATTTTCTCAGTACAATTGACAAAGTTGTGTATCGAATTAACGCAGTAAGCTAACAATAATATATATTGTTTTAATTTCACTGACCTACATAAACCCAAAGAACGAAATTAAGAATGAATTTTAAAAACTTAACGAGCATGCACTAGCTGAAAGTGGTAATTAAATGGTTAATGTAACCTAATTACGACTTTCAGCTTTATGAAATGTTAAAGTTTAAAATTATTGTAGCGTGTATCATATCCGAAGTAAAATATTCAATAAAAATTGCCAAGAAAACAGAAGCCACAAGAGAAACAACACGAATTTGAATTTGCTTTCTGGTTAAATACATTTTCTCTTACTAGTACACGATTTTAAATAAACTATCTCTTAAATAACAAATATAACATACCATATATAAAAGTTGAATTTATCCTTTACACTTATCAATAGTTGTTCCACTAGAGCACTTCAAGAGCAATAACCATTACTACGTCCACAATCAAGAGAGTTGAACACAATTAACCATTATTAAAACTTTGGCGGTGGAAGAATAGCTAATAAAAACTCAAAACATTCTGATATGGTAGAAAAACTTGGCTTAAATAAATAAATTGTGCGTCTAAATAAGTTACTTTGATTTAGTGGAATAATTATTGACTTAATAGAGTAAACATAATGGAATATAAAATCAGTTTTAATGTATAAATGATCGTTGCAATAATTTAACCGGTCATGACGTCTCTTGGATGATAGACGCTTAATCAAAAGATGAAGGTGTAAGAATACAAATAAAACGCTAAATGTATCATGTCATATATATATTATTGGTACGGCAATCGTAGCTAACCTGTATATAATTCATGATAAAACGCAGGCAGACAAAGCTATTGTGAAAAATACGTGAAGTCAAAATCTATTTTCCACAGCACAATTGTCATATTATTTACCTTGACGTTAGCTGTGTGAGAAACAAAGTATAAATTAAAAATAATAGCATAGTGATCCATTCAGTTTTGGCTAAACATAAGTTTATTTTTCCGCTTTAACGTCGAATAGTCGTGATTATGTTAATTCTTGAACAATATCCATTCAAAAGGCCGAATCTATAAAAATATAAAAGATTTTACCGTGCAATGCATGCAAAAATTAATGATGAAATAATTAAGCTACTTACATATTTTAAAATATTGACGAAACTATTGTCATAATGGTAGGTTTCCAGGTTCAATTTTATTTAAGCGAGTGTCCTATAAAAATCAGATTTATAGATGTGTCACAGTTATGAACTGTTAGTTTCAACACGATATTATAATATGATAAATGCATGAGAAGTTTTATCTTTTTCACTCACCCCTTTATCTAATCTTAATTGCTTCATTTGAGTCTCAAGGAAGTATACAATTACAGAAATATATGCAAATAATGCGTTTGTCAAAAGAAACATAATTTCAATAATGTAAAAGTTAAACATTTTTTTGTTAAGTAATTTTTAAAGTTAATTATTTGAAAAGTTAATTGAAATTCAAACAACGTAGTATAAATAATGGTTTCATTACATTCATACTAATAAATTAAATTGCTGTGTCTGTTTGTATTACAAATAAAAAGCTTCTCACAAAGATTCATGTAAAAGTATACATGTTACTTGCATCAAAAACGCCTTAAAAATATTGTCTATTTGTCTGTTTATTTTGGCTAATCTTTAGAAGCTGAAAATATTTCTCTCTGGTATTGCAGGTCAGCGTTAATCGCTTATTATCAGGCGATACGTCTGCTCCTTTGCCTAATAGGAGGCAATATTTTTAAGGCGTGTTTGATGCAAGTATCATGTATTGACATGGATTCTTGTGAGAAGCTGTTTATTTGTAATAAAAACAGACACAGCAATTTTATTTATTAGTATGAATTTAATGAAACCATTATTTTTACTATATTCTTGTAATGAAGGCTTCTCGATCCAATCTGCAGTATGTGTTGAAACTCCTGATACGCAATTCGCCTATTGTTTTGGATTTAATTTTTCACTGCTAGCAGGTTTTCCTCCTTCCTTCTAAAAATATTATAAGGAGGCATTCTAAGTATCTAACTGAGTACAATCTGCATCTATCTTTTGTTTTAATAATACAGCATCTGGGAATAAATAGTTTTTTTCTACCCTTACTAAAAATTGCGTCTCAAACTGACAGTTTATTTATGACCGTGACTGGGTTTCAGTTTAAGTACTTTACTTCTATATGTATAAATTCAAGTATTTAAATAACACAAAACTTGAAATCTTGGAGCTGATATAATAATAAACAATAAAATAAGATGGACATTGTAATTTTTCAATCCCAAGTCTCTAGTGTTTCGATAACATAGCTAAATTATGGTGGTGCTACCGTCGCACACTTTCCATCATCTGGACGCAAGATTGGGAACGACATAGTACTCTAGCGCGTCCATATGCCATAAAAACTAATACAAACCATCAAAAAGCACAAAATGGAATATTTCGTGAAAAATATCTGACGCTGCAACTGATAATGATGGACAAGGTGGAAGAGAAAAGATGCGCTTGATGAGAAAAAAATTGTGGCTACGTAATTTCCGTGTACCGGTATTAATTCCATTGAAATACTGTTATGGCTTCTCCTTAGAGGAGTACAGGAAGCTGACGGCCAACCTTCAGGATTGAAGGCGCACCCGAAGAAGAAGAAGCCGCTTCTTCAATAGTATTTACCGGCCATAATATTTACGATTATTATAAATGCATTGTTAAGGTGTATTATTATTATATTTAACTCCTTATGTGTTTATAGTAAGATTTAATTTTATTATGTGAACCTGATAATAGCTTTGTTTACTAGGATTTTAAAGTAATTTTCCATATACTCTCGACATGTGAATTTAAATTAACCTTCATGTGACTTTCTAAAGGCAATGACATATGGCAATGACAGTGGAACATCAAGACGCTAGTCGGTATTTTGATTGGTCGCACCGAAATCTTCACCAATCGTAACGCCAAACGCTTACCTTCAAGAACTAGTTGAAATAAAGTGAGCTCACACTAGGCCGCAGAATAGATATATGAGCTGCTTTTGAAATAAATAGAATTTCAAACAATAGCAGACTCAAATAAAAAAAGCAACGAGTAACGGAACCACCTAGACTAAACTTAGTCTTGCATCAATCTCTTTGTTTTTCAAAGATGATTTGCTACTGGTACCTGGATACGAAATCATTTATGTTAGTTATTTCGTTAAGGAGTGTGGTAGACTCGATTGAAATCTCACCTCAATAATAAAAAATAATACATACATTAATTGTCCTGCTTTTAACATAATTTATTAATGTACTAGCCCGCTGTACGTGTTCGGCAAACTATAAGTGCGGTGAGAAGCTGATTAAATAATTAAAAAAAAATAAAGATTTTGAGTTGACTTCTATTACCCGACTAAATGAAATCACGACAATTGCCTGTATTTGTCTTTACAAAATTTATTGATGTTCGTAATACAAATTTGAATGTAAATTTTTCAGCGTTAATTTAGTTTTACATAGTGAATTATTTTGTTTGGATAGTTTATTGATTTAATTTAGAATTGCTTACAATATTATAACAGAATAAATTTCCAAGGCAACATTGCAAACTTAGAGAAAAAGAAACTAAAATATAAACAATATCACAAAATAAATTAGTGAGTATTAATAAAATTAATGACTACGTAAGTATTAATAAAATTAATGACTACGTAATGACTACGTAAGTAATGACTACGTGAGTGTTAATAAAATTAATGTCTACGTAATGACTACGTAAGTAATGCCTACGTGAGTGTTAATAAAATTAATAACTACGTAGGTATTAATAAAATTAATGACTACGTAAGTAATGACTACGTGAGTGTTAATAAAATTAATAACTACGTAAGTATTAATAAAATTAATGACTACGTAAGTAATGACTACGTGAGTGTTAATAAAATTAATAACTACGTAAGTATTAATAAAATTAATGACTATGTGAGTATTAATAAAATTAATAACTACGTAAGTATTAATAAAATTAATGACTACGTTAAGTGATTACTTCAAAAATAATGTAACTTTGCGCTATTTTTGTGAATTTCGAAAGTTAAACTACAATTGTATACATCTGTTTCCGTATCAGTAGCACGGAGAATTACTGATACGGAAACATTCTCATGATTTCCAAATTATGTAACATATCTTAACAAATAGGATTCAGTGAATCCAATACAGCGCCCTCTAGAGGACGTAAAGTCGTAAAAAAACATGTTTAAAAAAACAGTGCCCACATGGGCATGAAATGAATGGTCTTAATGTGTCATATTTTAAAACGTTAGGTTAGGTTAGGTTAATTAAAAATTCAATTTAAAAATTTTAATGTATAAAATTGGTTTAGGCATTTACAAGACATGAGAGTTGTAAGTGGGGGTAAACAGTCGAATATTTTGAAATTTACTCAAGTAGGATGTCAAATAAAACGTCATGCCGGGCGGATATATCAAATAAATATGCACACTTCAATAAAAAAAGTAATTCAAATAAATAATGTTAAAAAAAACAAGCATAAGACAAAATGATTGAAAAAATACCAAAAAAAGTAAAGTCACAGACGAAAATAACAGTAGCGTAATAATTACTCAAAGGAAAATTCTGCGTACATATGAGTTGCTATCCAGCATTTGCTACTATAGACAATATAAAACAAAAAAAACAGCATATAACTTAATTAATTATTCTAGAATCTTTTATTTTGTATGATTTTCTTAAGCTTTTGGCGCTTAAAACTCATTGTCATCTTCATTTTATTTATTTACATATATGACAGAGCATAATGTTTAAATATGCCAGCCATGACCAGCAACTTTTTAACCATTACGTGTTTAAAAAAAATTCGATCATCCTTTCATCTTGGGTCACTTATATTATCGCTTACGGTATATCTAGGTAGATAATCCATTGTATGGATAGTTTCAATAGCATCATGAATTAGTACCATAGATAAAGTGGCAGTATACGTTGAATTATAAAGACCAGGTACGGGAGAGCCACGCTTCGGCATGCATGGGCCGGCTCGACCGGAGTGATACCACGGCCTCACAGAAAACCGGTGTGAAACAGCGCTTGCGCTGTGTTTCACCGAGCAAGTGAGGATACCGGAGGGTCATAATCCAACCCTTCCCCTTATTCCCCTTCCCATCTCCTAAGGTTGGCAACGCACTTGTGACGCCTCTGGTGATGCGGGTGTCCATGGGCGTCGGTAATCGCTTACGATCAGATGTATCGCACGTCTGCTCGTTTGCTTAACCTATTCCATAAAAAACCAGGCTAGAAGTAATTTAATTAAAACTATGAAAGAATGTGAATAATAAAATATAGTAATACCAAGTAATGCTAAATAAATAATAAATTTGGTCCTTGCACCTACCGCATCATATTTCTGCAACACCTGTAGGTTGACTGGTAGATAATGCCTAATGGCATTAAGTCCGACTTTGTACCTCATGTGCATTAAGTTAATAAATAAATAAATAAATAATGCTGATGTCTCACTCTTTACTTCACAATATGACTATGAATAAACTTACAAATATCTTAGCCACATTTTTAGGCTATTAGAAATACGAACACCTAGCAATACTCTTCCCTAACCTCTTTTCTAATATTGACATTAATATTTGTAAAATTATGTTGCAATAACATAAAAAGTAAAGTTTTGAGTGTACTTAAGTATGATGTGTGATATGTTACTCCTTGAGACTTTGTATGTACTTTTGTGTAGTTTTTACACCTTTGAATTGCACAAGACGGCATTTTGTAGATAAACTTCCTGTACGAAACCGGCAAAAAGTAGCATATATATTTATATATTTATATTTCGGACATATATTTCTTTTTTATATATTTTTTTTTATATATTTTTTTTCATAGTTTCTGAGCATGTGTGTTAACGCGTGTAATTACATAGCCATAGGGTTAAATGGGTCTCGTAAAATCGATAAGATTCGAGATCCGGAGGACGGCGCCATTTAGTGTCCAGTAGCACACAACTATTGAGATTATAATTGGTTGTTTCGATATTTTTAGCGCTAGATGGCGCTAGATTACAGCTTCTAGGAGATTCTATATGTTCCTGAATGGCGAAATCATTCCAGTATCCATTCCAGGGCAGTATTGTTTCAAGATACAGGGATTGTTACAGACTGTTACAGATTAACATCGAAGCGATTTTTAGTGCGACTTACGAGGGATTTAGTTTGTATTTAAGAAACTTTATTCTCATAAAGAATTACAGATTCACTTACATAAGAATACGTTTTAAAAACGATACAATCATTTGCCAAGCGGCGCAACACTCACAGAACACATATATACTCCTAGCAGAGCGGGTTAGTAATACTTGTGAAAAATACAATTGAACTCATAATTAACACTTATGCAAAATATGTGTCATTAATAATCTGAGGTATTTATACAAAACTGGCAAATGAATTATATAAGTTATAAGAGGGTAACCGTAAATACTTTGTAATATGCGAAATAGAGATAAGTACGTGGAGCAAGAGCACCTAGATGTGATTTGTTTGGGTCAGTGAGCGTAGTTGATCTAAACTATTTTTATCGTGTTCATGACATACTTTTTCAATGATTTTTTTAAATTTTTGCATTATTTAACTTCTTTTATATTTTAAGGCAACTTATTATAAAATTTTGTACATGTATGACGATGTGACAAACGAGTGATTTAGTTAATTATTATTATTGAATTGTTGCTATTAATAACTTGTAATTTCCCACTGCTGGTGGTCTCCTCTCAGAAGAGGGTTAAGGCCATACGTCCCCACGCTGGCCAAGTGCAGGTTGAAGACTGGCAAGATAACGTTGTGGCTACATAATCTTACCGTTGGATGTTTTCGAGCCGCCCAAAGGCCTCAGACCAAGTTCCACGACTGTTATCTTATGATAATAACCGGGATCCGTGATTTGGAGCAAAATCACGGAGGCCCTCATTGTGTTATCCCACCAGCGATCACCCATCCAGATATAGACCGCGCCATCGTTGCTTATCCACGATGATTGTTCCTATTCACCGATTCATTCTCTGTCTCCTGAGAGAGAGAACATTTCAAATAGCTGGCAAACCACAGAAGAAATGTAAATATTCAAGCAGATATAGTACAGAAAGTCGAGACCCTAAGACTAACTAGATCTATTTATCGTTAACTTAAGCAGTTTTAATTTACCGACTCTATGTATTAAACACAATTAACGATTCTATACGATAGATTCGTATACCTGGTTTTGCATTCAATATTCCTTAAGAACCGATAACTACAGAAATATCTACAGTAATATGGGTCTCACATAAGTCCACACGAGCGAAGCCGAGCTCTTTTCAAGTATATTTATAAATAGAAATGTTTCATATTTAAAATAACAGTGTATTAAGGTATTTTAACGCGTTTGTGCAAAATATTATACTTGCGCAAAATTGTAGGCCTTAATAGTCGTAATAAATAATATCTATCAATTCGGGTATATCTCGAAAATAGTAGGTATTCTTTCTTAAACCCTATCTGTCAACATTAATCGTGTATTTACCTTACTTTCTACTACTTTCATAACAATAATGACCCGGTTTAATGATATTAAATGTTTATAATTTCCAACTTATTTATATGTTCGCCTTATAATCGGATAGAACATATAAGTACCCCTCAAGCATTATTGACAATGTTGCATACTAATTTTCGCAGTAGAAACCGTATTTTTGATTATTTGTTCGCTTTACTGAAAAGAATAACTATCGAGAACTATATCGTATTGAAAGAATGCTGGCTAAGTAAAACCGCTGTTACGCCGCGAATTTATGGCTACATATAGGTCAAACTTTTCTAATATGAATAATGGCGTTATCGTATACTCGTATATTAAATCTAACATGGAAGATACTGTGGGAACCCCTTTAATAACTGATCCAAACTTACTTATTCTCACATCTTACTGTGAATACTAATATTAATAGTTTTTGTGATAGTCTTGACCGATGCATTGCATCTTGAAACAAAATTAAGTCGGTAATAATAGTTGGTGATACTATTTTAATAAAAATATTTCTCTGACGAACTATAGGGATACAAACTCCATCAAATTTCTAGACCTAATGGCGTTCTACTGTTTTCTACCTGCTCACCGAATTCCAACTCGAAACGAAAATTGTATTGATCATGTCATGCTAAGATCAGAGAGACATGTCGTAACTTGTTTACTTGACACTCTTATAACCGACCACGCACTGGTGGTGGTAAGTTTAGACGTAAAAATAACAAGTAAGAATTTGTGTACCACTCGTCTTAAGTTCGACTATCCCTCAATAATCGACGAGTTGACACATACTGATTTCACTACAGTTCACTAATTCACACTGCAATGGAAAGGAACAGACGGAAGTGCTCGCTCAAGTTTGTCAACGAGTGGCTGAATTCCGGGCGGAGAATGGCTTTCAGCCTCCGCCCGAAGACGTACGAGACTGCCGTGAAGCCGCTCGTCGGGCCACGATGGCTCGCTGGTAGTCCCGGTTTGAGACTGCACATGCTGGCTTAGCCGTCTTGGAGGCTCTCCAGTTGGTCAACCTCGAGTAGGCAGGGCGGCAGCACAGGACCATTTCCTATACCTGCACTCGGTCGCTAGGAGTGAAGTGAGTCCCGCCTACCACCACTGTGAGAGCAGTTTGGACTCGACCCAGCACACGCTGGCAGAATGTCCTACCTGGGCACCGCAGTTTCCACCTTCATCCGCTTTAAAGGCCAGCTTCGAGGATGCGTCGTAAGCGTATTCTGTACGTCGCTTAAATTGAAAGTTTAACAATAGGCGTTACGCTTCAATGTGGGCTGGTGCTGGGATGGGTCCGAATGTGTTAATAACAGCAGTTTCCGAATCTCTCCCTTCTCAGGCGCAGAGTGGCACACCGTGTGATTTAATCGGTCTGATTCCGACACACCGCTCTGCCGCAAACCCCGGTCGTATGACGGCCCGTACTAACTTCTAAACGTAAAAAAAATTGACAGACATTGACGGATTTCCCAATAATATTTGTCAGAGATGTTCATGACTATCAAAACCGATAGCTTCGCGTGCTCGCTCGATACTTCCATATCCCGGGCTCTTATTAATAATTTCTTGGAAGAAAAACCCAATGACATTTTTGGAACAGGAATCAACCCAGGACCTCTGATTGGCAATCACGTACGGTAACCGCTAACTTACTGTATAATTAGAATAAAACACATAACAAGAATTTATTAAAACTTTAATAGACAAGTCTTATGCATCAATTTCACCAGTCTGTCTATACCGTTCAGTTGTTGCTAGATCTCTATTCTTCCTATTGTTGTCATTCGAAAATCTTTCTAGTTGTTCAATGGTGTCGAAAAGTGGCAAGTGTTTGGTTTCTGGTGTGAGAGTAAGAATGGCACTCGATAAAATTGCTAAACCACCGAAGAATAGAGAAGGAACCGCCTCCGATACTGAGTTCTATGAAAATAAAGATATTATTTCACGCTAAGTACCTACTTCAAATGGAGTGAGCTCATTTAAGTTTTAGATAATTTACGAATGTCAAATACCAGGATAGCATGAACTGTTTAAGTTACTTATTTAACTGTCATAAATTTTTTTCAAAATAATTTTTCTGATGTATGTGCTACCCTGATACATAATAACATACCAATTCGTTCGAAAAATTAGACCACAGTGGTTTAAAAGTAGTTATGGTTAAAGGTATATGTGCACCAAAATATTCTACAAAATGATTACTCATTAGAACCCCTTTCATAGAAAAGAGGCATATACAAATATGGAATCAAGCACAAACAAATTCTTACAAAATAAAAGTTCTCAAATCCAAATCTTTTACTTAAAATAAGGAAATCAATTAACATCCCAGAAGGAGGAATCTGCCAAAGTATTTGGCTTAACATTGGTTTATTGGTTTCTTCTTACTTGACTAATAAATAAATGATGTTTGAACTTAATTTTGCTCAGATGTGTACAGATTTTGAAATATCATTCATTTTTTTTATACCTACCAATATTGGAGTGATTGTTGAAATCATCGTTGCTAACCGAGCGCCGAATGCCCCCAAGCCAAGAAGCGTTCCTCTCACGCTAGTTGGAAATAGCTCCATGCTGTACGTGATTGTTCCAGAGAAACATAGAGATATCATCATTTTGCTCAAAAAGAAAAGTGTCAGCTTTGCCCATGTGTACGCTGTAAATTAAATTTGTTATGAATCTTATTTCGCCTAGCACATTTAATTTATTTTTTCTGGTTATAAAATATTTACATGATACAGTTCACTCATCATCATCTTCCTAGCCTTTATTATTCCCAATATTTGGGGTCGGTTACTAGTTCAACCGGTTTTACCTGAATATCAGTTTTTACACGCAGCGACTGGCATCTGACCCCACAACCATAAGGGTGATACAGTTCACTCAAACAAAAAAAAAATTTAAATATTAGATTTTTTTGATAAACATTCTAAATACCCACATCCATTCGTCATCTATCATATTTGTATTCACGATTGAAAATTTACGACATTTACAAAGTTCATAAATATAAAATAATTATAAGATAGATTCCAAATTTCTACCTCGCACAACAAAACTGTGGAATGAACTGTCGCCTGCGGTATCCCCGGACCAATACGACCTTCAAACCTTCAAGAAAAGAGCGTACTCCCTCTTAAAAGGCCGGCAACGCACTTGTGACGCCTCTGGTGTTGCGGGTGTCCATGGGCGGCGGTAATCGCTTACCATCAAGCGATACGTCTGCTCGTTTGCCATATATATCATTAAAAAAAATATGAACTTCATTATTTTAGTTGAGATCGATTTAGAATCCTATATGAAAGTAGATCGTTCTATAAAGATATTAGAAGAACTTCAAATAAAAACCGAATAAACGTAAGGCCTTGATGATCGTTAAAGTGAAGTGTAAGGTTAATTGTTATACCAAGTACACGAACCGTTTCAATAGTTTTAAATTAAATATAATCTAAAAAATAACAAAGGACTATATAGAATAGCAATTTGGCCATGATAGCTACAATTTTAGGCTGACGAAGAACTTACGCACACGCCCTTGATTTTATTATTAACGAATTATAAATTTATACCAAGGTTGCAACAGCATGGAAATACTTACTGGCTGGGGTTAAAGCTGATATAATGAAAAGTAAACCACATAATAAATATCCAGTTACTAAAGAGATTTTTCTTTTAGTTTTATGCAAAATGTATAAAGCCAAGATCTCGCCCGGGAAGGATGCTACCACAGTTAGAAAAAAAATTAAGTGTTTATCTCCTGGTAACCAAACAGAATTGTACAGCATCCCGTTATATATCATTCTGGTTGTAAATCTGCATGTAAACATAATCAATACACGTTTTATAATCTCTTTCGATTTAATTATATTAACAAATCCTTCTTTTACTTTGCTACTTTCCATGTTAAACTTTTTTTTCAGAGTTGCCTCATCAAGATTTGCCAAGTCTTCATTTTTAATGTGAATTTTATTAACTTCAGCAATTTTTAGAAAAGTTTTCTTGGCGTCTTCTGTTTTACCGCTTACGATCTGCCATCGAGGGCTTTCATTGACAATAAAAAATAGCACAATTAAGAAGACCGGTGGTGCGTTAATAATATGGATTACATTTTTCCAATCAGGCACAAGAAATGCAATACCAGCAAATATACCTTCTCCTACGTGAAGAGAACTGGAAAAAATAATTCCTGTGACATGACGATACTTGTTTGTGGTGATTTCTAGTACTGAAAACGAAAAATATGTATATTTTATTTATATACTATCTCGTCAAAGATTTGCTCTGGAAATTCGGCAATATGTGTTTTTTTATGTTTATTTCTTATTTTATACACTCACTCAATATCATAGCAGCAGCATAATTACCACCCGTGAATATTGCTTCAATAAATTCTATGAATATGTACAAGTTATACGAAGTAACTATAGTTTTTATTTGCCCAACACAGCCTCCGACTACGCAGATAACTAAAGTAGGTTTGCGTCCAATGCTGAAAAAAATACATACATACAAACACGTGCTTATCCCGCAAAGGGTAGACAGAGGCAAATTAAACAATTTGCTTGCTAAATTTCTAATTTCGCTTACTTACTACTACGTAATAGAAGTCAAGTTTATTGCTGACAACAAAGCAATATTACCTAACAAACCAATATTTGTGAGTAAATACACTGACATTATAGATAAATTACTAGGACATACTGCTCATGCTTATCACAAAACTAGCTGATCCACGCATCCTCGTTTACATCTCATATTGCCCGTACCGTAATAATTTTCCCGGTTTTTTCTAACATTCTTCATTAGTGTTCCGCTCCTATAACTCTTAGTCTGTTGATATACATCTGTAGCTTGCATCGATAAATGGGCTATCTAACACTGAAAGAATTTTCCATATCGGATCAGTAGTTCCTGAGATTAGCGCTTTCAAGCAAAGAATTCAACTCTTCAGCTTCATATTATAGTACAGATATTTGTCCTGAATGGACGTCGAACCCACGACTTCTCGCTCATTAGTCACGCTATTTAGTTATTATGCTTAAAAATTATTACTATTACTTTACCTACTTAGAAGATTTATAATATTTTAATGTTTGTTCGTAAGACTTACATATCTGATAGCCATCCAAACACAACCATGGAAATCAGCATACCCAAGCCGTGAACTGTCCCAATAAGGTTCGTCTTCCATGGTTGACAACCCAGGTTAAACTATATAACAAATGAATAATGAGATTTAATTGGACCTCAACATAGTAACATGCCCGATTGGGGTGAGAAACGACCTTTAATAGCATAGTCTATCGCTGGACACAGGCGTTTACCCAGAAAGAAGGTTTTGTAACATGGTCTCACTTGGAAAACTTCCTTAAAATTACGAAATAATAAGTAAGCATGTAAAATAAAATGAAAGTTACGATCGGACATGACTCTATATTAATTTGAATCCTCTTTAAAGAATAATAGAATTAAGCACTTTAAAACTTTTTCGATGACACTCGAGAAACGGCGTTGTGCATTCATTTCTCGACACAGACAGATTTTTTTTGGGGCAGAACATAAAAAATAGATAGATAATGGTACGGAATCCTTCGTGCGTGCGTATTTGGTCTATTGTCTATTTTAATCTTAACATCTGTTTATAGCCTTTACGGCTATAAAAAGATCTTAAGATTCAATATGAACATTTAACCACGTGTTTTATTTACGTATACATGTGTGTCTTAAGTCGAATAAGCGATTAAAAATTACTGTATTCGGCCTTTACTCGGTGGTATGGTTGGCCGAAACTTTAAGTTTTGCCAGCGCCAGATATGACGTATGCAGTTCTGTATTTACAGTTAATAGTAAATCAAACTCACCTCAGCTACTACAGTATTATCGTTTTCATAAATCCAATTGTCACAGGCAACTGTTTCTCCGGTGAAACTATCATTAGTGCAAACCTCTTCCCCACTCCTAAACACAGGCTTAGAACAACGATCTATGTTCGTATCTGGCCACCAACTTGGAAATTTTTCTGTTGAGTTTTCATCTTCGCATTCACTGACACTGCACCTGTTGATAATTAAAAATTTCAGTCACATTACAATTTGACCTGCTTAAAATATAATGTACTAGTTGTTGCCCGCGGCTTTGCTCGCGTTGAAGTTGATTTTATATGTATTTAATTAAAAACTTTTTTTCTCACGTCTTCCCCATTGTGTTAATTATCCTTAAATTGATAATAATAATAAATATTTTGGAAATCTAACACACAACGCCATCTAGTCCCAAGCTATGCGGAGCTTGTGTTATGGGCCTATGGGGCTCCGGTATCCTCACTTATTCAGTGAATCACAGCGCAAGCGCAGCGGTCGAGCCGGTCCATTCATGCCGAAGCGTGGTTTTCCCACGATAAAGGTTTTCTGAACCCTTTTTTTTCTTTTCCTCGTGCGGAAATCCCCTCGGATACCACCTCCCGTGGCATGTCGGACTCGAACCGACAAGAACCGCACGCCGTCTGGGGTACTATTAGCCGGGGAGCCAGTTGCACTTTAGAAAGGAGAACCCTGGAACCCAGACGTACCTCGGGCTATTTACTGTTCGTAGATGGCCCCCTACTGTGTGGGAACCTCGATGTTCCCGTTAATATTTCCCTTGGCGCGCACGCTCCACAGCGAGCGCGCCTCCACCCGACCTGACTAATAGCCTTATCTGTCACCCTCAGGCTTTCGTTTATGAACGACGGAGATCATTCTGATATCTCCGGCACCCGAATCGCCTGCGATACCTGGCCCTTTCGCGGGCCTGGCGGGCCGGTAGAGTTCTAGACCTCTCCCGCTCCCGCTCCGCTGTTTCCTTGGCAAGCAAATCTTGCTCGCAGAAAGAGACGGCGGAGTTCCACGCAATCGTCGCGTTCAATCATGCTACCGAGCGAGAGAACCACCACGCCGATGGCCGCCACGAGATCACGCCTCGGCTCGTTCCACGCCGGATGTTCTGCCAGCGTGTGGAGCGCCGTGTCCACGGTCTGACCATCGCAGTGGTGGTACTCAGGCGTTGGCTCCTTGCGGATCAGATACAGGCGATCTCCGAAGCATCCTTTTTCAGTGATCACCTGTGTCAGCCGATATGAGAGGGTCCCGTGACGCCTCTCGATATCTCAGGTCTTACCGCCGTAACAATGGCGTGCTTGAAAGTTAAACATTAATTCTTACTTACCTATAATTCAGATCGCCAGCCACGAATACATAATTAATACTAATCATACAAATACACATGGTCGATAAACAGACCAACGAATACTGGATGATTTGATATTTGCCAAATGTGTCCAAAATTTCAGACACATCACATCTTTGGACTTCCTCTCCGTCCCCATTCTTTTTCATATCTCTATCTCTTTTTAACTTCATATTGTCTGTCACTTTAATATTTTTCTTTTAAATATTATTCACTCCTCTAGCTTTATTTTTGTTGCTATTTTCTGATGTACACTTACTACATGTATTCAAATCACAAGTTGTTGAACAAGTGTTTTCATAAATGTAACAGTTAGCGATAAGTATATGTAAATATTTTGTTATATATAAAATTGATTTTCAATTGGTCTGTTATCCTAAAACTTAGTAATCGATTGGGAGAACCGTTCGACTGGAATTATAAACCAACCTCGTGGGAAACCAACCATCTCAATGGGCCGCCTTGGTATGGATCAACATGCTGCATCGTTTCATTGTCTGCATTCGCAATCACTATTGTGACTATTGCCTTTGGATTCTGCTCGGGATTGTGCTCAGACATATAGATATAAAAAAATTGGTGGTAAATATTTTTCGTTACTTTCCGTCTACTGAGTAAGAGTTACTAGAGACCCAAAGTCCTAATTCAGGGATAGATAGATAAAGAAAGAAGAGACGCTACTTCACATATTCGCCAAATAAAAGATTGCAATGAAGTAGTATCTTTTTAGTTGCAGATGTCCATGGGTTCATAGCCCAGTTGCACTCGGTGATTAGAAACAATCATCGAGGGTAAGCAACGATGGCGCGGTCAGTACCTGGATGGGTGACCGCTGGTGGCATGTTACCATGAGCGTCTCCGTGATTCGGAGGTCACGTTAAGCAGTCGGTCCCGGTTGTTATCATACGATAACAGTCGTGAAGCTTAGTTGGAGGCCTTCGGGCGGCTTAAAAACATCCAACGGCAAGATTTACGTAGCCACAACGTATTCTTGCCAGTCCCCAACCCGCACTTGGCCAGCGTGGGGACGAATGGCCTTAACCCTCTCCTGAGAGGAGACCCGAGCCCAGCAGTGGGACATTATGGGTTGTTGTTTTGTTTTGTTTGTTTGTCCATGGGTTGTGGTAGTTGTTTACAACCGAGGTTCGGGTGGCGTAAGGAAGCGGTTCCCGGATCCCTCCCGTCTCAGGCGCAGAGTGGCACACCGTGTGGTTTTAGTGGGTTCGATTCCGACACACCACCCCGCCGCAAACCGCTGTGGGGTGAAGGCCCGAAGGGGATTCCATTCGTAAAACAAAAAAAAAAGTTGTTTACAACCGGGTGACGCGTTTGCTTGTTTCCCGCCTGTTGCGGGAAAAACTACAAGATATTTAAATAAATTTAAAGAGTTTTCATTAAACTGTTTGTTTTCAGAAGATTCCTAATCTCAAGAACAAGACGAACATCTACTTAAATCAGTTTGATATAGTGAAAATTACCACATTGTATTCTTTTATGCTCATCTTTTTACCATCAACAATAGACGCAGCAGTGGCAGTGGACACTGCTGGCCATGGGGCCTCTCCCTGGATAGGAGGCTTGACTTGTCTTAAGTGTTCGTTCTCGTCGCAATAACTGTTGCCCTACAGAGTCTGATCATGTAGTCGACTCTTACAGCACCTAAGGTAGGGTGGTAAAACTTCTTATCTGAATCCGTCCATCACAAAGAGTTATAATCCGACTCATTGTCCAACAATAAAAATAGCAAGCAGAGTCGCAGGTATAAGTTGAATGACAATATTTTTCTGTACATACATGACGTTTTAAACGGAACTAATCATTTTGACGTGGTCTACCATACAACACTAATGTAAAAGAAAAACTTGCTTTATTTTTGAGTATCTCTCATGTTAATTCATCTTCAAAAAATGTATGTATTCGTTATTGGTTTCGGTATTAATTTACATATGTTATGATGTTATATACTTTAAGATGACAGAAATGTAAAAAAATGTTATAAAGCTGATGTTTTACTGTTACTGACGTACCATATGTTTTTACTTTCTATTTTCTGCGACAGTTATGAGTGTGTTATTCATGTGTGTTAAGAGGCGCTCATAGCCCAGTTGCACTCGGTGATTAGAAACAATCATCGAGGGTAAGCAACGATGGCGCGGTCAGTACCTAGATGGGTGACCGCTGGTGTCATGTTACCATGAGCGTCTCCGTGATTCGGAGGTCACGTTAAGCAGTCGGTCCCGGTTCTTATCATTCGATAACAGTCGTGAAGCTTAGTCGGAGGCCTTCGGGCGGCTTAAAAACATCCAACGGCAAGATTTACGTAGCCACAACGTATTCTTGCCAGTCCCCAACCCGCACTTGGCCAGCGTGGGGACGTATGGCCTTAACCCTCTCCTGAGAGGAGACTCGAGCCCAGCAGTGGGACATTATGGGTTGTTGTTAATTCATGTGTGTAAATGACAAAAATGTGTTTTAGTAACCTAAATACAATAAATTAAAGATGTTTGTGTGAATATAGGAGGTATTGGTACATTTTTCTACATAATTGTAATATTGCTCAGCACTTAGGGTATGGAAGTCTACTGGTAGTTGCTCTGCGTAAAAAATATAAGTAAAGCAGTTTCGTGATAGATTTAATGCTGAACCAGATCTAATTCGGAAAGAAAAGGTTCCGCAGAAAGAACCAGGGATACATTTGCCGCAAAATAAATTCAAAACACAGTCAAGGAAACACACAAATTCCTTTTATATAAAGTTTAATTAAAATAATAAAAATGTAAGCATACAATAATATCCCTTTAAGTAACAGATTACAATAATATGTTCACCAATAATGTTTAAGTAGATACATTCAAAATAATACTTAAACTTAACAAAAGATGAAAAAACCTTAAACTAAGAAATTAATCCTAAATAAGTTTTAAATTAAAAAACAAGAACATATACAAAATTTTAAACTTTCGCGTTTCTTGGTATAATGATTATTTTCACGAGAATTACGTTTGCACGTAATTCAACCTGGACATTTCGACCAGGTTGTCCGCGCTCTGTCGGCCAATCCGCGAAGAAGAAGAACCTTCGACTACACGATTTCGATGACGAAGGGCGTGCGCCGCTGAGCCAGTCAACCTGTGACCTGCGACCTGGTCGAAGCTACAGGCAAATCAGAGGTATGTAAAACCTTGAAATAAGTGATCACGTTAACTCCCGTGAAAATAATAATTGTAATAAGATCATATATTAACTTGTCCTAAGCTTTGGTTAAATATAAGTATCTCAAAATTAAGAGTAGCTTGGTTTTTTTAATACAATATTTAGTCTCGGAAGATCAATTCTCGTTATAAAAGTTCGTTCACAACTCCATCCCTTAGTCTAGTTGGCATTAGACTAACGTAAACGTCATTATGAAACTAACAATCGTATGGTGATGACATTTCAATCCTAACTCACGCAGTCAGTCAAAACAAAAATAGCCAACAATAGAAGAGAATAGAGGGGTTAGCGATTTTAGAAAGACAATTAATGTGGAACACTAATATCCTTAATGTACAATAATAATAATTATCCGCTCCGATCTATTGTCGATATCACAACTGTCATGAAAATATGTTCGCAGTTGAGTAGTAAACATTCAGTCATAAACCAACACGTTAGGGAGTACGCGAAGGCTTTCCCCTCTGTCAAAGTATAAGCACAAATGAGCCTAGCATTACACTGTTATGATACATAATGTGTAGTGTGGGAAATCGTGAATGTTTCGTTTCAATTGTTATACATGAATTCGTAGTGACAGGGAATAGTTTTTGTCTGCGAGTCTAAAAGGTCTGTGGTAAGGTGTGAAGATTTCCCCCCTCAATAAATGACTGTTTTGTATCAGAAAAAAAGTCGCTACGGCTACCTCCCTTCTAGTCCACCGTCTTTGGTTGGTCTATGCCCTTGTCGACTGTGATGATGATTACCGATGACTATATCATCAGTAATATGTAGTCTAGTGTTGATAATACTGTATGTACTTATATTACTGCCAAAATTTATAACAGTTAGGAGATGAAACAAAATTTCAAACTTTTGTTACGAGGATTGGCTCTTTAGTGTTGACATAAGTAAAATTTAATAAAAAAGTTTAATTCGTTTTCGTTTAATTTAGATTGTCCTTTATACAATCGTTGTATGTTGTGTAAGAACAGAAACAACGTGTGTCTTCACAAAAGCGGTTTCCGAATGATGTATTAGGCGTTGGTTTAGGTGTGATTCCCTCAAACTGCGCCGCTGTATGTTCCGGCAGAGTAGCGGTCCAAGATAAGGGATTTGTGCTTATTTAGCCATATTTTTGTTCAATAATTTTATACTATTTACAAAAAAAGTCCGTATTTATTAGCCGACATTGTTAGATTTACACTGTAAGACTTGGAAAAAAAAATTAAGAGTGGCAACACAGTTTTAGGAAAACTAGGTGTATTAATAACATTTAAATTAATGGTATTGAGTATTATTGTGATGTACAGCTGAATATAAAAACACAGAAAAAAAATGTGTTACTAATTTATAAGCACCTTAGATTCAGCGACATTACACCTATAATTTATTTGGTTAGTATTTTTTTTTATATCATCTAAGTTAATACTGGCATAAAATTCGAAAATGACATATGATTCCGCCGAGAGAAAAAAACGATACTGGAAGTTTCAAGAGAAAAAGTTATAAACACAAATTTTATTATTATTGAGTAGCTGACCAACGCAAGTTCTACTGTGTTTTTGAAGAGCAATGATTTTACTTGTTTTTTCCAAAAAAATTCACAGATGTTCTGATCATATCAGTTGTAATATGCTTTTATAGTCTTCTTTACCTTATTAGTCATCAATTATTTTTTGAAATCGGACCAGTAGTGCCTAAGATTAGTGCGTTCAAATAAATATATAGAAAATTAGATTTATAATGTTAGCATCTCACCTCGAGATAATGATTGTAAGTGAAGTGATACATTGATTTAAGATCATTTAAATAAATATAGGAATAATTAATAAATATTTCAGATATCTAATACACAACGCTATCCAGTCCTAAGCTTAGAAAGAGCTTGTATTATGGGGTATAAATACATTCATACTTTTTTTTCTAAATATATACATAATACACATAGAAAACACCCAAATTCCGAAACCAATATTTGCAGATCATACTAACACTTGGTCCGACCCGGGAATCGAATCCTAAACCTCAAGCACAGCAGTCGCATACGCTACCACTGCATCGGCAGTTAAAATGAAATCGATTTTATGATTTTTATGTATTGAACGCACTACTTACTCTGTAGCTACTGGCCACTGTAAAGTCGTTTTGTATTAAGTATCAGTTACAATAATTTCGTGAGACTCCCATTGTGTCGCCATCTCTAAAAAGAGTTTGACTATCATTTGGCATTGCCAGTGAATTCTTAAACCAAATCACTTTTATAATCTATGAAACATATGTCATTTTCTCAGTTGCCAGTAACAAAATAACTAATCAAATGAGTCTATAAACTATGGCACATTTTACCGGTAAAACGCTTAAACACTAGTTCATTTGGCACATTTAGAATTCACTTCGTTCTTTGGGATTAAGTTTCTAAATTAGTAACAATACTAAAAGTTACGGCAAGTTATGCTGTAATACATAGGAACAGATAGTTCTTTGTAATAAAACATATCTTAATAGAACTTTCTTAGGTCGAAACTATATAAAATAATATATGACATATGCTACGAAAACAATAGATAGTAAAATAACCTATACGTTAAAATTGACAAATTACTTCTCTCTAACAAAGTTTTTATTACTAAGTATATAACACTGCTTATATTTAACACAATACAATATCAGTTATACACAACAAAATGAAGTGTAATAATTTTCAATTTTTAAATCACTTAACCTGTCCTGTTTATAAAACATCTGAACTTTAACATTTCTCTATATCATAAGTTCAACAGACTATTTAAAATTAAGTTTCACACGATTCCCTAGTACAGTGATAGTTTTCTAGAAGTTTCTGTATGGATGAAGTTGAGTTTATTTCCTCTCCTATAATTTTGAAATGCCTGATTAGTTCAGGCATTTCAAAATTATAGGTGTGTAAATTATGGTGTATTTATAATTTTACAATATCGCGATGCATATTTATTTTAAACTAGCTGACCCGGCGAACTTCGTGAATTTTTCTGAGTTACCGAATACCTTATTTGAACCCGAGTTGACTTCCCGCGGGTCGCAGAGCATACGACAAAGCGGACTAAGAAAATATAACATCTCCGGTTTTCTTTTATTGTTTTCTATAAAAATCTTGCTTTGACAATAACAAATACAAAAAATATAAGAATTAACCAATTTGGTGCAGTCCATCGAAAGTTATGCGCGTACATATTTTTTTGTGATTTATTTTAATTTATACAGATTAATTTCAAGGCAATTCAAAATATTGGATCCAAAATAATAAATCACTGCTGGAAAAACTACACTATTTTATATCTAGGTACATAAAGTTTTGAATAAATAATAATAGTAGTTAGGAAATAAGCACAAACTAAATTTTGGTGATACGTGGTTTTAAAATGGTTAAATCGATGTTTTGTAAATTTCCTTCTATTTGCAGTTTTTGTCGAAATCTATACGTTTTATATTATTGTTAGTTATATATCCATTTATCATAATATACATCGCAAAAAAATGTTAATAAACACACGATATATTTGTAAAATATTAACATAAACATGGCATAATATCATCATGGCAATATCATCATCTTTAGGCAATAGGTAACATTACTATAATTAGGTATGTTCAAACGTCTAAATATACACATAAAAACCGTAAGTCACAGTTATGCCATTTGGAGTTTACCATCTATTGTAGAGTTGGCTGCAGAACAATAGTTTTGATAGAATTTAAATTTGCGAATGTTTCGCTTCAATTGTTTTGTATGAGTTCGTATTGTCAGGCAATTGATTTTGTATATGAGTCTAAAATGTGTTAAGACTTCCCTGCACAATAATTAAGAAAGGACTATTCGCGGTACTCTTTAACTTGCTTCTTGTGATGGTGACGTAATAATTTGTTTAGGCGATTAATCAATGGAGTTAAGTTAAGGCGTTCGATTTATATTTAAACGATCACAGGTTTGGAGCTTTATGATTCAACCAGTTGCATAGTCATCGTTAATTCAGTAATAGGAAGCTTGAGTTGGTTTATAAGAATATTATATATAAACAACCAATGTTGTACATGTATCAACAGCGTAAATCTTTGTAAATATACAGTTTTCTTCCATTGATTCTTTTTTCTCACGATTCTGGTCTGTTTCTTTTGTTTTTTATAAATTACCGGTTGTAATATAATTTATAGAAAAATATTTGAAGATAAGACGAGAAGTTAATTTTACGAATATCAAGAAATTATAATTCCACTATGGCAAAACTCAATGACACAAGTTGCTTGAAATTTGACCGTTATTTACCCGTGTATTCAGGCGTAAAATTTCGGGAATTAACTTCCGATATTTCGATACTGTTGCGAGAGTCATGGCGTAAATGACGTTTACGACAACTTAGTAAAAATGAAAATTAATTGAATCCATAACATTTAACACTTAATCCAAAAACTTAAAAACAACATTGATGATATTTAAACTTCATCAACTGCTATAAAACTGCAATTTTGAGACCGCAGTACAAACTACAGTGCTGCGACCAACCCTACGCCTTAATACCTAAAATATATAAATCTTTTTGATTAAAACCTTCGAAATATACATTTAACTATCTTAAACTTTAAAATTATATTTGCCTTAAGACTTAATTAAGTAAGAAATACACAGAACCTTTAAAATTAATAAGGTTCTACGTTAATTCATTTGTTCAATTCTGGTAAACAATATTCATTGGTTTTTCACGTTGAATACAAAGTGGAGAATCTCCTCCTTTTTTTTAAAGGCACTTTCGTTGGTTCTAGATGACATTTACATATGAAAATTGGGCTGTATGATATTTTAGCTACCAAAATGACTCAACTTTGCCAGATGTGAAGTATAAGTAGAATCCAAGCGACCTACTAATATCATATCTTCACTATACGTATTTCTAGGAATGGTTCAGAATAATACGTGTCTAATTGCAGATATAATTACCGAAACCGCCACGGCGGGCAACAAGTTATTGTTTGAGAATACTAGAAAATTGGTTCATGAAAGGAACTACTGTCTTGAGTAATAATTTCATATGTATATGCGTCTTAAAGATGTCACCGTATTTTATTTCTTGCTCAATACTCTCTGCGGCAATAGTAACCAAGAGAGCGACATTTCTGGCATAAATGTTGAGGATGAATCTTCGACTGGTCGCTTACGTCCAAGCCGTCTGGTTTCTCCAATGGCCTCTGTAATTATTGCATAACATAATATTAGCTTAAACAATCCTTATAGAACTGCAAATCTTTATAACTCTAAATCAGAATTCATGATCTCTTGCTATATTGTTACGGTCCTTAACGATTAGAGTAACAGGGCAGTCTAACTTTTAAAAAATAAAATTCTCTCCTTCTAGCCGATTTCAGCCACGGAACTATGCAGTAGAAATTTAATGCACAAAGTGTGTGCGCAAACACATGTGCACTCTCTGTTCCCTCACCCTCGTAATCCAATGAGACAGTCATCCGACATGACCGGTGAGACTCCAACTTCCTAACTCGGAGTAGTAATTAAGCATTTCTTTAATCAGGAATACTCAATAACACATTTTGGCTCAATCCGAGATACGGACCCGGGGCCTCATGATCAGCAGTCACATACGCCTACCGCTAGACAACCGAAACAGTCAAATAAAATCATATATAACTACCTAGCCCGCGCCACTTTATCAGCGTCTCTTTAAAGGAATGAATTTTAACCATTTTTGTTATATGTTACATCGATGATCGGCTCCTATTGGTCTTATCGTGATAGTATATAGCATTTCTCGATAACCGGGCTATCAAATATCACGCCTAATAGCGTGACCAAGGGAAATAAGGATTCATTTATATATATAACATATATAATAGATTAAAACTTCTGATTCTATTGACACTGAAGACAGTATTTACTTAAGCGCTAGTTTTATATCGATGATAGAAATCATTTCATATTCTTACCTGTTTATGTGGGAAGACATTGATGCGACATTTGATACACTCCTGACCATTGTTCGCCCAAGAGTTCCCGCTCATCCATTTACGTTTGCACTTTGGACACTTGTATTCTCCGAAACACCTCTTCTTGCCTTGATAAGGTGTTAGGCCTTCGCCTTTAGGACGTGCCTGAAATGAAATTAAACATGCTGAAAATCTGTCAAGCTAATCATTAAATGATACTCTCGCTGTGAAACATTGTTTTGCTTCTTTTCATTTATAAAAGCCTTCCCGTTCGTGCCGAAGCGTGGCTTTCCCATGGTATCATTCGACTGTAATTTGTACTGTATCATTGCCGATAACTACAACTACTAAATATATAAAACCAGACCTTTATCTGATGCAAAAATCGTTAATTATGTACCTACAGGAAACTAAAGGTCTTAGGTCAACGGTTAACCATTTTATGAAATATTATAAAGTAGATAAATAAACTTTAGTCTATGTGAATTTCTCAGAAGCAGCTTTATTATCTTAACGTTTCTCGTTACATTGCAACATGTTCGTACATGCTAATGTGCTTGTAATATTTTGCCTAAAATAATGTCAGTTTGACTAAGTTTACCTATTTTGTTAACAGGGTGCGAGTCCAGTACTTATCCAGTTTTTCTCCATCTGGACTAAGGACCTGCTTAAGTTTTAAACAAAAAAAAAGTTTACGAAACTTTAATCCGCTTATGTAAAAACTTTTGATAAAGTTTATGTGAACCGTGACATTATTACGAATCTACTGACAATTCATTTAAAAATACGGTTCAGTAGTTACAGGGCTACAGTGGAACATACAATTACTGCCAAAACCCTTCCTGTTGGCTTCGCCGTAGTATGGTTAAAATGTATGCATATCAAGAAGCATGAATTGCGTTTAAGCCTTTTATATTAAAATATATATATATATATATAAAATAATTCACCATGTGACGATTTACAGCACACACCAAACATACAGAACAACAGAAATATTCTACAGCGCCATCTACCGCAGATACACTGAACTACGAAGTAATGTACAACGAAAGTTCTCGCGCCGATTATCATATATTGAACTTCAACGCATCAACCGTTGGGCAGTGGCCCGCCAGCAATATCACCTCGCCTGGTTAGAAGATCTTACGTTTGTGTTGGAGGAACAAGATGTCTGGGTTGTAATCCGTGGCCAGATGGTTACAGATTTAGAATATGGAGTGTCACCACCACCAGTACTCATTGCGTGGGTATTGTGAGAGGCGACTAAAGGACAAACTACTTAGAACAACATCACTGCAAGGAGAAGAAAACCTTGAAACAAATCATAGAGCTTAGACCAACCCATTTAGCCTGAGTGGCATAAAAGGCAATGTCTCCATGCTAAGGAGAAGCTTTTGTTCAACAGTGGACTATTAAACGTACAAAAACTAGCCAACAATAAAACAAATCTATCAAATTTTAAGAGAAAAGTTTTTTCGCTCATTCTGTCAGTTCAACGTACGTTCAGAACACAGCTTTGTAATACAAAACCGATAGAGCGTGTTGTTAGTTAGAGCCGTGTTTATAGCTAAACTTATTCCGAGAATTGGGGACTGTTATAAACGCAGCTTTGTTTGAGATTCAACTTTGTACTGAATCTAATGAGACCTATGTTGTTTAACGAGAACGTGCGCGATATCAAAACACATACACTACCGAGTTACAGAATAATAATTTTTGTATTTCTACGATTAAGTTTTTGTTCAAGTTGAGAATGAACAACCACAGTTCAAGTTTTAATATGAATGAGATTTGCTGACTATGCAGGCTCAAGGTCCTCTAGCTGAAGATAATGGTCAGATACCAATGGTCAAAACAATTACAGACAAAAGGTTTTTGGTAGGGAACCCTGAGATATTTTTGTATTATGGGCTCGCCAAAGTGACTTTACTCTGCCGGATGGATAGCATAAGCAGAATCCAAAAGTGGTGGTCACCATACGCATTGTGAATGCACACATAACCATGCAGCATGGTGACCCACACTATGGTGACCTAGGGATACTTCTGCATCATTGCAAAGTATTAGCAAAAGCATTAGTGATTACTTATGAACAGCAATAACTTACATTGTTTCAAGTAAATTATATAAAATATATTATATAATAGTTTCTCCAAAATCTTTGTGTAACTGACATTTGAGATCTCAGAACAATTTATGTATTGCAAGTCCAATGTTAGGTTCCAAACCAACATTGCGCAGTGCAAAGCGGTGAAGGAACTTAGTTATACCAACATGTCCCAAGTTTTACTTAATAAGTATAATACAGACGAATCTGTTATTAATTTCTCAGGTGTAATACAAATGTCACAACTATACAGTGTATAGACATCTCCACTTAATCATAAACCTTTGGTCAAGCAATTGAATCAACTTAGATAAGACAAGGCGTTTAGTGAATGAAAGGA
Organism: Hyphantria cunea; assembly: GCA_003709505.1. Classification (NCBI taxonomy): domain Eukaryota; kingdom Metazoa; phylum Arthropoda; class Insecta; order Lepidoptera; family Erebidae; genus Hyphantria; species Hyphantria cunea. The sequence continues at coordinate 3,307,324 of PKRV01000318.1, forward strand.
TTTCTCTGTTATAATTAACCCAGTTTCTCACTGACAGATCTGAATTAATTGCGATTTGGTTTTTAATAAAAATAATTGTCGTATGTATAACATGTTTTGATGGAATGTACACAAAACCAACAACTTGGAGATCGCTTGCTTAGTGATAAGTTGATGGATGTTGGAATATGTAACAGCATCCTGGCCAGTCCTTTGACGGACACAGCTAATGTTTCTTATGATTTAAAAGGGGCTACATATGGAGGCAATATAGTTATAATTATGGATAAGCTCCGTAAATAAAGATAAAAATAAAAATTATCAAATTTTGCGGGAATATCTCAAAAAGGATAATACAATCTTTTTCATTATTCAAACGTCAGTTTCTCATTAAAGGGTGTATTATTTTTCTGTTCCATTAAATGAAAAATAGTGATTCAAAAGATAAATAAATAATATAATGTTGGGGGTTACCATCAATTATCCAAATCCACATTATTCGTGAGTGTCATTTGTTAAATATATATTTACCCGAAAAATGATTGCCGCGATAACTAACATACACACGAGAGAAGGCCCGGCTAAAAGCTAATAATAAGGTAAAAATAATAATAATAATTATATATCTACTACAACTGAAAATCGTAGACCGAACCAGAAATTGATTAAGCGATAAACTCTAAACCTGGCCAATGTGTTCAAAATGAGACAGAAAATTATTGTGTCTCATCATTTAATTCAAAACGTAAGAATCCAAAAACTACAGTTTCTCTTGATAGAAGTAAATTATTTTAAATAAATCGTGTGAATTTGGCACAATGCCGAGGTTTTCCGCCAGACACCGGGCGTACGTTGCTTTGGTAACGGAAATACTATTTAGAACACAATTATTCCATTTTAATAACATAAAACCACGAGATCTCTCTTAAATGTGAACATATTTTCCGTATTTTGGCTTTAAATGATTTGTTTATGGATTTAATGCCAAATGTATTGATAGATGAAAATGTAAAATAGTAAACTGCTATTCACGAGATTATTTAATTTTTGTTTTAACCATCAATCAATCATCAACAGCCCATAATGTTCCACTGCTGGACTCGGGTCTCCTCTCAGAAGAGGGTTAAGGCCATATGTCCCCACGCCGGCCAAGTGCGGGTTGGGGACTGGCAAGAATACGTTGTGGCTAAGTTTAACTAAGATTCACGACTGTTATCGTATGATAACAACCGGGACCGACTGCTTAACGTGACTCCCGAATCACGGAGACGCTCGTGGTAATATGCCACCAGCGGTCACCCATCCAGGTACTGACCGCGCCGTCGTTGTTTACCCTCGGTGATTGTTTCTAATCCCCGAGTGCAACTGAGCTATGAGTACTCTTTGATTTTATAATGCGCTTTAAAGTAAAATAAACAATATAATTATTTTTCTCACATTTTTCCAGCGTTTATCACATTAATAAATAAATTAGGTACAAAGCAGTGCCGGTTTCTATAGGTTTCTTATCAATGTAAAGATAAAATATATAACACATTTTTGTCAAAGGTTTTTAATCTTGCCAGTTTTAAAAAGTGTGTTTTAGTGTTTTCTATGCTAATATAACATCACTAGCGTAGTATATTTTAACTCCATGATTTTTATTAATTTTTGGTATATCGGTTTTATTACGCAGTTGTAAAACGTTGAATAATTTCATTAGTTAACTCGTTTTTTATACCTCAACTGAAAGTGTTAGGTTAATTCATTATTTATATATATAGAATTATCTGAAAATTTTCTGTCATATCCGGCTTAAGAAATATTTACTTACATAACTTTGTTTCATGATTTTGGTATTAATAGTGAAAAATAAATAAAAATTGACAAAATTTTGCCTTCTTTTTACAGTTATTTGAAACAGTTTTTCTTATAATGGACCAACAGTAATCCCCTAACGTTTTTATCTCAAAAAGTTAATATTGTTCTTCAAAAACTTTTAATTGTTCTTGGAAAGTATTAAGCCTGATCGAAATTGCGAACTTACCTGAGGACAATCCCCAATATAATGTCCTTTCTTAAAGCACAAATGGCACATATAGGCAGGAGGAGGCGGTCTAGGTGGACGCCGCAACGAGAGAGCCGCCAGTTGTTCCGTCAATGAACTGGTGTCGTCGGCAGGAGGGGCTGCAGACCCCGGCGCAGCCGTTGGCAGAGGACCCCATACTGAACCAGGCACCCACTGGAAATAAATAATTAATGTTGTACTGAATTTATTGATATTCTTTATTTTTAAATTTTTATATATAATATTACAGAGCTGAAGAATTTGTTTGCTTGATTAAATGCACTTTGTTCTATAGGAGACGCAGAAGAGGTTGCATGGATCAGTTAGTATATTATAATGGAATTAGCAACAAGACGCAATGTTTTTTTACTGCAAAAACAGCTTTGGTCTTGGGATCACCGGGTATGATTTTTTTGCATTGCGTGAGGCTATCGGAGGTCAAAATTCCTCTCTCCTAATCTGTTAAGCAACTCGTCTGCTCATTTGCTCCATTTAAAAAAATTAAAAAACTTATAATAATTTAAATCATACAATTTCAGATTGTCTTTCATAAGCACCGACATTTCTAGACGTCTTTAATCACGACCAATATGCGGGATGATTAAACAAATGAAATTGCAGTAAATAATGAACAACGCGCTCCCATTGGTCGACCGAGGAGCGCCCGCGCATCTGTTCAACGAATTATTGCGTTCGTTCCAATTTCAAACGTGCGTTGACGCCGTGAATCATTGACACAAATGGTATAAAATGCTAATGTGTTTTTTAAAGTTAGTTTAATATAGCTTATGTTCAAAAAGAATACTAAAGTTGTCAAATCAAATCAGTTTCTCTTTGGTTAACGTCAAACGGTACATTCTTTATAAAGTTGTAGAAAATAAGAGTATTGATTTTGGCATTACATATATATATTTGTATGTTTCACTGTAGTGTTAAAAAGAAAAAACCTCCCCGAGAAAATTAACAAAGAGAAGAAGAGACGGAACGTCTAGGGCACCCTGGATACCTAGCACGCAAGGGTAGGTGACAAATTTTTTAATCATGATAATCTACTCAACCTATTTTACTAAATGACTTCTCAATACAATGAAGGATTCATACTAATGACCTGGCTGACATAGATTATATCAATTTCATCAAAAGTTTTTTAGTAGTCGGGAAAGATTTTGAAACCTTTTCTTGTAAATGAATGCAGTTAAAATACAAAACATATCATAGAAAAAGGATCTTGACGTACGGACGGACAGATAGACAGAAAACAAAACAATCCACCTGTAAGGGTTCCATTTATGTTGCTGAGTACGGAACCTTAAAAAAATAAAAATCTTGTGTCATCGTTAGGCCAGAAAATTCTTCGACCACCACGGGGGTGTTCTACCACCACGTGGTTGGTCTAAGTGGTGAGTAGATACAAATCGAATTCGCATACTCTCCTGCAAACTCTTAACTCTCATTTTCTTTTAGTCAGTCACTCTTAACAACTTAGAACTTTCATAAAAAAACTGCTAATAGTCCACTCATATCCTCATCTCTTTTATCTCGACTCGTTGGTCTAGCAGTTGACGTATGTGACTGCTGATAAAAAGGTTTTGGGTTCCCGGGATCGGCCTTATAATAGCTCGGAGATTGGGAGCTGGGATCTTAGCCCCCGTGCTCAGCGAGCTCGTCAAGCCGTCGATCCTACGCTTGATCTCTTCCCCGTTCGTGTCTTATAACCGTCCGATCAGGATATGAGAGTTAGGGAACAGAAAGTGCACCCGTGTTTGCGCACACATTTCTGTATTATAATATCTCTTGAGTAGTTGGCTGATCCGTTGAGACTGTCCACTGTGGCCAAAATCGGCAAAGAGAACATCATACTCATCTCTCAAAATACACAGCAGTAGACTTTGAAAAACTATGATAAATAATCCTGAAATATCATTTCCACATCTCATTTCTTTGAAAAAGTACAATCTTAATGTCGAGTCAAAAAGAGGTGGAGTAGGCCACGACGCCACCCGTGACGAGCAGACAGCGTAAAGACGGGTGTGTGTCCCCTCTTGTCCCTCTTGCTGTCTGCCCCAATCCGTAAGAAAAGAACAATGACATCAAGTACGAGTAATGTCTGTTACCTAAATATGATTAAGGTCCTTTTGAAATAAGAATCTTAAAAGTCATACATTTTACGCCTGATATAAAGATAATTTATGGTTTAATGGTGCACATTTATTTATTGGCGGGGATCTAAAAATACCCACTACACCGCAGTGGGCGGAGCAATTTTAGGAAACGTTAACAATGTTCTAAATTTCTTTAAAGGGGCAATTTGTTAACTGGAAGAAATTTACGTTTGGTTATTTTTGGGATGTGAGTTTGCTGATCGATAAGTGACCTGTTGATCGAGTTAGTGTATGTAAATATTCCCGAGAATCAGGGTTTTCCAATGCTTTGTGTCCGTTTCATGTATTTTTGTAAAGTCGCGTGCACTACATGATAAATTACAGTGCGGTAGTTGTATTTAAAAAAATAAAATAAAACTATATTTTCTCACCCACTGCTAGAGTTACAATTTATTACGTTTATAAAAGAAACACAAGGTGTTTCTCTTTTTTAAATATTCTGCAATTTCTAATGTTAACGTCACGCATTAATCAGGATGCTGGTAAAGATAATAATTTTGTTATCATTTTTGAATACACGCAACTTTTTCAATTTTTTTATTCACGAAGCAGCGATAGGGCAGTGCTGTAAGTATTCGACAGTAAGATCATCTAGTTCAATTCAGCTCTGTAAAAATAATATAATTTTGTTTTATGGAATGGTTGGCCATCGAGCATACATATTGCCTGATGGTAAGTTAATACCGCCGCCCATGGATATTCACAACACCAGAGGCGTCACAAGTGCGTTGCCAGCCTTTGTGAGATTGGGAGAAGGAATGGGTCTGAGTGGTAGGGGTATAGGTCTCCGGTGTCCATACTCACTCGGTAAAACACAGAGCAAGCGCTGTTTTATACCTATTTTCTGCCTAACTGCCGATTCGCGCCGGAGCGTGGCTCTCCCACGATGGTATTTCTCTTTCTCTTTCGCACAAAAACTACAGACCGCATTCAGATGAAACTTAACAGTAAAAGCTATACATTACCGCACCGCGTTAATTTACAGACATACCTCTGGGTGTAACCGCGGGTAAAAGCTAGTTTTCTATAATAAACTATATCCTGGATCGCTTTGATATGATGATTTCCAGCCGATTACAGCCATGACGGCAAATTTCAACGTAGACCAGCCAACTACGCAGGAGATATTATAGTGTACAAGTGTTTGCGCAAACACAGGTGCACTCTATATTCCCTCTCTCTCATAATCCGATGGGACGGTTAACCGACACGACCGGGGAGAAATATGGCGCAGGACGGACAGCCTTCCGTGCTCTCCGAGGCACGGGGGTCCAGACCCCAACTTCCAAACTCCGAGCTGTTAGTAAGTATTTCTGTAATATAGAAAAATACAATATCACTTTTGGCCCCATACGGGATCGAACTCTTTGAAGCTTATATGCGGAGGACCGACTATGTCACCTACCGATTGTTTCAGATACTCGCCGGGCACGGATACTTCGGTGAGTAATGCCATCACTGTGGATCCGAACAGTACTCCGCACAGCACACACTTGAGTACTGCCCTGCGTAGGAGTCCGAGCGTCGAATCCTGGTCGGACAGAATGGACAATACCTTTCACCGCCAGCATTGATCGCGGCTATTTTGGCGAGTGATGAAGGACGGGAAGCCGCGGTCTACTTCTGTAAGGGCGTTATTAGAAGAATTCCGTAGAGCGTGATCGGGAAAGGGCCGATCCCGCTCGAAGGAGGCAACGAAGGGAACGCGGTAGACGTGTTAGCTCCCCAATCATCGCCTAAGGGACGCTGCGGTCGCATCTTGAAATGTGACCGCTGCAAACGACCGGGGACAGGTGACACCGGTGCGGCCGTAGGTGTCGTCTGAGGCGGGTAGGTGCTCCGCCTTTTACTGCATAGAACTGTATGAGATCCCGATCACTCCGGGATGTACCTCAGGCATGGGGTATAACAGGAAGGACTTCAGAACCGCCTGGAGCTCCTCCAACTGCCGAGGTAGGCCGCCGCGAGACTTAATGGGTAGACCGGTTATCCGGGAATCCCACACACGCCTTTTGTCTCCCCACGTAGGGTATGATGCGAAAAGTATTCCACACGTAAAACAAGAGTCCCGTTTTACACTTAGGTTACAGAACTCTAATAATGGATAAAAAACATCTTAAAGCAAATTATACATTTGTGTCAAAATTTCAACTCTATCAATGGAGAACTCTTTGATCTTTAAAGCGTACGCAAATTAAATTAATATAATTATACTAGCTGTTGCACGCGGCTCCTGTATTTACGTCGGCTATCACGGCAAATACTAGTCATCAGCCTATCGCAGTCCACTGCTGGACATAGGCCTCTCCAATTTCACGCCACTTAGTTCGATCTATGGCTTCTCGCATCCAGCTCCTGCCAGCCGTCTTGCGCAAATCATCGCTCCACCTGGCTTGTGGACGTCCTACACTACGTTTGCCGAGACGCGGTCTCCACTCAAGAACTCGTTTACCCCAACGGTTATCGGTTCTTCGGCAAATGTGGCCAGCCCACTGCCACTTCAGCTTGCTAATCCTGTGGGC